>OY856186.1:273313541-273418541 GCA_963693315.1 Diogma glabrata
TAAGTAGGTATATTCTACCAAAGAGTCTACCAAAAGATTCAAACTTAGTTGGAACTGATGAGGTTCTAAGTTCGAATCCCAACCGAAACACGTTCAGAGATAAAAGTTGTTTTTATTAACAAATAACTATAAGGTTTATTCAGATAAACCCAAAAACTGATTTCGAATTGAAGAATTCATACGATTCACTAATTTACTTGACATTTATGTCGTAAAATTGATTTCATATTGATTGGCAACATTCAATAATAACTGCACACGTGACTTAGGATAGTATGGAATATACCTACTAACTTTCGAAAATCACAAATAGTGAGGTTAAGGAAATTAATTATCTCTTTCAATGTATATATATATATATATATATATATATATATATATATATATATATATATATATATATATATATATATATATATATATATATATATATATGTATATGTATATATATATATATATATATATATATATATATATATATATATATATATATATATATGTATATATATATATATATATATATATATATATATATATATATATATATATATATATATATATATATATATATATATATATATATATATATGTATATGTATATATATATATATATATATATATATATATATATATATATATATATATATATATATATATATATATATATATATATTATATATATATATATATATATATATATATATATATATATATATAAATATATATATATATATATATATATATATATATATATATATATATATATATATATATATATATATATATATATATATATATATATATATATATATATATATATATATATATATATATATATATATATTTCCAAAAATTCTCTTTTAAATTTATTTTGTTCATTTTGGATTTTTGAGATCAATTAAACTCAAGTAAGTAAAGAAGTAATTGGAATTTTTTCAATTCAAAGGTATGGTTTAAAGTTTCTGAGAACAAAAACCCATATAATGTAAAAATATTTCCATAATATGGAGTCTAATGACAGTGGAAAAATTCAACTTAAGTAAAAAATAAATAAGTAATGGAGGAGTTTCAACTTTGAAATTGTCATCACCTCAACGGCGTAATCGATAGCGTGTCTGCCCAAGGTTTCGAGCCGGGCACTGACGAGGGTAGGTTCGAATCCCATCCGAAACACGAAAAATGTGAATTGGAGTTTTTTCTGAGAAACTGCAAACCATACCTTTGAATTGAAAAAATTCCAATTACTTCTTTACTTACTTGAGTTTAATTGATCTCAAAAATCCAAAATAAATTTAAATTCATTTAATGTAGTCTAATGTTAATACATATAGGACAACAAATTGACCAAGTGTCAGCCATTGATTTATTTATTTAGTTTAAAAAACTATTCTTTTTATAATACCAAAAATAATAATACAAATTTTCATATAAGCTAATTATTTCTAATAAACCCTATAATTTGTGGAAACAAAGTCATTATTGATTGGAAACAATCAATAATGACTATACAATCGTGACTTAGGATGTTAGTTAGAATAGAAATGTTCACCATTCTATGAATTCACACAAAGTATTGTCTAGAAATTTAATGCAAAAAATCCCATATTATTTTGTTCAGTTATTAAAACTTTAACAGATTCAAAATTAAAATGTTCAACATCACCTTCCTTAAATTTTGCTAAGCCATGAGAAATTAAAGAAGTTTGCCCATGCTTATCCGTTAAATTTCTTTCAGCAAATTTTATTTGTTTAAAGTTAAATGATTTGTTTTTTATTTGCTTTTTAATATTAGGACCTTACGAATTAGCAATTATTATGTTGTGGTAGTGATTCATATGTTGTTTTGTCCTAAATAATAATTTCTTGCTGGTTTGACCAATATAACATTTATTGCAAGGAGGATTACAATTAATTTAATAAACAACACACGATTTATCCCATATATTCAATGAATCTTTAGTTTGTGTGAAAACTTTTTTTAACTTATTTTTTGGTTCCAAAGCAATGTTGATATTTTAATTTTTAGCAATAGATTTATTTTTTTCAGATAATTTGGGAACATATTTCAATCCATTAAAAAATTTTGTTGTTGTGTAGTTGAAATTTCTTTTTCATTTAAGGCAAACATAATTGCATTATTAATCACACCATATGGATATAGTTGTTATTTTGCAATATATTTGCAACAGTTCTTATATTTTTAGGATTATGTTGTTTATCACTAAGTTTTAACACTCTTCTGAAAAAATTTACAGCAACATTTTTCTTCATTGAAAATGGATGATTTGATTTGAAATTTAAAATCCTTTCAGTTGATGAAGGTTTACAATACCAATTAGTGATATTTTTTTCATTAACTCTAGTTAAAAGCAGGTCTCAGAATAGTAACGAACTATTATTTTCAAGCTCTATTGTAAACTGCAATCTTGAATGAAAACTATTAATTTGTAACAAAGTGTGTTCAATTAGTTCTATTGGAATATCTGTAATTATGTCATCTACATATTTATAAACAAAAGTTGGAGTACACATAAGATTTGTAGTTTCAAATAATTCATCTAGAACAATTGGTAGTACTTTGTCTCCAATACTTGCTAATATTGTTCTAGAATTATTATTTGAAACTAAAAATTTTCAATACTCCAATTTTTGTTTATAAATTGTAGATGTTCAAGTTAAGCTAATCCGAAATGTCGACTGTGAATTTTATTATCAACCAATCAGAAAAATAATTTATTGCTAAATAACAACATTCGTCGCCCACACTTCGCATGTAAAACCCTAGCTTTAGGATACGACACCACTCATCCACCAACAAAAATCTAAAATTATTTCTATCACATTTAATGATCCAACCTTCTCTATAAACAAAACTCAATGGTTTTTTTGTAAATATATAAATAGATGTCACATCTTAGTATTTCAACTAAAAACGGAACATATAATATACAACACAACCAAAAAATAAAAACTTAAAAGCATTTAACAACAAGCTTTCATCAATTTCCTGTCAACAACCAAATAAAAAAAACGGAAAAACAAATAATGTAGAAAACATCAAAAATACAATCAAAAGAAAATTAGTAAAAAAAAGAGAAAAACCGGAGAGAGAAAAAATGATAAAAATGGTTTTTATGATTCAATGTTTGGTTTAATAGAAAAAAAGAATACCATAGTAAATTGTGCATACTAAAATCGTTTTCGTTGCTTTTAAACAAAACAAAGTTTTCAAAACTACATTTGTCACATTGTAAAAAATTATATCGTAAATTTTAAATTAAAATTAATATTTGATTTGAAAAAAAAAAAAAAAAAAAACAGATATAAATGTTCAATTTAATTTTTAGTAGAGCAAAATCTAAGTCCGTCCCGTCCGTAGGCAACGAATAGCACTACATGAGCTTTTACAAAAATGACGAATTAAGCCTAACAGACATACTAATAAAACTATTTTCACATACAAAAAACATAAACATAATAATTACTTTGATGATGCTGATGGGACAAAAAGATAAATAAATATTATTTCCATTTTAAATTAGATTTTCTACTGGATGTGAAAAACTCATTACAATTATTATTATTATTATTATTACAATTTAAAGGATATGTTTTCTATATTGTTATGAAAATATTTATGGAAATTTTTATTTATATGAGAATTTACATTTATGAATGATGAATAATCGGATCTGAAAAAATAAACAAACACAACAATACAAAAAGCAAATGTTTATTTATACCCATTAGCATATAAATTACCTGGTAAAATTATTTTGAACGTTTTTTTTGAAAATTTTATTTCGGATTATTTAAAATTCTTCTTAACCTAGGCAAAAGCGAATAGCCTAAACGTCATAACTTTTCCGTTATCGCACATTAAAATTTCAGCGTTTTCTTTATGTTTTTATATAAAAATAGTTCAAACTTCAAAAGAAAATACAAACAATTTATTTAAGTCTTCATCGTTCTTTAAACGATTTTCTTGTTTTTCATTTTGATAATTTCACAGTACATTTTACGATTACCAAGAAAAGTTTCAAATCAGTAAAGAAAATTAAAAATAAAAAGAACACAGATAAAATGTTGTTATTTGCTAAAAGTAAATAACTTTAAAAGATGAAAAATTACAACAACAACATCAACAAAAAATAAAATTGGATTTTTATCTTTCGATTTGCCATTTATATATATGTATACTTCGTTATGGAATCTTTTTGAAAACATTTTATGCTGTCAATTGAAAATGTAGAGAATTTTTTTTCGTTATTTTGCAATATTAAATATTGACTGATAAAATCACTGTTGATTACGTTTATAATTGAAAGATTTTTTTTGTCACTTATAGTATTTTATTGACATTTTTTAAGAATTTTTCGTTTATTTATTATTTTACGAAACATTAAATATTATTAAATAAATATGAGTTGAAAATAAATAAATTTTGATTTAGGAAATATTAAGAAACTTTTAAAATATTTACCAATATTTTTATTACGAGGGTAGTAGTTGAAATAATTTAATAACAAATACACGGCGCTGCAAATGAAATGTTGTTTAAATGCAGACGGTTTCAAACTATCTATATTACGAGCATTTCTATTTGATCATTACTACTATTATACCACACATTATATTAAAACAACATAACATAACATACATAACATAACATAATATAACATAACAACATAACATAACATAGCATAACATAACATAACATAACATAATATAACATAACATAACATAACATAACATAACATAACATAACATAACATAACATAACATAACATAACATAACATAACATAACATAACATAACATAACATAACATAACATAACATAACATAACATAACATAACATAACATAACATAACATAACATAACATAACATAACATAACAGAACATAACATAACATAACATAACATAACATAACATAACATAACATAACATAACATAACATAACATAACATAACATAACATAACATAACATAACATAACATAACATAACATAACATAACATAACATAACATAACATAACATAACATAACATAACATAACATAACATAACATAACATAACATAACATAACATAACATAACATAACATAACATAACATAACATAACATAACATAACATAACATAACATAACATAACATAACATAACATAACATAACATAACATAACATAACATAACATAACATAACATAACATAACATAACATAACATAACATAACATAACATAACATAACATAACATAACATAACATAACATAACATAACATAACATAACATAACATAACATAACATAACATAACATAACATAACATAACATAACATAACATAACATAACATAACATAACATAACATAACATAACATAACATAACATAACATAACATAACATAACATAACATAACATAACATAACATAACATAACATAACATAACATAACATAACATAACATAACATAACATAACATAACATAACATAACATAACATAACATAACATAACATAACAAAACCAAGGTTGGCATGATATGTATCAATGATATATATCCGATATATATCATTGATATATATCACGATATTTATTCCCCGATATATATCATGATATTTATAAAAAGAAATAATTAACTATTCCTACCTTAAAGTTGGAAAAACTGTTAACAGTCGCAGAACTGCCCGCAAAACGCATGCTAAATCGAGGTAACCTGGTTCAGCTATGCCAAGACCATGAAGCTGACATAGATCTTGACATAACTAAACTTATGGCATAAATATTGTAATGAATGCTAAACATATGCTTTGTTATCTAAAGTCAATAGCAGTCGCTTTAGATAGAGCTCAAATAGAGAAAATGACTATTGCCGTTGTAGTAGATATTTAGCATAAACTTGAAGCAGATCTTAAACTAGAACAACTTGTAGAAGTTAAGAAACTTTTTATCGAAGGAGAGACATGGTTTTGAATGCACCTCAACACCTAGCTAATTTATGCTTGACCATCGATTTATAGGTAAACGATTGAACAAAGAGAAGAAGCATATACTTCATTATTTAAATATAATTATTTCATTCAGACTTTATTCCATTTGTAATGGCGCTTTTAACTGAATCTACACCATTTCCAAAATATGTATTTCAATTTCAGTTTAGAAATACACCACCAATGGTGTGGTGGAATGGAATGACTATCCAAGTAGAGTTTTCCTGGCCCATTAATTTGTAACGGTACTTGGCTTTTGTTATTGTGCCAGGCCAGTACTATCGAGCCATTCATCTACCGATCTATGGTTAACAGAAAATAACCAGTATTTAGTTACCTCTGAATGGCTGAATACCGGCCCATGAATACTTAGCTATTGTTATTGGGCCATTACTGGAACCATGAATCGACCAATCTACGGTTTATATAGAAATTAATCAGTAAAGTTTATTTTAAATGACCATTTTAAATGGCACGTTAATGGTTAGCATTAATTGGCTATTGTTATTGGGCCAGCACTGAAACATGAATTGGCCGATCTAGGTCATTTGGTTAAATTTCACTACATTAGAAATATAGTTTTATTATCGTATCTCTGTTGAATGACTATGATAATAAAGTAAAGGTTGGTATAAGTTTTAAATTTTTTTCTTTAGACATTTTTACTTTATTTTAATTATTTTGTATTTAATTTATGTAAATTTACAAATGATAATATTTTATATATTTTTATTGGACTTGTCATGGTTGACAGTACTCGGCCATTACTTCAATACTGGTCATCATTATTGGTCTGTTACTGGGCCAGCTGTACAACCCTGTATGGGGTATTGCTGTTTTTTTCTCTGACAAATGAATGGGAGCCATTTATTGTACGAAGTTATCAACATGAAAAATTATGTTAATGGCTGAGTCATAGTTGCAAGTACTATGAGTCATGACTGCCAGCACCCGGCCATTGTTGAACTACTGTCCGCCAGTAATTGACCATTACTGGACCAGTACCCGACCATTGTTGAATTACTGACCGCCAGTAATTGACTATTACTGGACTAGTTGTATAACCTTGTATGGGCCATTGGTGGCTTGTATCTTTGGCCCTTTAATGGCAGTCATTTATTGTTCGAGTTATCATCGAGTAACATTTTGTTTATGGTCCAGTTATGGTTGCCAGGACTCGACCATTGCTGCAATACTGGTCGCCAGTAATGAACCATTACTGGACCAGTTGTACAACCTTATGTGGATATTGATGATGCAATTTGGTCAAATAAACAAGACAAAGCGAACAAGCGTATTCGTCATTTGGGCTCGTGCAATCGAAGATATAGAGGAATAGGCTTGATAAATTGCCTATAAACTAAATAGGAGCTGTCATATTTGAATCTAGTTTATAGGCAAAGAGGTAAGAAACGAGGAAGTGATGGGTTGCACTGCAAACACCATATATTGTGTAATATTTAAGATAAACAACTTATTCAAAAATAAATATCAGAACTTGATATATATCGGATATATATCTGATATATATCGGATATTTTGATATTTATATAAATATCATGATATTTGCCAACCTTGAACAAAACATAACAAAACAAAACAAAACATAACTTAACATAACATAACATAACATAACATAACATAACATAACATAACATAACATAACATAACATAACATAACATAACATAACATAACATAACATAACATAACATAACATAACATAACATAAACATAACATAACATAACATAACATAACATAACATAACATAACATAACATAACATAACATAACATAACATAACATAACATAACATAACATAACATAACATAACATAACATAACATAACATAACATAACATAACATAACATAACATAACATAACATAACATAACATAACATAACATAACATAACATAACATAACATAACATAACATAACATAACATAACATAACATAACATAACATAACATAACATAACATAACATAACATAACATAACATAACATAACATAACATAACATAACATAACATAACATAACATAACATAACATAACATAACATAACATAACATAACATAACATAACATAACATAACATAACATAACATAACATAACATAACATAACATAACATAACATAACATAACATAACATAACATAACATAACATAACATAACATAACATAACATAACATAACATAACATAACATAACATAACATAACATAACATAACATAACATAACATAACATAACATAACATAACATAACATAACATAACATAACATAACATAACATAACATAACATAACATAACATAACATAACATAACATAACATAACATAACATAACATAACATAACATAACATAACATAACATAACATAACATAACATAACATAACATAACATAACATAACATAACATAACATAACATAACATAACATAACATAACATAAATAACATAACATAACATAACATAACATAACATAACATAACATAACATAACATAACATAACATAACATAACATAACATAACATAACATAACATAACATAACATAACATAACATAACATAACATAACATAACATAACATAACATAACATAACATAACATAACATAACATAACATAACATAACATAACATAACATAACATAACATAACATAACATAACATAACATAACATAACATAACATAACATAACATAACATAACATAACATAACATAACATAACATAACATAACATAACATAACATAACATAACATAACATAACATAACATAACATAACATAACATAACATAACATAACATAACATAACATAACATAACATAACATAACATAACATAACATAACATAACATAACATAACATAACATAACATAACATAACATAACATAACATAACATAACATAACATAACATAACATAACATAACATAACATAACATAACATAACATAACATAACATAACATAACATAACATAACATAACATAACATAACATAACATAACATAACATAACATAACATAACATAACATAACATAACATAACATAACATAACATAACATAAACATAACATAACATAACATAACATAACATAACATAACATAACATAACATAACATAACATAACATAACATAACATAACATAACATAACATAACATAACATAACATAACATAACATAACATAACATAACATAACATACATAACATAAACATAACATAACATAACATAACATAACATAACATAACATAACATAACATAACATAACATAACATAACATAACATAACATAACATAACATAACATAACATAACATAACATAACATAACATAACATAACATAACATAAACATAACATAACATAACATAACATAACATAACATAACATAACATAACATAACATAACATAACATAACATAACATAACATAACATAACATAACATAACATAACATAACATAACATAACATAACATAACATAACATAACATAACATAACATAACATAACATAACATAACATAACATAACATAACATAACATAACATAACATAACATAACATAACATAACATAACATAACATAACATAACATAACATAACATAACATAACATAACATAACATAACATAATATAACATAACATAGCATAGCATAACATAACATAACATAACATAACATCACATCACATCACATCACATCATATCACATCACATCACATCACATCACATCACATCACATCACATTACATCACATCACATCACATCACATCACATCACATCACATCACATCACATCACATCACATCACATCACATCACATCACATCACATCACATCACATCACATCACATCACATCACATCACATCACATCACATCACATCACATCACATCACATCACATCACATCACATCACATCACATCACATCACATCACATCACATCACATCACATCACATCACATCACATCACATCACATCACATCACATCACATCACATCACATCACATCACATCACATCACATCACATCACATCACATCACATCACATCACATCACATCACATCACATCACATCACATCACATCACATCACATCACATCACATCAAATCACATCACATCACATCACATCACATCACATCACATCACATAACATAACGTAACATTTTCCCTGTGAAATGGGTTTTCTGTTTCAATCCCCAGTGAAAATGGGTTATTTTTTCTAGTGTAAAATCATTTTCGCTAAATAACAAATTGTAGTTGCTATGGTATTTTGATGTAATTTTGCAGTTTTTAAAACAAAGCAACCATGAAAAAATAGAATATGAATTTTGAATGTTATGTTATCGATTTCCAATTTAATAATTTCTAATAAATATCGTTTATGTATTTACTATCACAGAAAAAATTGCATTTCCTACGCAAGATCCAACCAACAGCTTAGCATTGACTTCACCAACATAAGAGGTCTCAATTCGAATCTAAACGAGGTTCATCACTACATCGAAAAAATAAACCTGACATATTGTTTCTTACCGAAACAATTGTTAGTGGCAAAGCATCGAAGTTGGATCCCGACAAATACCGGATACCTAGTTACGAATTGGAACATTCCTTTTATAACAAGCATGGTGTCTGTGTATTTGTTCGAGATTCACTTTCATGTGTGAGAATTAAGGCCTACGAGTTGAACTCTAAGCACCATAATTCTACAGCACTGAAGATCTCAGGTGTTGATGAAACTATGTTTATAATAGGATTATATAGATCCCCAAATTCTCCCCCAGGATGTCCCTTTTTCGATCAAATATCGGCTAATCTAGACAAGATTACCACGGACTACCCCAAAGCAAGACTGGCCATTCTTGGAGACTTTAATATTCATAATAAAGAATGGCTTAAGTATTCATCGCGCACTGACGACGTAGGAAGACAAGCCGAACTGATACTCGCAGATTATCACGGTTTGACGCAAATGATAGAGTGTCCCACTAGAATCGCAGACAATTCACATCATAACAATAATTTGCTGGATCTGTTTTTGACAAACGAACCAGATACTACGAAGACAAAAGTTGAACAACCCCTCGGAACATCAGACCATTTACTAATATCAGCAATAGTGCAATTTACATCACCGACACAAATTAAAGCAAATCCTCGCCGGGTTTGGAACTATAAACGCGCTGACTGGGAGGGACTGAGAAACTTTTATGACGAAACACCTTGGAAAACTATTTGTTGTGTTGATCAAGATCCTAGCACATCGGTAATAAGAATTTCTGAAATCATAAAAGACGGAATGCGGCGGTTTATTCCAAATCGATTAATCACTCCTAAAACTGAGCCTTGGTTCACACGGGATGTTGATGAGGCAGTGAGGAATAAACGCAAAGCATTCAAGACGTATAACGCTAATAAAACACCTGAAACCCATAGCGCCTATAAGAAAACCAGAAATATTAGTAAATTCAAAATAGACTTGGACAAAGACGCGTTTATCCAGAAGAAAGCAAAGAAATTCGCCGAGCACCCATCTGGCTCACGTAGTTTCTTTCAGGCAGTTAAATCAGTCCAGAGCAATTTTACTCGATCCTCTATTCCAACCTTAGTTCTGAATGACATTCCCGTGAGCGACTCGAAAGAGAAAGCGGATCTATTGGGTCGTATTTTCGCAGAAAACTCAAACATAGTTGAACCCCCCCATTCTCCTACACTCATTCCCCCAGTTGTAACGAAAATGAAACCAATTATTTTTCGTTGCAATATTGTACGGAAAATGCTTCTTTCTATCAATATCAACAAATCTGCTGGCCCAGACGGTATTCCACCCCTCATTCTTAAAAACTTTGCTAGGCAACTAGCTCCAATTTTAACAAAAATTTTCTATTTATCTTATAAAACCGGAATATTTCCCGATTCTTGGAAGCTGGCCGGCGTTCAACCCATATCAAAGAAAGGCAGTAAGATAGACCCTAACAATTATAGACCAATTGCAATTCTGTCGGTTTTAGCTAAAATATTTGAAAAATATGTTAACTACAATTTGATAGATTATTTGGAAATGTCGCAAATTATTGATGATAAGCAGTATGGTTTTCGTAGAAGTCATGCAACAGGTGATCTGTTAGCCTACGTATCTCATCTCTGGAACAAATCGCTGGAAAACCACGGTGAAACATTCAGTATTTCACTTGACATTTCTAAAGCATTTGATAAAGTGTGGCATAAAAATCTTATAGCTAAATTAAAATCTTATGGCATAGACCATCTTACTGTCTCATGGATACATAGTTTTCTTACAGGTCGCCAATTTCATGTTAATTTAGATGGTATCACATCCAATATTTTCACAACCAATGCTGGGGTTCCCCAAGGTTCGGCACTCTCACCAACCTTGTTTCTTCTATACATTAATGACTTACTTATTTCCACAGTGCACCCAATCCATAGTTTTGCTGATGACAGCACATTACATGCATCACATGCATCTCCTAAATTTCGATCTCATACTGCAGTTACCACTGATAGAGAGTTGCTAATTGATTCCATCAACAAAGATCTGGAGCGTATAATGGAATGGGGTGATCGTAATCTCGTTTCATTTAATCCAACCAAAACCAAATTATGCCGTCTTTCACGAATGGAGCGACATAAAAATTTTACTATTAAAATAAACCAAGAGGAATTGCGTGAGGTTGAATCAGTTAGACTTCTTGGAGTGGATATTCAAAATAACCTGAAATGGAATAAACATGTGTTCAACCTCGCTAAATCTGCAATGCAAAAATTAGGATTCTTGAGTCGATGTAAAAAGTATTTCAATCCCGAGCAAATTTTGCTAATCTTCAAGTCCTTTATTCGTCCATGTATGGAGTACTGCTGTCATGTTTGGGGAGGTGCTTGTCAGTCAACAATAAATTGTTTAGACTCTGTACAGAGAAAAGCAATACGGTTGATTGGTAATACCGAACTAACGGACCAGCTTGATTCACTCCAGCACAGAAGAAATGTGGCTGAATTGTCAATATACTATAAATATAACTTTAGCGAATTCTCCTCTAAGGAAATTCAAAATATTCTTCCATCGTGTGCGCAGTATAATCGACAAACAAGAGCTGCCGAGTTATCCCATCCATTTGTTGTACAAATACCTCGTTGTAGAACTGTGTCCTTCCAAAACGACTATTTCAATAGAGTGGCCAAATTATGGAACTCATTGCCCTCCTCTGTATTTCCCGATGAATTTTCTCCTCAGGCATTTAAAGAAAATGTCCATTATCATTTAAAAAAATTAGTATAGTTATCCCTATATCCCCATTCCTTCCATTCCTTTATAGTTGACATGGTATCTTCGGATATTCAAAGAGTCTAAATAATGAATATTTCATATTTAGTGTGCTAAACATGTCTAACTAATTAATAAAAAAAAAAAAAAAAAAAAAAAGATAAAAACATTTTACGTTAGTACAACTGTCCCACTCGAAGCTAACGCGTCTCGTGAACAAATTTTCACTCACGAAAAAGTAGCGTTTTTATCTCTTGTAGCAAAATGTGCTTTTTTTTAAAAAATGATGCTCATGCAATTTTTTTTAAATTTAATAGATAATTTCTTAATCACCTTATTGGATTCATCATGTCTTAATCGATACATTTTGCCCGTAGTTGATATAGGATCAACTTTTGTCACCACTTCCTTTTTATGAATAGTTAATATATCTGGCAATAAAGGGTATTTGAAATATGAAGAAGGTCCATGTGGTGCCAAGAAACTTATTTACACAAAATTCTCTTCTATTGCTAGCACACAACCTAACCACCACTTATCTGAATATTGCCATGTAACAAAGCCAACAATTTTAAACATGATTCTACTGAAAATTAGTAGTTTTTTACCAAGATTCGAAATTCATTAATGTGGAATATAACAGTGAAACTTTTGTGTGCCTTTAATTTTTGTTCCTGTTTCGAGTCTGCTCTTCATGATTCTTTTTTCTGCCTCATGCTATACATAAACTTTATGTTGTCATTGACCCAGTTATTGACTATATTGTCATTGACCCAGTTATACAATTGACGAGAAGTCGTTATTTGTTCGTTATACACCATCCGTAAACTGGCCAATGCGCCTAATCTTTTTACGATGCCTTCTACACCGTCACACGCATTATTGCCATGTGATGATGCAAAGAAGTTCCATTCGGCCTTTATGACAAAACCTTTTTCATGATTACATAAATTTATAAAATTTGATCTATTTTTGTTCTGTGAAGCTGCTCCATCTGAAAAATATATGAGCTTTTCAATTTAGTTGGGTAGTTTCCTGTTAAGAAAATCAATCATACGCCGTTGAAATAAATGGTGCTTTCCATTATGCAACATACTGTCAGAAATCTTAACTACACTTAGGTGCTCCAACTTTTTTGATTCCTCATCAATATAGTATATAACAAATGGATGAATGGTTGCTTGAGCATTGTTCCAGTGGAAGCCCTGAGAAGCATCTTGTAGTACAAATCCATAATTTTCAGCAAAATCGCAAAGAACAATGCATTGGTTTTCTAAAAGAATTTCTTTCATATGTCGTAAGCAGGAAGACTGTTGAACTGCAATATAAGAGTGCCCTAAAAGTTTTGGTAAATATTTAAATAAATAATTGGATTTATTTGGAACAAGCGGAATTGGAACTCAGAACCTACTAATATTTACATGTAAAAATATTAAATTGAGAGTAATGTTCCAGTTTTAGTTGAACATAACCTCTTATGTTTAACTATAACTTTGCAATTTGCAAAGAAATTTTTACTAGAGTATAGTAAAAAGTATATGATTTTTTCAAAATTTAAAAAAACACTATATTGATTAAAAAAAGTTTTTAGAGATTTCCAGAAAAAGTGGTGCTGAACCAACATAAACAAGTAATATATCAAATTAAAGCATGTACAATTTTCTTTAAAATGAGGGATCTAGGAGCTCTCTAGGTTGTTCACAACTTGAGATATTTGAAATAAACTATAAAATAAATTATTCAGGTGTGCCTCAAAATGACGACATTCCAAAATTTTGAAAATTAATTACACAAAAATTTTTGAAAATCGTTTTTTACTTGTATATTCATGGAGAACAATTTTTGTGAGTTTCATAAAAATCTAAAATAGTCGGGTTGATTGGTTGGTTTGATATGGAATGACCCTGCTATTACCAGTGGTATATGAAATTTTGCCAGATTAACTCATATACCAACAAAAACTGATCTCTCCATGCGAACTTAATATTAATTTTTTTTAACAGAATTTCGTGTTTTCATTGATTAATCCTGGCAAATATGACGAACCCGCAATCCCGAGATTTTTTTTCATTAATTTCGGGATTCCTGGACATAAATATTTCTCAAGATCGTGGGATTGCAATCGATAATTCAAGGATGACTCTACAGTGGAATTCACAAGGCAAACGAAGGGTGGGAAAACCAGCAATTAGTTGAAAGAAAACGGTGCTATAGCTGAAGCGAAACAAATTGACGTGGGGAGAGCTAAAAGGGATTGCAACACATAGAGTAAGACGGTCTATGCTCTTAAGGTGGAGATAAGGGAGAAAAAATTATTTTTTTATTTTATGAAATTTGTTGAAACCTGTTCATTTATTTAAATATGTAAGAAAAAAAAAATTTGAGGTTGGGCCTTTCGTAAAAGTTTGAATTTCTGTTATGTGTCCGTTCCGTTCCTCCATGCAATATTTTAATTTCTGTTTTACATATAAACAAACAGTTCAAATATAACGGAGCGGACTTATTCTGTTTGAACTTAATGATAGATTCTCTTTGTGTTGCATGACGTTCACATCAATTAGTATGATCATAGATTCAAACTTATTGGCTAAATCAAAACCCTTGATATATATTCACAAGCTGAATTACTTGACGCCATATGCCAAAAGCAATGAACCTTGCCATATGCAAAAAATAAATGTGTTATTGATTAATTTTTTTTTAAATGTAGTTTTATATTTTAAAATGGCATTAAATTTTTTTTATATTTCAAACTGGCACTATTAGACCAGTGCAGATACCTTAAAAACAGGCCAATCAATTTAACAGCTCTCTGCTGTGTAGAATCAAGACACTACAAAATAATTATGTATGCTGCATTCCCTATATAAAAACAATATTCCATGCAGGGACGATTAAATAACTTATATATTAAAAGAAGCTATTTGCTATTAAAATCCTTACGAAAACGACGCAACATTATTAAATAGAACAACGTTCTTAGCCACTAGCCTTAGAATTCCCTTAGAATTCAACTTCATATTATTTTCAACCTCAACTATACTATGTAGAAGTCTAGAAGATTCTTTCTCTTCAAGATAGTTTTTCTTCAAGAATCAAACTTTAATGAAAACGGATTAGGCTTTGATAACCTAAAAAAACAGCAATCTTTAGTTTTGCTCGTGTTGAATTCAACATTGTTAGCAATGCCCGAATCCATAACTGTTTTTAAATCAATGTGTAATGGTCCTATGAAATTTGACCCAGTGTCATTAAGTGCTACCGGTGAGTATAGATTAGGTGTTTCATGAGAAGCATGAGGCGTGCTTTCATAAGCAAAACTATCTTTTATTGTCTTTCTTTAATTATTTTTGACGACTTAAGAAGCTCATAATATTAAAATTAATGTTCTTCCCAAATATTTTAGCAACAACCGACAAGATTGATATGAGTTTGTAATTTGTTGGATCCGTTCTAGGCAACTTTTTGGAACTGGCTGTAGTGTCTGTAGAGTAGTGTCATTTTTTCGAAAAATCCCTTTCTTGTACGACAAATAGTCCATTTTAGTAAGGATTCATGCTAACTCCTTAGCAAATGTTTTAAGAATAATTGGAGGAAAATGCACTTATCTAATAAAGCCTGCCCTGAGAGACGCTGCCATAAATGTAAACGAGGACCTAAAACAATTCGATTGGGGTGACAAAAATTTGGTCAATTTTAACTCCACCAAAACACAGCTATTGATTTTTTTCAGATCAAAGAGCTCGCCAATGATATTTCAATTAGTATGTGTGACGATCAAATAGACGTATGTGAAAGCGTTCGTTTATTGGGAGTCACAATTTCCAACGACCTACTTTGGACCGATCATATAATGGCAATTGCAAACAACGCGTCAAAAAAACTTGGCCTCCTCAATAGATGTGAAAAATATTTCACTCCGTTTCAATTACACCACATTTATAAGACTTATATTCATCCTTGTATGGAGTATTGTTGTCAAGTTTAGGAAATTTAACATCAAATCTTGATTCCCTACACCTTCGTACTGTTGCTGGTCTTGTTGTTTTTTTATCCATTATGCCTCAAACATATTCTTTTTAACCGTTTTACTCGTCAATCGATTTGTGCAAACCGACAAACTGTTGCGATTACTCACTATTATAGTGACAGAATGCAAAGGGATTTCTTTGTTTGTAAATAAATAAAATAAATGAAATGCTTTGCACGATCAATAGTCTCGTGGACCTTCAATCCACGAAAGTTTAATAAAAGCGTGCGTCAACACCTCAAAATACATGTTCTTGTGGAACCTAGGTCTTAAAAGGTATCTATGTTTTGTTGTGACACATTTTGTAATTCCTATAACACAACACTTTTTATTAAAAAACATTCTTTGGACTCCCCCTAAATTTTTTTCTGTGTGCGCCCCTGGATGGGAAAAATAAATTAAAGGTGATCCAAGTTACGGGGTTGAAATGGGGTAACGGGGTAGAAAATGGTTTTTTACGATTTTCAGTGAAACTAGACCTTCTATCGAAAAAAGTTTAAAATAAAAGTTGTAGGTAATAAAAAGGTCTACAATTTTTATGCAAGCCATTTTTTCACACAACCTAAAATTTGCCGTGAAAATAGATCGTTCTTAATTTTTATCTCCCGCAAACATTTTTTTTTTCACACAATATGGTGAAAACTTACCTTATTATGTCCCTAATACGCTGTAATTTTATGGAATCATAATTTTTACGTTTAATTTGGATTTTAAACTAAAAAAGTGACCTCATTTTCACACAAAAATCCTCCTGTGCTGGAAACAGTTTTTTCAAACAAATCAGTAATCTGTATTGTTGTTGAAACGCCCACTTTTAGATGGTGTACAAAAAATAAACATTAACATAACATAAACACGGAAACATTTTCCAGGAAATGCGAAAAACTGAATAAACTTGATTTTAACGAGATATTTTTCAATGATTGTTTAAAAATATTCATTATCTGTTAAATTTACCGTTGAAATCTTTAAAAAATATAAATTTTTTGCGTGGTTATTTTTATTCTTTTTACGCCATCTGAAAGTAGACGTTTCAACAAAAATAAAGATTACTGATTTTTTTGAAAAAAACTGTTTCCAGCACAGGGGTCCTATTTTCAAATCCGATCGTAATCACACGTATACTTTATAATTACGACTACAAATAACGACTGGTTTTTAGCGAAGGGTTACAAAAATGGTATTTTCAGGAGTCTTCGTTATAAGATAGTGTGGTGATTATTTATACTCAACTCCAGAGTATGTTGAATTTAATTTGTCATAAAATGATAGATATAAAATGAATTTAATTTGAAAACTACAAAATTTGTTTATAAAAACAATTATTTATTTAAATAATTATTAATTAATTAATTTTCTACTTATTTAATTAATCTTTTTAATTCATAATTTGTCGTTAACAAACGACATATTTTTGAAATTTTCTTTATTGATGACTAGAACAATGTCATAAAAATTTAAGAAAAATATTTTTTCGGCAAACGGCTGTAAAGTTTAACTTTACTGCCGCTAGGGAGTTAGTTAAAGTCTTACTTTTTTGACTGCGGCTGCAAAAGCTCAGAAAATGCAAAAAACGAATTGAATTTTCGATTGAAAATTAGGGTGCTTTTTCGATATTAATTCAAAATAAGGTGAAAAAATAAATATTTCAAATCAAATAAATTACAGCGTATTAGTGACATAAAAAGGTAAGTTTTCATCAAATTTCGTGAAAAAAAAACAATTTTTTTGTAAAAGATAAAAATAAAAAACCAAAAACTTGGTTTTTTGAATCGAAAATTCAATTCATTTTTTGCATTTTCTGAGAAGATTTACTTTAGTATTGTATTTTTTTGTTTCATCATCGGAAAGTAGAGATTTCAACGAACATAAAGCATACCTGTTGAAAAAAGCTGCTATTTTGACGGGTGAATTTTCGATTGAAAATTAGGGTGCTTTTTCGATATTAATTCAAAATAAGGTGAAAAAATAAATATTTCAAATCAAATAAATTACAGCGTATTTGGGACATAAAAAGGCAAGTTTTCACCAAATTTCGTGAAAAAAAAAATTTGTTTGCAAAAGATAAAAATAAAAACCCAAAAACTTGGTTTTTTGAATTTTTCACATAAATTTTGAGGTTATGTGAAAAAAGTGCTTAAACAAAAGTATTAGATCTTTTTATTACCTACAACTTTGCTATTTATTTTTTTTCCATAGGACTTTTAGTTTTGCCGGAAATCGAGATAAACCGTTTTTTACCCTTAAAAACTCACCCCTTCCCCTTCCCGACCTTAGATCGCCCGTAAATTATTTTTTCTTTCATTTTTATAATATTCTCCTCCTTTTCTAATGGGTTTCATCCTACTATTATTTTTTTCACTTTTTATTATTTTTAAAGGCTTCTACCCTGGTCTAAAATACCATTAAAATTATTTTTTTTATTCATGAATTCATAAAAATAATAAAAATTTCTTTTTACGAATGTTAAAAAATTGATCTATAATGCAGTTTTTTAAAGTTATATTGCTACTGTCTTTTGCAATTTGCATTCGATTCATCATGCTAAATAAATATTGAATATATATAAAATTGAAAGTATGTCTGTTTGTCCTTTATGCATTAATACATTAATCATCATGAAAATTTGGGAAGTTATTGTGTGCACTAGTCCAAAGGTAAGTGGCAAATTTTCTATAAACTGCCTCTCAGGGCCCTTATAATTATCTTAAGAGATTTTGCCTAAATGTTGTAATTATTTAATTTAGTTTTTATTTAAATATCGTTTGCTTTGATCGATGTTTTTTTGTTGAACATAATTTTTTTTATGAAATTAAAAATAACGTAAGAAAGAAAGTATAACCTGAAACAATTACATTTGTATATCAAAATTATATGTATTGGAATTTAACACATGATGTTACAAATTTTATCATCTACACCAAATATGTTGTTGGTTTGGAATGGTATGTAGTACATGTTTCTAAAATTAAGTGAAGACTTAATACTTGTAACTTGATACTTAATAACATCGATTATATCGATTTAAAGCTCAAAATTATGAGACGGAAATCGCACATTCTATACAAAGAAGCATAGCTTATGTATGATTAAACAAGGACGGCAATCATGATAAATAAACTAATTAAAAATAGTGGCACTTAGCCGATAATGATTTGCAAACGGCAACAATGCGCATTAATACCAATGAATTTACTTAGATTTCCGCAGGAAGATTTGTAAATTTTAAAATTGTTGATCTATGGGTGTGACAACCACGCGTTCGTTAGTCCCTGCTATTGGCATATGAGTTATCTTGAGATATCGTATACCACAAACGAAATGAAATTTAATTCTTAAAGTTTATCGTATTCGAAGAGTTAGAGTTGTTTGTTTTTTTTATGATAGATGAAATGAATGGTAATGTTGGGAATGAATGTTGTGAATGAAGAAATTAATGATGATTTAGAATTGAGTGTGGTGAATAATGAAATAGAAATTCCTTTAGCAATTTTGAGAGATTCGCTCAAGTGTGCTTTGAATGTCATTCCAGGTAACTTTGATTCGTATGTTTGTGGTGCTTTGGATATGAGTTGTCGTTTTTGTCATGCCAAACATATAAATTTAAAAGCCTAATATGTTTGAATAAAATATTTCATTATACATATTTTAAAATTCATGTGTTTGTTAAATTTGTCAGATGAAGATAGAATTGATTCGACGTGATAATGGTATGTGAGTTTATATTATTTTTCTTTGTTTTTTTTATTATCTTATATATTAACTAGGAGGGCCCGGCGTGCTTCGCTACGCTTATAAATAAAGTTTTTGCGTAGACATTTTGTTGACGTAGAAGCAATGATTTCAAAAAGTGGTAATGAGAAATGCTAGCATATAATTTTTAATTTTTCTTTTTAAATATATGAATGAAAAATAATCAGAACTCTAGCTGATCAGTTCGGATATATGACAAATTAGCGATCAAATAAGTTAGAGATCAAAAAATCTTACTTGAAAACTTATTTTTTTTTTTTTTTTTTTTTTAAATAAAATGTGATGTGTAGTAGGCATTACAATATGTGTCACAACAACACATAAAAACCTTTTAAGACCAAGGTCCCACAACAACATGCGTTCTAAGGATGTTAATGGACGCAAATCTGTTTCGCTAATTTGTCATTTTCTGATCGCTAATTTGTCATATATCCGAACTGATCAGCTAGAGCTCTGATTATTTTTCATTCATATATTTAAAAAGGAAAATTAAAAATTATATGCTAGCATTTCTCATAACCACTTTTTGAAATCATTGCTTCTACGTCAACAAAATGTCTACGCAAAAACTTTATTTATAAGCGTAGCGAAGCATGCCGGGCCCTCCTAGTAAATATTAAACAATTTAATTAAAACGTAGTATTTCATAATATTTCATAACTATGAAAAAAATTTTTTCATAATAAGGATGCAGAGGACCTAATCTTTCTATTTATCTAAAAAAAATCAACTTTTTATTAACGGGGATAAAATAGGATTCTACCAAACTTTTTTCCAAAACCCCCTATATAGAAGCCTGATTCATTTTTTAGCACAGTAAAAATCGTGAACTTGTAGCCCCATTTTGAAATTAAAACTCAATATAAAAAAAATTTTAAAAATCGCCATAACGCCATAATCTGGAAAAATAAAACTCCATATAAAAAAAAAGTCCAAGCGGCACGTATATCCGCTGGAAATAGGTAGATTTCGGGACCAGGCAGCTTTGTGTACAAATAGAATTGGATATGTCAGATTAGTTTAAATAAAAAATTTAGCTAGAAACAGAATAATCCAAAAAATTTATCAAACAACCAAACTAAATACATAAACGGAAATTACTTTGTCAATGCAATTTCGAATAATTTTGATAGTTTTGTTTAATTTGGTTAAAACTCCTTAATAACAAATTAAATCCTTTGGTGGATTAACGTTCTAACTACATCACAATTGCCATACTATAATTTATAATCAACAACAAAACAACATCAAACAACTTTTACACCTCAAATATAATACAAATATTTATCAATTGTAAATATGTAATCAATATACATATATTTATTTCAACTAAACCACTTCCAAATATTCCAAGGAAACTATTCCCTAATTCAAAACAATAATAAATCTTCAAAACAACAACAACAAACATTCAGAACAAATTTTTTAACTTTTTGCGAAAAAAAAATAAAAACAAAAAAAATTATATGAAATCTACCTAAAACAAAAGAAAATTTATTTAATTGGGATATTTTTGGGATTTGTTTGTAATTATATAGCGTTTTAGTGGCTTGCATTATGGTTTATAGTATAATGATAATTGCATTAGAACTTCTAGGGTTAGAAAGCTGAAAATTTCTGATGTTATAGTTGAAAAGTTGAATTAAAAGCTAGTATTGGTTTAATCAAAATAGACTCGAAAATGATGAAAGCAAGGCCGTTTGCGTTTGTTTTCGTTTTAATAGCCCCAGGTTCTCAACCTCTGAACTTAAACAATTTATTTTTTAAGTTTTGGATAGATATAAGTTGGTATATACGTGTGCAAAAGTTTTCATTTTTGTGCTTGGTCATTTTCATCTGATCAAGGACAACAAAGTTTAGTAAATTTTTAAAACAGCTTATTTTTTAGGAACCCTAAATGCCAAGGTTGTCATCTGACAAAACCTGATAAAAAAAGGTTCAAATATTCAATATTTATCATTTTTATTTAAACTTTATGTTTCAAACTGAAGTTATAACGCCTTAGATTATTCGACTTTTGAGACTTTAGCCGCTTAAACGGTACCCTGATACGGCCAGTTGGCGAACTTGTCCAAGAGATTGTTTGCCGCAACATACACAGAAAATATTTTTGGTGTAGGTCGAAAATTGCGACCGTGAGAGTGCAGGATAATTCCGTTATACCTCATAACGTTATATATATAAATTTTTTTTACATTTTGATTTTCCGTCTCCGCTTATCATTTATAGTCGATTGGCACCAAAATTTTTCCAAAATTCCGAGATGAAGCACGTTGCAATAGGTAGATTTTTATATGAAATCTACCTAGAATTCAAATAAATTTAATTAAAAACACTAATCCAATTTTCTGCATATGACAATTTTCATTGTTTATTGCAAATGGCATGAATCAGTAGGGCTATGTATGATTAAGGATGTTTTGCTTTTTTCGATCGAAGGTCTATTTTCGCTGAAAATCGTGAAAAACCATTTTCTACCCCTAAAAGCTCACCCATTTCACCCTCGTAACTCGGATCACCTTTAATTTATTTTTCCCATCATTTGCGCAATATTTTCTTCCTTATTCAATAGTTTTCATGGTGTTACTAATTTTTTCCTTTCAAAAAGCTATTTTTACTGGTCTATATAGTTTCACGATTTTCTGTGCTTAAAACAATCATCAGGCGCGCTATACACCTGGACTAAACTATGCGAACTATGTTTTTAAAAAAATAATGTTATAATGCGAATAATGTTTTTGAAAAAAAATTTAATGTTTCGGTTTTTATTTTATTTTTTAAATGTTTTGTTTCCGTAATGTTTTTTTCTATAATTACGTTATATACATTATTTTTTTAAAAACATAGTTCGCATAGTTTAGCTCAGGTGTATAGCGCGCCTCAGGCTTTGAATATAGAAAGTTTTGGCTAAATTAAAGGTGATTTAAAAAGCTTATTTATAGGAAGCTTTTGTGAAAACACATTTACAATTACGTTGATACTCGTAATTGAAATAAAAACTAATTCAAAATTATAAAAACCTTACATTAAATTTCACTGATAAACTAAAACTAATTTCTTGCTAACTAATAGTTTTATTTACTATAAACGAATTTCGAAAGCTATGCTTTCATTCACTGTAGTATATCTTACAAAGCTTACTTTACAGTTGCTTTTGTCCCCACAGTACAATTAATAGTCCACACTCCAAATTCAATTACACTTCAATCGAGAATATTGCAAACATGGAATATGTAAATCGAAAAGGGAAATTATCGATAAAGCGACCAAACCCGAGACACACACCGTAAGATATGCCGCAAATTGCACATGTTGCAATTATATACATATATGTTAGATTCTAGTACACTTAAAAGATGCTGAAACCAAAAAATTCACTCTAACAATAATTAAAAAACAATTTAAATATTTATCTCATCCTGTTCATTAGGAGAAAAAGAAAATCTATACTTCTGACGAATTCTTTATCATCCAATAAAACCAAAGGTTTTTGACTGGCATTTCTTGCTTGGTCCATTCATTTTCCTCCTGAAATAATTTAAATAATAAACAACAAAAATAGCTATTTATAAGTTATATACATATTTAAAATAATTAAGAGAAAGGAAATATTAAAACGTTATTTTTCTTAGCAATTTTTATATGGGCAACATTGTAATAACATATTGAAATATTCGTTTTATATCGGTCAATATCTAACGAAAATTATATTACTTTTATAAATGTTAAACAAAGAAAGAAAGATTGGTTATTTTTTATTCAGCGCATAAACAAAATCAAAAAAGAAAGAGAGAAACACATTTCATATTAGACATCGTATCGACTATCGTAATATTATTATTTCAATTTTTGTTACGATTTTTCTTCAGTTTTATATTATCTTTGTTTTAAGACGAATGCGAATGTGCTGTATTAGTCATTAATAAAAAAAATATATTTTATAGATTTTAAAGAAAAAATATATTATAAAATATATTTGTGATAGTTAAAAAAGATTTATAATAATAAATGTGTTAAAATTTATTTTATTTGTGTACACAATTTATGGGATATATATACAAATTAACTAATTGTAAGTAATAATGATTGATTTTTAATGAAACCGGTGTACATGACAAAAACTTTTTTTTTGTTATCGATTAAATTTTATGTGGAAAAAAGAGAAAAATATAATAAAAAACAGCGAAACGCCGCCATGAGGAATTTAGTTGTCAAAATTATTCTTTTGAAATTGGATTTATAATAAAAATAAAAAAATTCGATGTCCGTCTATCTTTATAGTTTATATTATAAAACAAAAATTTCAAAATTTGTTTGCTATTCTTTTGCAATTGCATTATGTTTTTCCCTTTTTTTTGCTGTGTTTATCCTGCTTTATTATTATTTGATTATGACGTAAATAAATCAATGTCAGTTTAATAGTATGTTGATAACGCAGTTATGACTTATGTTAATTTTCGACTAAACGTTTATTATTATTTTTAATTAAATTTTATATTCCTAATTTGTTGTTTAATATAAAAAGGTGAACAGAAAAACACGTGGTCTGTTATTTTTTGTTATATAAACTATTTAGATTTTCTTGTTTAGGATTTGAATCTGTGTTTTATTTTGTAATTAAATTAATTAAATTGTGACTATAAATAAGCTGAATGTACAAACAAAAAAATTAAACTGTGACTAGAAATCTTATAAGAAATGAAAATTGTTACGATCTTATTTCTAAATTGCGAAGTTGATGATCAGTGCATATACAATGTGTACGATGTGTTATAAAAAAAGGTGTTGAAGTGTTATATTTAGATTATACCGATTTTTGTGTGTTTTGCATTAATTAAATTAAAGCAAATAGTTTTGTTTAGTTTGTGTATGAGTAATATAAAATTTGTGATATATAAATAAAAATAGTATATAATTTTTTTTATATTTAGGGGCGGGTTTTAGTTTTATAAAATAAAACAAATCAGTATTTAAAAAACATATTTAATTTTTCCTTAATTTTGAAAAGTTATTCTTCGAATAAAGTAAAGGTTCAAAACAGACTTTAACATAGTCCACAATCCTTTCCTTTCAATTAATGGTATGATACTTATATTCTGTTCGGTGTGCCCACTAAAAAATTCAGTGTCCACTTTTATTCAAACAAAATTCCCTAACTTTCCATGACTTTCAGACCAAAAATATGAAAATTCCATGACTTTTTAACAATAAATCTAATAATGTTCTAACAAAAAAAAAAACAATATTCATTTCAATTCCAACCAAGGCATGCCAAGGTATAAAAAATATTGGAAATTCTGACTATCATTTAAATACATCAATGCACTACAATGGTACAAGAATTTTAGATCTATTCCCCGTTTGCTGTCTAAATACCTCGTTGTAGAATTGCTTCTTTCCAGAACCATTATTTAATTAAATAGAGT
Organism: Diogma glabrata; assembly: GCA_963693315.1. NCBI lineage: Eukaryota > Metazoa > Arthropoda > Insecta > Diptera > Cylindrotomidae > Diogma > Diogma glabrata. Next base: position 273,339,994 of record OY856186.1, read on the forward strand.
TTGACCAAATTTTAGAACTCATTGCCACTCGTTAGTATAGTTGTCCCCATTTCGTCATTCCTTTATTTTGCCCATCTTTGTTGAAATGGTATCTTCGGCTATTCAAAGAGTCTAAATAATGAATATTTCACATTTAGTGTGCTTTACAATTTACATGTTTAACTAATTAAAAACAAAATTACTTATCAAAACCGAGTTACTAAAACCAAGAGTTTCTAGTTTGGTCAAATTTTTCACTTTTCAAAAAGACACCAATGGTCTCCAATGTTTTTTCCTAGGTTCCCATTTCGATCGCCATTATTTTATACTGACGTATAAACTTTTCTACTCAAAACTTTACTGAAACCATTCAATTCTGGCGGATATAATAAACTAGTCCCCCTTTTGAATAATGAAACCCAAAAACCAAATATTTTCGAGGGCGTCGAAATTGGTAGAAGCTAACGTGATTGTTTAACATTTAGATGCAAAACGGCAAATTTAGACTAATTAGCAATGATGACAAAAGTTTTTACAGCGTCAGTTATTCTTTAAAGTTTAAATTCTGAAAGACACTTTGTTCCTGAAACATTTTGCTTCAAACTCGTCTGTTCTGGATATTCTTGAAGAAATGCCTCAAATTCAGCCTTCATGAGTTAATATCAAAGAACTTCAATTCAAGCTAGGGTTGCACCGAGTAATCGGCAGATAATCGGTCAAATCGGCTCTTTTGTCCGATTAATCGGTCGATTATCAAGACATGCGTTTTTGATTGTTTATTCCATTTTAAACTTTCCATTTGTGTCATGAATGTTGGTTTTATCCATTGATAAATTCTAACTTGAGACATCATTGTATTTTTCATTGTACTTATTATTTTTTTTATCATTCCAAACTCTAAGTTTTTCAGTCAATCAGGTTCGGAACAAAGCGAAAAACACCATGAAAGTCTGCTATTAATCAAAATTATACAAAAACTGCGCGGTGTCAATTTCGAAAATAAATGTAAAAATACTGATGTACCGCCCTTTTATTTGATACGCTAGTTGACTCGGTAAAAAATGTATATTTTTATAGCCATTCAGCGCATCCCTGCAAAACAAACAAAAACACCTTTATTTATTAATCACCAAGCCATTTTCTGTGGACATGTTAATTTTATACGCATCTTAAATTTCAAACCCATAGGTTTTATAATTTATGAGATACTCGATATAATGGAAACATCATGGATGCTTAAAAACATGCAGCATATCAGTCGGGAATATCTCCAAACCAGTAAAAGCATGGTTCCGAGGGCCCATTCGGATTTATTCCGTAGGGTTAATAGTCCAAAGTACCCAGAAAATATCGAAAGTAACGGAAAATAAAATTAAAAAGAGTTCATAACTTGATCTAGGGTACTATATAATTCAATTGGCAATAAAATATTCGTTTAGCTTAGAAACATGAAACATTTACTAAGGCTATTTTGTCTGGACTAAAAAGCTCTCAATTCAATACGTTATAAGAAGTACAGTTTCTTTCAGATTGGAAAAACTCGTATTGTGTTAAAAAATTCGGTGCAACGTTTCCCGTTCGGTCAGCAATGGCAGTGTGATTCTCGAAGTTTGCTATTCGTGGCTTCTGTCTTATAAATACGTAAGTTTTTATTATTTCCATACTAGATAAACCATGCTTGAAATAATGACAACGAAGTCGTTCCCAAATACATGAATCCACCAAATGTGACACATTCAACTTATAGATATTGGGTAAAAAATAAACAAGCTGAGGAACCGATTATTTTACCTACAAATGGAAAATAGTTGCCAGAAAAATACAAAAAAATCACTTCAGTTACAGAATTTTTTTATTTAAATATTGTCAAACTATAAATTAAAAAAATAAAAGCGACATTTGCATAATATTTTAAACGAAGGTTACAAAGCGTCCCGATTTTGGTGGAATTGTCCCGATTTTTGAAGAAAAGTCTCGCGTCTAATAGTCTAATTAAAAAATTCTTTGTGCGTATTTGTTTTACTCATTTCCATCAAATAACATGGTGTCCACCAGGTATGGAAAGTCAGGTGATTTGTTTTTGGTCAGGGAAAGTCATGGAAAGTCAGGCAATTTCAGTTATTTCTCTGGAAAAATTTATGTCTTCATTGCTTCTAACATCTTGTAGGAAGCATTTCGCAGTTCTTCTTATATCTCTAGTTGGTGTTGTCATGGATAAGGTGTCATTGCAGGGATGCTGCTCTCTATGACAGGACCAAAGATATTGTTTGCTAAGCATTTCGTTGTGTTCACGGACCGGCAATATGTTACATTCCTCGTGCAGGTGATCTCGATGGGCCATCAAGTGACATCCGGTTGCTGTACGCAAGGCTGCGTTCTGTGTTATCTGTAACTTATTCCAGTGGGTGTCAGCGACTTGGGGTGTCCATATGGGAGACGCATAATTTATGAAAGGCCTTCCTATTGCTTTATATGCCGTTATTATTGTGTTTTTATCCTTACCCCACGAACTGCCCGCTAGAGCTTTCAGTGCGTTGTTCCTGTTTTTAAGTTTTGTATTTATTTGTTGAGCGCATGAGCGTTGAATTTAAGTAGTGGATGGAATGTTACCCCCAGCAGTTTTGGATTTTTGACAGTAGGAATTAGTATGTTGTCAATGCAGATATTGAGTGTTGTATTTACCTCCTTCATCCATGTGGTGAAAAGTGTAGAGGTGGACTTTTCAGTGGACAATTTCAAGTTTTTGGTTTTAAACCATACATTCACGGTGTTGAGGTATGTGTTTAGGACATTGGTGAGTTGTTCCAGGTTGTTTCCTGTTGCAAGCACCGTGCAGTCGTCTGCATATGACGTGATAGTTATTCCTTCCGGTGGTGCAGGTAAACTACTTAAGTAGAGGTTGAATAATGAAGGCGATAGAACTCCACCTTGTGGAACTCCTTGTCTGAGTACTCTCATCTTAGATCTAGAATTACGGGACTCAACTTATGTTTGGCGGCCTCTGAGATAGTTGCACAACCAGCGTTTTATTAGACCTGGCAGATTGGTGTTGAATATGTCGTTCAGTAGTGCAGCATGTGACACTGTCGAAAGCTTTTGACAGGTCAAGTGCAACTAAAATTGTTCTAGCACAGGGTTGTTTTTGGTTTAGTTAGACCATCGCTGATTTGATTTTGGATTCTAAGCGCGGTGGTTGTACTGTGTGCTTTCCTAAAGCCATGCTGATGTGACGCCAATTTGCAAGATTCTGTTAGCCGAGGTAGTAGTAGTGCTTCTATCAATTTTGCAACCGATGAGAGGATAGAGATCGGTCTGTAGGATTCTCCCTTTTCTTCAGGCTTGCCAGGTTTTAAAATGGGACTTATTCTAGCCGTTTTCCAGATATTTGGTATCTGGAGCGTATTTAGAGATGTGTTGAGTATGGTAGTGAGAAAGTTCAATCCTTTGGGTCCAATTTGTTTAAGCATGATGGCGGAGATGTCATCTGGTCCAATAGCTTTAGATGGTTTGGATTTTTTTATTGCGTTTCCAACATCTTCTTCGGAAAATATGATATCCTCGAAATTTTCAGTATTAAGTTTGCGCATATGTCTTAATACTGACCTGGTTTCTTTTTCATGTTTACTTTGCTTTTCTGTAAACTGCGTGTTGAATTTTGTTGCGCATTTTCTATGGTTTTCGGTTGGGATATCAGGAAGGAAATTATGCAGTTGTTATGCGATGGACGCAGATGTGTTAAACCCTTTATCACCTTTCACAGACTTTTATTTGTGCCAAAGTTTGACTTACTCACTAAATCTTTCCATTTGTTGCGTTTGTGTTCCATTACTAGTTTATTTATCTGCTTGTTCAGGCCCGAAATTCTAGCGAGTGCGCGTAGCGCACGAGGGAAATTTTTATCCTCAAATGGCATGAGTGGTAATGTTGAAAAATAATCGACTAATAATTTGGTGACGAGTTGTATTTAGCAGACAATTTAACGAACAGAAATAGTAGCATTATTTCATACAGCATAAAATATTATTTCATCTTAGTAGGCGCATAAATGTTATAAATTTGTAATTTATTTTTGACAAATAAACATGCAATTCATTTATGAATGAAAACGGACATTTTTACTATTTGCAAATTGCATTTTCACATAATTTTGTTTGTGCATTTTTGTTTTAAATTAATATATTAAGTAGGCTGAAAATATTCGGTACAATCCTAGTTTATCCCTCCAAATAGATTTGCGTTTTTTTTTCAGATAAATAGAAAGATTAGGTCCTCTGCATCCTAATTATGAAAAAAAAATTTGCGGAAATGAGGGGGTCAAAAGTTATAAAGGATCAAACTTTCAATTTTACCTTGGTCCTCCCTTTGGTTTTTTTTTTCTTTTTATTTATCAAAAGTTATAAAGGATCAAACTTTCAATTTTACCTTGGTCCCCCCTTTGGTTTTTTAGACTTTGAATTCAATTTTTAAATTTTTTTTTGACTCAATTCTGCAATCTTGCACAATTTCGATCAGAGATAGCACCGACCCCCCCTCGCGTCGCGCCCCCCGTGTCCTCCCCCCGCGTTTTTTCCGCGTCCTCTGCGCCGCGGACGCGCGAGGGGGGGAGGCGCGTGGGGTGGGTCGCGTTTGGGGGGGGTCGGTGTTATCTCTGATCAAAATTGTGCAAGATCGCAGAATTGAGTCAAAAAAAAATTTTAAAAATTGAATTCAAATTCTAAAAAACCAAAGGGGGGACCAAGGTAAAATTGAAAGTTTGATCCTTTATAACTTTTGATAAATAAAAAGAAAAAAAAAAACCAAAGGGAGGACCAAGGTAAAATTGAAAGTTTGATCCTTTATAACTTTTGACCCCCTCATTTCCGCAAATTTTTTTTTCATAATTAGGATGCAGAGGACCTAATCTTTCTATTTATCTGAAAAAAAAACGCAAATCTATTTGGGGGGATAAATTAGGATAATGCCAAATATTCGTAAATATTCGCTGTTCCTTCCCACCAGAGAAAAATAATCGAAACAATTCGTTTTGATTTGTTAAAAAAATAGTAAATGAAACGTTTTTGTTGGACCTTATGGAAACTTTATTTAGTGAGTTGAATTGTCATATTAATTTAATTGTAATTGATTATCGGTAGAACTTACTTTTAAAATTTTTCAGTTAGTTAATTTCAATTAAGTGTCAAGCAAAAAATATCTTTTTAGGTTATGATTTTAATTTTTATATCTTATAGATATTCTTTCTGTCGTTCATACAAAAATATTTTCGTAAAATTTAAAAATTGTTACCAACAATGCTCAACCAATTAGATGCGAAATTTTTTATGTCTGAAAGACATTTCTTTTATATGTATCATTGCCTTTATTGGACAAATATGTTTCTAATCGAAAATGTTTCCTATTTGATGTTTCTCAAAAAAATTAGGTAAAAAAATAAATGAGAATCATTCTTTTGACACACTTGACGATATTTTTTGACACACTTACAATACAATAATCAAGCTCGTGTTCTCACATATCAATCCCGACCATCAACATATCTCATTATCACTTAAAATTATTTTTTAAGCCAAAAATATGAAAAAAATTTCGTTTTGACACGCTTAATGATTTTTTACACACTTCCGGTACAGTTATCGAATACATCCTCCTTTCAGTTCTTACAATTAAGTCGTCCCAAAACAAAATTTTTTGAAATCGCTTGAGCAGTTTTCATTGTAACGACGATTGTGACGGTGGATCGACAGACAGACACACATTTTTGTTTATTTTGCTTTTTTTAGAATCGTTAGGACCTAAACCGTTGAGAAATGCCAAAAACGGTCTTTCAGGCCGAAGTAATTAGAAAAATTACTAACAAATTTTTACTCGCGATTTGAATAATTTAAAGATTGCTTTAAATTTTCTTGTAAATCCATTCGAGATTGAAGTTATTAACGATGGGCTATCGATTCCTTATTATATTTTGGATTAAAGTGCCATAGGAGTAATTGAATTATTAGAATCTGAGGCGCACATTCTTAAAATGCTCCACAAATAAACACAATCTGTAGTTTTGGAAACTAGTGTCTCAATCAAAGTACCCCAATTTGAAAAAAGCTTGTAAATTACTGTCCATATTCGGCACATCATATTGTTGTGAATCATTTTTTCCAACAATGAAGTTTATAAAATCATGCCATCTACCAGTAAACAATAGCTGCCAGTGCCATGTAACAAAATTTAATTATACGTATGTATTCGTAAGTAAAGTATTTGCTTGAAGACGGTGTATGCAACTTGCTAGAAAATAAAAATTCCATAACAACTTTGATATTTTATTTTTATGTTGGCTCTCGGAACGAGAGTTTATTGAAATTCGGCTCCACGTGTAGCGAAGTTTGGTCATCTCTGGTATATACAATATTTTTTCAAGCGACAACTTATTACAATCTATTTAATGTTATGTTTTGAATTTGCATTCTTAAAAATTGTATGATACTCTAAAATTTTGTGAAAATGTTCAAAATAAAATTTTTTCGTTAATGTACAAAGAAATCCCTTCGCATTCCGTCCCTATGTCAGCGTGTAATCTCAACAGTTACTAACTAGTCACTAACCAACTGACACGACGGGAAAAATAATAATACTGGGCTGGGACACTCGTATGATGCACTCGATTCACTCGACTACTGCATTTTACAGCTTTTAAATTTTCCATACAAAATTCCCTACCCAGAGGTTATGGGAAGAAAATAGACAACCCAGGTTGGCAGCAGGGTTGTCACACCCGTAGACCAAAAATAAATATTTGCTCGAATATCTGTAAATCTCAGACTCCGTTAATTTTTCGTTTGAATCTTCTAATAAACTCTTTACTATGTTTTCATCAGTCACACCAGCTACTGTTGCGATACGATCATCAATATTTAAAAATTGTTTCAGTGTTGTCGGCTCAACGTTATTGATGGTAACTTGGATCTTTGAATGTTTTGGAGAGTTTACTAGATCCTGAATCACCTTACGAAGTAATCAATATTTTTAGCGTAGAGGAACATTTTGAACCTCATTATCTTGATCCATTTTGTAACGGCGTCTCTTTGAAATGTACCATCGGTTCAGTTAGTCAATTAGTCTGAAAACAGCCAAATTAGTCCAACTGATTGAGGATGGATTAATACTGAAGGATCTTTGCAACCCATCAAAATACAAAAAATGCATGTGGTGTACTGCACCGTAAATCCTTTTAAAAATGATATTCGAAAAAAATCGACGATCGAAAAAATCTTAACATATATAAAATTCAATAATTTTTAAACGGTTGATCTTAGAGTTTTGATTTTTTTTTCTAACCACTATTCATGAACTCGTGGACCTGTTTTGGTAAGCCTTCCATTAGAGATTCGATAGTTGTTTCAGACACCTTTTTGGAACAGTTTGCCATCTCCTTTTAAAATCTTCGATATTTTGGGACACCTTTTTGTGCTCTTTAAGTTTCTTTTCACAAGAGCCCAATATCTCTCCACTGGTCAAGAGCCCAATATCTCTCCACTGGACAATTTGGAGGATTGGCATCTCTTGGTACAAAAACTGTTATTACTTTGGTACCATTCCAGAGCTTTCTTGCCGTAGTCACATGGTGCCAAATCGGGCCAAAAATATGTGGACACATTGTGCTCTCTTATGCAAGGCAGAATCTTTTTTTCAAACATTCTTTGATGTATATTTCGGTATTTACAGAGCCCACTGTAACAAATGACTTGCTTCTTTTGCCGCAACTGCATATAGCTTGCCATAGCAGGAATTTTTTAGGAAATTTTGTCTGCTTTTGGATTCTAAATTGATCTTTGACATTTCCTCGAGCATCAGCAACATAAAAATTTTGACCCGGAAGCTGCATAAAATCTGCCAGTACATACGTTTCGTCGTCCATTATATAACATGAATATTTTTGTATGAAATACGATTTTAATTTCCGAGCCCTACTTTTGGCGTATACATTTTTAGCAGCATTCCTGTCTGGAACTTTTTGGACTTTGTATGTTTTCAAACCTGCATTGGCTTTAACTTTTCGCACGAAATAGTCAGAGCACTAGGCTAACCGGGCAGCTTTTCTAGCAGATGTGTTTGGAGATCTTTTCAATGTGCTTTCAATTTTCTTGGCTTTCCCAATATCATGTGGTCCTTGTTTTCTTCCCGAACCAGGTTTCCTATCGATAGTCAAATTCTTCTGAAACTGTTTAATAACATTGGAAACAGTTTGACGGCAGACCTTCAATTCTTTGGCCAATTTTTTGTAGGACCAATTTGGATTTTTTTGAAAATTTTTAATAATTTTAAGACGTTTTTCTTTTTCTTCACTCATTTTGATCAAACTAACAACAAATCAACATGTTTTTCATTAAAAATAATAACTTAAATATTTTTCAAGGATAGCTAGATAAAAGGAATTTTTAAATTTTGCATCCAAAAAAAATTATTAGGTACAACGCGTGTTAAGATTTTTTCAATCTCACTCCTTAATTGCAAAAAAGGAAAAGAGATATAGCTGCCGAAAAAGACTTTATACAACTTAACTTGTAGTGGATGTTCCGGTGAAAACTGCAATAATAGTGCTCCCATTTTTATTAGGAAGAGGGTGATATTGATTAAGACGATAGTTCTCATGAGGATTCAATGGTCTAAATATTAACAAAAAACATTTAAATTTAATGTAAAATTTAAAAAAAAAATCGTCGCTTGTAAATAACTTTTTTAATGTAATCATAATATGAGGAAATTATCCATTCTTTAAAACCAAAAAAATAACACAAAAAAAATTTGCGTCCATCAACACCTTAGAACGCATGTTGTGTGACATTGGTCTGAAAAGGTTTTTATGAGTTGATGTGACACATATTGTAATTCCTACTACACAACAAATTTTATAAAAAAAATACAGTGAAACTTCCATAATTCGAACCACTACTTGCCATCAATTTTTGTTCGATTTAGGGAAATTTCAAAATATAGAAACTAGTCCAGTAACTTTGTCGCCTGAAAGTATGGGATAGTATGCGTCAAATCCGGTAGTTCTGATTTTTTGCAGACTTGTTTATGATGTTGGCCTAATGAATAATCCAAGTTTATGAGCTCGAGCGCCGAACGAAACTTTGTCAAAATACGAAAAAACCGCGAAAAATTGGTAATTTTATTAAATTTTGGCGTTTATAACCCTAAAGGACAAGTTTTTGAAAAAACTTTCTTGGGACGTTTTTAAAGTAGACTAAATTTGCTACAACATGATACAAGAACTGTCTCTGTAGACCCAATAGTTTACGAGACTAAGCCTCAAAAATCGAAAAAACCGCGGAAAAATCGTTATTTTTTCAAATTTTGGCGATTATAACCCTAAAGGACTAGTTTTTGAGAAAACTTTCTTAAGACGTTTTTAAAGTAGACTAAATTTGTTATAATATGATACTAGAATTGTCTCTGTAAACCCAATAGTTTTCTAGATTAAACCTTTCAAAGTTTATCATTTTTTTAACTTCGCAATTTTTTGTAATATTTTAGACGTCACTCGAAAATTCATTCAGAACGACAGAATTGCAAAAAATAGCGAAGTTCGAAAAAAATGATAAACTTTGAAAGGCTTAATCTCGGAAACTATTGGGTTTACAGAGACAGTTATAGTCTCATATTGTAGCAAATTTAATCTACTTTAAAAACGTCCTAAGAAAGTTTTTTCAAAAACTAGTCTTTTAGTTAGGGTTATAAACGCCAAAATTTAAAAAAAATAACGTTTTTTTGCGGTTTTTTCGATTTTTGACAAAGTTGCCTTCGGCGCTCGAGGTCACAAACTTGGATTATTCATTCATGAATGGCCAACATCATAAACAAGTCTGCAAAAAATCAGAACTACCGGATTTGACGCATACTGTGATGTATAAAGTTGCTGGACTAAACGATTTATAAAGAAATTCAAAATTTGAGTTCGAAATATAAATGCGATTTATAGAGAAATTCGAATAATAGAAGTTCGATTTATGGAAGTTTGGCTGTAGTCTAATTACTATTACACAACACATTTATTTAAAAAAGTATGGATTGTGAAAACTTTATAATGTAGAATAGTTTTGGATAAAAGCTTGTAAAGTAAAAAATCGCAAAAAACTCCCTATTTCAACAAGATCGTATTTATTTCTTTGGGATTGCATTATTACTCACTGAAATACATATAACAATTTTTCTTATCTGTTTAAGCAAATAAACAAATTTTATCAATAAAAAAAAATATAAGATAATTTAAGGCAAGCTATACACGTTGTTTTACTGATTGGCAGAAATTTGATGGTTAGGTTGTTGAATAAGTCAATTAACTAATTAATTAATCATAATTAAGTATAGATTGGCAGATTCTAGTATGTAATAACAACTCTATACGCGATCTCTAGTTTATTTTGAACTCAAATAGCAAAATACGCAACTGATATAATTACACTTTCACTAAACTGTACTTACAAATATACAACTTACATCAATGAAAATCAGTAACCGAAACAAAGGTAGAAAAACTTTGCCATACTAAATCTTATTTATATTTTTGAATTTTCTTCTTATTCGTATGACCTTTGTTGTTTTTTTAAAATTGATAAACTTAAGTTTATCAATGATTCAGATGAAATATTTAATTTTTTTTTAACCGCGAAGTTTAATATCAATACATTCAAAATGGTTAACGTTTAGGATTAATCATAATTATACAGTTAATGATAATATTCAAAATTAATTTTGTTTATTGGATTTAGATTCGTTTATATTCAAGGTTGTTGTATACTGTTAGAATAAGTTTACAAAAAAGATAAAATTCGCATACATAATTCCAAAACATTTTAAATATATATAGTTGAAACTAATAGGTTAGTATAAAACCAGTAAACTAAGTTAACGGAAATTAAAACAAAGGTTGTGCAACGAAAATCATTTAATTAAATCTAAAATTAGTAAAATAATGAAATTGTCCTCCGATGTCCAGCCACTTAGAGATGATTTATTGTAAATTTTTATTTTTCTTACTTGTTCTCTCCTATTTACCCTGTCGATTGTTTAAATTAAACTGCGATAGTATAAATCTGAGGGTTTTGTAGACACAAACAAAGTAGACATATTCCATTCTATTTTAAACTCGATCTGAACTCTAATTTAATCTTCCTTATTTAAAAAAAAAACCATAGTGATTTATACAAAAACAACAATAAACAAAATTGTTCATCTTATAACTGTTTTATTTTACTCTAGAAATACCAAAATCGTTTTTACTATAAAGATCATGGTCAAGTTTTACATATTTACCTACATGATACATCTTATACGATTTTATATGGCAAATGGTTTTGAAAAAAAAAATTTACGATTTTAAACTCTGCTGGTATAAATTGATCTCAATTCTAAACATAGAACGAATTCTGCGTCTCGCTTATAAAAAAACAAGAATTTATCTCTATGAATACCAGCTTCATAGTAAAAAAGCAAAAGTTGTTGTCTTTGAATTTTTGTCAAAAATTTTAACTAATTAATGTAATATGTTTCAATTTTGATAATAGTAGTTTCAAGGATAAATTATTGGTATTCACAAAGGAGATTGATAGATATTTGCATAATTTTTTGAAACAAAATTAATAATATCGTTTTTTTTATTTAATTTCAGACTTATTTTACACAACAGACTTTCTGCCATATCAATGTTTAAATTGTGAAAATTTAATTAAATCGTTTTCACCAGATAAAAAAAATTAGTAAACAATTTATTTTAAAAATATAAGAAAAAAGTGATTATTATTTATTTAAAATAAAAAATAAAGTGTAATATCACATTTAAGTGTCTCATATCAAATCCCTAATTAAAGAAAATAAAAATGGATGAATCAATGTTGCTGAATGATGATCCAACAGTAACTCTTACAATACGATTAATTATGCAGGGAAAGGTAAATTCTAGATTATTTAAAATTTATTATTATGAGAAATGGTTTCTTTGTGCTTAATTTAATTTTATCTTAATTACAACGTTTATAAGCTATTAGTTGATTGTATTTTTATTCTTAACTTATCGTTTATATTTCTTTTTCTTAAACAATCTAAGATTATTTTTTGTATGTTTTTAAACAATAAAATAAAAGATTGGATTCTATTATTACCTGACATATGATTCACCAAAGATGAATAATTATCACGTTTGTGTTAATCGATCTGGTTTATGGAAAATAATGTTACATGTAATTTAAGATATAAATCGTAATTGCTTTTACTTAGTTAGATTATTGATTGGTTCAACAATTCGGCTTTTTTTCAAATTTCACAGCTACAGCTAAATGAATTTTTTTTTAAATTTATTTGATGTATCTTCCGAATCAACTGATCGACAATGCATTCCATATTAAAATAAGGGGTTAGTAATTGTGGAATGTTTTGAATTGTGCGATATCATAACGTATGGCTACTCAGCTCATTTTCATATCAGCGATGATCAATCAATAAATAATTCGATCGATTATTTTTTTGTGAGTGACCCACTATTAAGTGTTTTAAATTGCCATCCATAGCGGTTGATGTGGGCTCATTGAAAAGCCGATGTAATGTTGTTTTGCTTAAAAACATTTCGTACTGACTGAGAATCAAACTATCTTCCTTCTAGTTAGAGACCAATTGTTTGATTATTGAACTACTGAACACACACCTGTTTAATGGAACGTTTCTCACGAAATTTGGGATAGTTACTGTTACCAGTATATGGCCGGTTCGATTAAAACTATACATATTCCTCATTAGAAAGGTTTTTCATCACGAGTATTTTTGCAGTAGGCTTCGTTTATTTTAACCGGCGCGTTAACTGCTGCAGTTAACATGGATCTCTGTGTATTTGAGGCAGGGATGGTTAAAAAGCCGGCTTTTTTCATTTTGACCTCTCCAGGTGGATAAAAGCCGGTTTTATCCGGATAATATTAAAAAAGCCGGTTAATTTGTTTTTGTATAAAAAAGATTGTTTTTGTCATATTCGAAAAGCACATAGCACCATTTACTTATATAGTTTTTTATTCTATAATAAATTAGATCTTTCTCTAGAGTCTAGATCAGGGTTCGCAGCTGAATTTTTTTGGCGTGCCGAAACAATTTTTTTTCTAATAATCGCTATTTTCGCGTTCCAATCCAATTATGAAAAAGTACATTTGGCTACAAGAGATGAAATCACGTTCACGTTGCTTTTTCGTGAGTGACACTTTTATTCACGAGACGCGTTATCGTCGAGGGAGACAATTTCACGGACGTGAAATGTGTAAATAAAAATTTGTTCCTGCAATGTTTCTAGTTTTAGAAATTTGCCGTATTTTCCCAACTGTAGCACAACGCAAAGACATTCCAGTCTGGCATCGCAGTTAATATCTGTACTCTCATCAACTGCCAATGCAAAGACTTCAACCGCATGAAGATCAGATTTTGACTGTTTAGAAATATTTTCACGTATTTTTATAAAATATTTATAATCTCTTACGGTATTTGCACTTAACTGCACACTTTGGCTACGGGTGAGAATTTTATCTTTGCTTTTAAAATTTTTGAAAAGTGTTTCACCACAACTTAAAAGAGTTGATTTAATAAATCCGTAAATGATTTGCCATGTTTGGCAATATCTCTTGCTACTTTAAAACTTGCGGCGGTAATATTATTAGAAGATTTAGTACATATTTAGTAATTTTATTTGATTGCGTTTCATGTTCATAAACCTTTTTTGAAATATTCTTTTGTATAAAATTAAATTGCACATTTACAGCAGTTTTTTTCCGAGAATACCTTGTTTATTTGAGAAGAAATTTCGGTAATTATATTACTGTTGTGTTTGATAGCTACTATGAACAAAATATAAAAGTGTTAGAAATAAACCGTCGTTCACAAAAGTTTACCTCATAAGAGTACATAAGAATTATCTGTGCAGTCCATCAGAATGCAAAAAATTCTTATGTATTCTTATGAGGTATTAAGACCTTTTAAAAATAATTTTCTGTAATTGCAAAAAAGGATGTGGTGAATCTGTCATAATAGTGCTCCGATTTTAGATAAAAAAAAGGAGGAGATTGACAGTCTTATAGTTCTCATGAGGATACCATGTTCTAAATATTAATGAAAAAACATTCAAATTTAATGTAGTTAATTTAAAAAAAGAAAAGAAATTTGTCGCACGTAATAACTTTTTTTAATGTAATCATAATATTGGGTGGTTTTAAGGGTTGAGATATGTGGTTTTGATCTTTATTTAGATCTGTTAAGATTTAATTTGTAGCTTAATAAGTTTTGACAATCAGGGGTTGTTTTTGCACCTAAAAATAAAAGCACTTAGGGTAGATTTTGAAATGGAGGGTGTGTTGAGCTTAATTTCAAATTTTCAGGCAAATCGATTCAGGCATTTCAGACAAATCGATACTGATTCAAAGAATTCAGAGGTTCCCTACTATTTTTACCGTCTTTTACTGGACTAACAGTAATATTTAACTTATTACAAAATATCTGAACAAATCTTTTCTTTAATATGATTCCTAAAACGCGAATTTAAGGACAATTTTGGACCAGAAGATTTTGTGCCAGAAGAATGTTTGCCGTGCCAGACAAATTTTCAAACGTGCCAAGTCTGACACGCGTGCCACGTATTTTATTCACTGGTCAAGGTTATCTATCTTTAATTGCATAACAATTTAGCATATTTGAGATCAATTATAAAATGTATCTGTTTGTCATAATCACTTCCTGAGAAATCACAATAAGAAAAAAAACATTTCTTTCATCTTTTGGATAATAAAATTGTATAAATTAATTTTATCCGGCTAAAATCCAGGATAAAATGAATTAGCCACCCGGATAAAATCCAGTGGATAAAACCGGTTAGGATAAATCGCTGCCATCCCTGATTTGAGGTCTTTTAAGAATTTTATTATTTTGTTTTTTCAATTTTAACATTTCGTCAAACGCTCAGTCATTGCCTTTTTATCAATTTCCTCTCGTTCATATCATTTGGATAAAATTCACTAGATTAATATTCAGTTTAGAAATATAGTTTGAAAAATTTCCTCTTATACTTTAGTTCAGAGATTCTTAACAAGCAAAAATCATTCGACAATTTTTTTAATTTAAATTTTAAATAATTGTTTAAACCAAAATTATTTTATAAATCTAAGTGAAACGATAGTGTACTCTCATTTAATTATTTTTCAACAAACATTTTATCTTCTGACATTTAACATTTTTTTTGTAGTTTATCTAGTCGGCTAGCCGTAGCTCTGACGAGAATGATTAACTTTTTTGTTAAAAAATTTTCTTATTGGTTCGAAACTAGAACGATCGATAATTTTGTGGATAGCAAAAGCTATTTATTTCATAAATTGCACACCATGTTTTGTTAGATTCAGTCTTATTATTAATGATGGTATAGCTTTCCATCGGAGTGATGTTATATCACAACTAATTCATTGAATTAATTTCTGGCATGCTGCTTTCCATTTTCGGATCATTGTATTTCGAATTTATGCAACACATGCGAAGGCATAAAGTGGCAGTTGGAATTCAGAAAAAAATCTTAGGTTAACACTCCGCTCCATCACTTCGACAATTTTGTCGAAAAATTTATCTGATCCGCGCATTAGACCAGTGAATTCCAAAAAAAAATTAATCAACCCAGATACAGATCTTATTTTTCAATTCGATCTTTTTCCTTATAAAATTGGTATGATTTGTTTTTATATTATTGATGCTTTGTTTCTAAATACTGTTTTAATTTGTACGGTTTAAAACATTTATTTTAGGGACTACGTCACAAATAAAACATTAAGGTGTCAAAATCTTATTTATTTCTAATCAGATAAAATCAAATTTATATAAGTTTCAATTAAGAAAGTATTGCTAATCTTTTCTGTGTCATGGTATGTTTACATAACCAATGGAACTATCACTATCACACTTGGCTATTCTTTTGAAAATGAACATTATTTGTTGATGTCTTTTAAAAATCTGAAAATTTTGTACATTAGTGGTGTTGACGAATGAAAAAATTAATTCAAGAAATATTATTTTATTGCTCTGAGATAGAGATATTTTTGTTTTTAAAATAAAAAGTGTTGTGTTATTTACAATATGTGCCACAACAATACATAAATACCTTTTAAGACCCAGGTCCCATAACAACTTGCGTTCTAAGGTGTCTAAGGCGGATTGAAACCACCTGAGACTATGGATTGCAGCAAACTATACCATTTGTATGCAGTTCGGACAAAGAAGTTTTTCTGCGATCTGCCAGTATGACAGCGAGGGATCTCGACCGTTTGACTGCTTGCGCTAGCCGATTGCCGAGTAAAACGGGGGTAAGAATAAGTTTGATGCATAATGCTGCTTATTTCATCTGAGCACCGTTGATGACGATATTTGTAAAAACAACGAGGTCAGCAACACTGTGACGATGTTGTAGGGAATCAAGTTTTGATGTCTATTTATTTATTTATTTATTTATTTTAGATAATCAATTTGAAATACAATTTCCATACGATTAGTCATTACGAAAAATTTTAAGAAAAAAAGAATACAAAAATATGTAACTCAAAGTTGTATTTTGGTTCGGAGTGCGGTGAAATCTTCGTATAATAACGTGTATTTTACTTGCAAACTGCCTTTTTGATTTCACACAGTATTTAAAAAAAAAAAAAATTTGCCAAATATCCAACAAAAGACGAATAAAATGTTATTTTTTATTAATAATTTATTAAACACTTAAAAAACGTTTTTCTTTTTTAAATAAATTCTTTTACTAGTTTTAGTATAAACCATCTTCAGAAAGAATTTTTGCTACTTGAAGAATTTTTGCAGTAGCAAAAATTCTTTCTGAAGATGGTTTATACTGAAACTAGTAAAAAAATTTATTTAAAAAAGAAAAACGTTTTTAAGTGTTTAATAAATTATTAATAAAAAATAACATTTTATTCGTCTTTTGTTGGATATTTTGCAAATTTTTTTTTTTTAAATACTGTGTGAAATCAAAAAAGCAGTTTGCAAGTAAAATACACGTTATTACAAAAATATGTAATAAAATAATACATTAATCATATACAATACAATAGTCAATAAAATAAAACAAAATGTAAGTAATGCCTATACATATTTTCCTTTAATTGATTGTCTGATCTCGTACTTATTTAGACCGACGTCACATACATCAGCTAATTTGTTGTAATTTTCCGACATTTTATTCAGCGGTTGGTTTGTTGTTGTTCCATAATTTGTTTTATGAACATTTATAGACAGAAATTGTGGTTTCCTTAAATTTTTACTAGGAACATATATATTTAAACTTTCCAGTAGGAAAGGACTATTAATACGACCATCAATAATATCTGCAATAAATATTACACCAGCATGTTGCCTACGAACCTCTAAGGTATCCAAACGAGTTTCCTTACATCTGTCAATGTACGGTGGCAAATCCCTAACATTTTCCCAATACTTTTTGGTACGGTCAAATTGCCCTAACTTTCTAGCCTAAAATAAGGGAAATAATTTTTGTATGCGTTCGATTCTGTTAATATACTTTACATAATAAGGACTCCACACACACACGACGCATACTCAAGTTGTGATCTAGCAAATGATTGGTACAATAATAAGATTAAAACGCTTGGGTTATTGAAATCATTCATGATTCTCTTTAAAAAACCCAGCATTGAATGTGCTTTTGCAATAATATTATCAATATGGCGATTAAAGGAGAAGGATGGAACGTACATTACTCCAACGTCCTTAACTTCATATACTCTACCTAAAGATTCTTTTTTATTTTATATTCAGCATATATGGTAGAAGATTTGCGGTGAAAGGTGATAAACTTGCATTTTGCTAAATTTAAGAATAATAAGTTTTTTTTCACACCACGCATTTATTGCGTTAATATCAGTTTGTAGTTTAACTGTATCATTCAAAGATTCAATCTGATAGAATATTTTTAAATCATCGGCGTATATTAGGCATTGCGAGTAATGCAAGACTTCAGTTATATCATTCAAAAATAAAATAAATATTAATGGTCCAAGGTGTGAGCCTTGAGGAACACCTGAGTATACATTAATTGGCTTAGACAAACAATCATTAACTTTAACATATTGTAGCCGGCCAGTTAGGTACGATTTGAGCCAATTAATTAGGGATTCATGAATACCAAAGTTTTTCAGCTTTTCCAAAACAATGTGGTTATTAATTGAGTCGAAAGCTTTAATAAAATCAGTATAGATTACGTCCAATTGATTATTAGACTCAATAGCATTGATAGCCAATTTAGAAAATTGAACAAGATTAGAGACAGTGGAGCGACCACGTAAAAAACCATGCTGCTCATCTGCAATATATGTTTTTAAATTAAAATACATAGATTTAAATAGATTTAAATAATTTTGGAATAGCTGATAAAATGGAAATGCTTCTATAATTTGAGACCTCATCCCTCCTACCTGCTTTAAAGATTGGAACAATATGTGAGGACTTCCAAATGTCAGGTAAAACCCCAACTGCCAATGATAAATTGAATAATAGCGATAAAGGTTCAGATAAAACCAAATCGCATTTTTTCAAAAACTTAGCTGGAATTCCATCCGGACCAGATCCACCTTTGAATGATTTTAATGATTGAATTACCGTTTTAGGTGAAATAATGGGAGAATATATCGTCGCTTTAATAATGAAATGACGTATGCCATTTATACGTTGTTATTATATAAAGGGTGCGCTGCATTCTCCATAAGGATGTCTATAAAGTGGCATTTTAACATTTTCCAATTTTTTTATAACTGGGGGTGAAAATTAATATATTGTTAATTAACGTACATGCAAATTTGAATTTGGTTAAATATTGAAACAGCGTAAATGCATGTACGATATTTCAATTCCTACAGAATAATAACTTGGGTAAAATCAGTGTCGTATACTTTACATACATTACGATCGCCACACGAAATGGTATATCTAAAATATTGTATAAGCATCATTCATTACTACATGATATGCCGGTTCATATAAATAAAAAATTGTAAGAATATTATGCGTTAGTTCAATAATAATTTATTTTAGGCTTAATCGTACTTCCATGCAAAATGAAATAACGTATATGAAATATGAAATAACGTATAAGGTACCTGATTGACTTTTCACCCATTTTTAGGTAGAAAAGCCAGCAGGTACTAATGTGAAATTTTAATATGCTGTGGGGAAATTAGTCAAGATTTATTGGTAGAAATTTTTTTTTTAAATATCTTTATTCATTCAATTGTGCTGCCGAGTTTACGAAAATCAGAAAATCGAAAAATCTTTAAACCCAATTATCTCGAAACTACACTTTTGCGAATACGTTGTTTCATTATTAAAGCGACGATATTCATATAATGCTATTAAAATTTTTTTTGCTTTGAAAATTTAGATTCCTTCCATCACCACGGTCAATTTTGTACACACTTTGAAAATAAGATGCAAAAAGGTTTGCAATGTCAGTATTGCAATTAGCTATATTTTGTTTGGAAGCAACATATTTCCACAAGTAGTTAGGATTATTAGACAAGTTATTTTCTATTTTCCGTATGCAGGCTTTATATGTATTCAGATGATATTCATCAAATTCCGAGATAATCTTAGAAATTTCGATTTAACTGCTGGATCATTGGAAAATTTCCATTTTTTATATAAATTCTTCTTTTTTAATAATTTCTTCTTTCTTTTTATATAATGTCAAATCTCGATCACCCACAATTCGTATAGCTCGCTTTTGAACAAAGTCCAAAAGGGTCAAGATGGAAACAGAAGCAGCACCCCAAACTTGACAACAGTGCTCCATACAGGGACGAATATAGGACTTATAAACATGGAGGAATTATGGAGTGAAATATTTTTTGCATCTACATATTTAGGAGACCGAGTTTTCTAGTCGCGCTTTTTGCCATCGCCATTACATGATCGTTCCAGAGTAGGTCATTTGAAACTGTGACACCCAATAAACGAATGTTTTTACATTCAATTAAATTGGTTCAATTATGCGGTAAATGTTTAATCATTTTTCACGGTCTTTCGTTAAAGTACTGGGATTCAGCTAATAAATCTCACAAATTTCGTTGAATTGATATTAAAGTAAGTGTAGAAAAAGTATCCATAAAATAAGAATTTTATGGAAAAATGTTAGTTCAAAATTTATAATTTATTGAATTTCTACTAAGTGGTGGATTGGAACCTTTTTACTGAAAAGCTGATAGCTCAAAATATCACTCTTATTTTTTGATTTTTTTTACTAATTTTACAGATACTTAATACATTCAGCTATCAAATTCTGAAAAAATTTAACAACCCATATATTCAATTTTGTTATGATGTTTATAATATTACTTCGGTCTGAAAGACCTAAGTATTACATTCATGAGCCAAAAGTGATATTCTAACCCGCACTTTTTTTGGCATTTCTCGACGTTTTAGGACCTACTGATTCTAAAACAGCAAAAAAAAATTCGTCCGGTCGTCATTACCTACGCTGCGGGGAAAACCGCTGAAGGGATTTCAAAAATTTTTTTTCTAAAAATAGGTATACTCAAGGGACAGGTGCGAAAGGACGTTGTGTTCGATAACTGTACCGGAAGTGTGTCAAAAAAAATCATTAAGTGTGTCAAAAACAGCAAATTTTCATATTTTTGGCTTAAAAAACGTTCATTTTAAGTGATTACGAGTAGGAACATTGAATTTGGAGAAATCTTGATGGTAGGGATTGGTATGTGAGATCAAAAACAAGATTATTGCATTATAAGTTTGTCAAAAAAATGTTGTCAAGTGTGTCAAAAGAAAGATTTCTATTATTTTTTTACCCAATTTTTTGGAAAAAAATAAAATTAATTGTATGTTTGAAATGAAATTTTATTATTATTATTATTGAGAATTATGGCATTATCAGTTTGTCAAAAAAATGTTGTCAAGTGTGTCAAAAGAAAGATTTTTATTTATTTTTTTACCCAATTTTTTGGGAAAAAATAAAATCAATTATTTGTTTGAAATGAAATTTTATTATTATTATTGAGAATTATGGCATTATAATTTTGTCAAAAAAATAATGTCAAGTGTGACAAAAAATGATTTCATTTATTTTTTTACCCAATTTTTTGGAAAAAAAATGTAGCTGTTTTTATGACGTAAATGTAATTGAAAATGAAATTGGACATGGAAATTTTTGAATTTGTTATAGTTTTTGAAATCTTTTTGGAATTTTGAAAAAAGTTTGTATTTGATTTTGTAATAATTTTTGCAATATTTTTAGAATTTTGGAAAAAGTTTTAATTTTTGATTTTGTAAGAATTTTTGGAATATTTTTAGAATTTTGAAAAAATTTTAAATTTTAAATTTTTGGTTTTATTATAATTTTTGAAATCTTGAAAAAAATTTCAATTTTTGATTTTGTAATAATTTTTGCAATATTTTTAGAATTTCGGAAAAAGTTTGAATTTTTAAGAATTTTTGAAATATTATTGGAATTTAGAAAAAGTCTAAATATTTGATTTTATTCTAATTTTTGGAATATTTTTGGAATTTTGGAAAAAGTTTCAATTTTTGATGTTGTTATAATTTTTGCAATATTTTTAGAATTTTGAAAGAAAATAGAGTTTTTGAATTTTATCTATATCAGTGTTTCTCAACTGATTTCATTCTACGGACCAATAAATATTTTAAAATTCTATTACAGACCTTGCGATGGCCTAACAGACCTAACATTTCATGTTAGATGGATGAAAGTGTAGGTTATATTGTGCTCACACTTACATACTAAATGTAATTTAAACAGGAATGAACGAAATAAAGTTTCAAGAAACCAAAAAAAGAAAAGAACGAATTTTCATGTGTAACACACAGTTTAAAACTCTACTTAATATATCACTAATTTACTCTGTTATTTCAAAAATAAAAAATTATCGTTCTTACTCCTAATTCGTAGTAATAGTCATTTATTGGGCAAGTGTTTAATGCTATATTTTATTTTTCGAGTCAAAGTTTACATTTGCGAGAGAATAAAATTCATTAAACACGAATCCAGTACAACGTTTTATCCTTCCGACAGCGTAACATGTATTAACTTACATTAAATTTTTTTTTTAAATTTGTTGATAAAACAAGTAAAAAGAAAAAAAACAAAGAATTTTATTTTATTGTACCATTAATTGTAAACAATTAAATTTTATTCTATTCAATTCAATTTCGATACATATTTAATTGTTTGATATTTTAAAAATGAAATGGCCTACAATGAAAGACATCAAAGTTCTAACTACTAAAACTAAAGAGAATTGAGAAACCAAAAAGCAATCATAAAAAATACTTATTTTATTTACAATGGAAATTTAATTCAATTTAATTATACTTGCCTTTGCCTTTTGCAATATTCGAGAGAGTAACATGCGCATTAATTTGAATTTATTGTTTTTTGTATAATCAGAGCGAAAATGTTATTATTGATTTTTTTATTTATAAAATAAATTCCAAAAAATTTATTTCACAGTTCAATACAATCAAATAAATTGTTTCCGACATTTATACAGGTTTATTTATGTTTTTTTATCGTAATGGTGTGCGTTATTAGTCTTAATAGAATAAAATAAACAGCTCTTAATTTTATTCTGTTGCGTAATGCTGCGGAACATTATAAAACAATTTATTTGAGTGTAGTGAACTTAGAAATAAATTTTTTTGATTGCATTTTATAAATAATTTTATTTTATTTCATAAAGAAATCAACAAAAACATTTTCGCTCTGATTATACAAAAAACAATAAATTCAAATAAATGCGTATCCTCCTCTCTCGAATATAGAAAAACGTAAAGACTAATATGATTAAATTGAATTGAATTTAAATTGTGAAAAAAATTATTTTTTTCATGATTGTTTTTTGGTTTCTCAATTCTCATTTATATTAGTAGTTAGAACTTTGATGTCTTTCTTTGTAATTTGTACGTCATTTCATTTTTAAAATACCAAACAATTAAATAAGTATCGAAATTGTATACAATTTATTTAATTGATCGGAATTAATAATACAAAAAACATAAAACAAAATTCATTGTTTTTTTTTGCCTAACTTGTTTTAATAATGAATTTTAAAATAATTTTATTTAAATTAATACATTTTACGCTGTTGGAAGGATAAAACGTTGTATTGGGTTCGTGCTTAAGGAAATTTACTCTCTCGCAAATTTACAAATTTGTAAACTTTTGCTCGAAAAATAAAATATATCATTAAACACCTAATAAAATACTAATATTGTGTTCCGCAGCAATCACGCAATAGAATAAAATTGAAAACTGTTTATTTTATTAAGACTAATAACACACACACTGATGGTTGTAAAAGGATACATTTTTTTTTCAAATACTCACACTTTTAATTTTTACTTCAAATTTTATGCTTTCCTTCGTATTAAAATTAAAAATAGATTATTTTTCTGAATGGTTTGTCCAATTATGCAAGTATTATTATTAAAATGAATAAAAAGAATGACGAAAAAGTACTAAGTACTTTCTTTTTCTGCATATGGAATGGAAGAAAATCAACTCCATAGAAGTGAAATAAAAAAAATTACAATTTCTCTCATACGAGTGAGAACGGTAAAAATATAAATTTGTGAAATAGTATTCACATTTGAAAAGTGAAATAAAGTAAAATTATCTAATTTAACACGAATAAAATAAAATTGTAATTGGTAATAAATATAAAAAAAAATTTGCGGACCATTTACCTTTTTCTGCGGACCATCGATGGTCCTCGGACCAACGGTTGAGAAACACTGATCTATATGTTTAGAATCTTGAAAAAAGTTTCAATTTTTGATTTTGTAAGAACTTTTGGAATATTTTTAGAATTTTGAAAAATTTTTGTTTTTATTATAATTTTTGGAATTCTGAAATAAGTTTGAATATATGATTTTGTAATAATTTTTGCAATATTTTTAGAATTTTGGAAAAGTTAGAATTTTTAAGAATTTTTGGAATATTATTGGAATTTAGAAAAAGTTTAAATATTGGATTTTATTCTAATTTTTGGAATTTTGAAAAAGTTTGATTTTATTTAATTTTTACAATAGTTTTGGAATTTTGAAAGAAATATGAATTTGTGATTTTGAAATATTTTCTCGAAACGCTAAATGGAGAGGTTTTTGAGCAGTTTGCTGAGTGTATCATCTTTTCACTAAATTATGTTAATTTATGATCTGTTATAATTTTCCGGCAACGTATTGGTGTTTCGTGTTAGTTCTGTAATAAATTTCTAAACAGAGATAAAAAAATACTTGTACGTTAACAAAGAGTTTTGTTTGATATACATCGCTGCCCAAAACTAAAAACCATGTCCTCATAAAAGTTTTTTGCCGAAAACTATATCAAAATCCTTAACCCAGACCGAAGTCTTGATATCTCAGAGCTGTGAGATTGCAGCCCCTCCATATTTTAAAATATGTATTGAAAATATTCAAACATGAAGTAATTTTCTAAAATTCGTAAAAATCGGTCAATATGTGAATCTTTTAATGTTTTATTCAGAAAGTGCATGTATTTTCTTTAAGGAATGTGCAAAAATAACAAATAAAAGTACTATTTTGAGACATAAGCTTTTCAGTAAAAGGGTCCCAGCACCCCGCAAAGCACAGCTCCAATAAGTTATAAATTTTTAGTTAGCATTTTTCGATAAAGCTTTAAAAATAAAAAAAAATCTGAATTTAGGTTTTTCCTTTCGTCAATACTAAGCATAACCAATTTTTCAAAAAAAAAAAATCAAAAAATCGTAGAAAATATGAAGTGTGTAATCCTTACACGCGCTAGAAGTAAAACTTCTTTGGCTATTGTGGCAGGTATTTAATTACTAAGAAGATTAAATTTAAAATAAATATGCCATATTGAAATTTTCAGTAATATTTATTGATAATATAATTTACATGTGTAATGTAAAAGCATATTTACATAATGTATTACAAAGTCTTACAAATTTAATTTAACGATGTATACATGTCCATTTAATTCAACAAGGTTTAGTACGACAATTGATGCGGTTTTTTTATGAAATTTAGCAAATTTGCAAAGTAAAGTTTATGTTTCTCAATTTAGTTATCATAAACCTCTAATTTCATATTTCAATTATGATAATATGTAACTGAATTGACTTTGTAATACATTATGTAAATATTGTTTTTTATTACACATGTTGTAAATTATATTATACATACTTCAATATGATATATTTATTTTATATTTAATCTTTTTAGTAATACCTACCACAGTATCCAAAGAAGTTTTATGTCAACCGCATGTAAAGATTACACGCACCCATTTTTTATTGTATGAATGAAAAATAAGAAAAAAATATAAATTTAAAAATAACGAAAATCAATGATTAAGTAGCTAAAATCGGCACATCTACCTCATATACACTACCGCTCAAAAAGATAAATACACTTCAATTTTTACCGTTATTTTGATATACTGATAATTTCCAACTTAGTAAATGTGAATAACGTTAATGTATGTATGAGTTACTGCTGTGGCATTTTTTCCTTAATATAATTTCCCTAAGATGGCTAAGATAAGAATATATGGTGCAACGGGGAACTACCAGAGTCGTAAGTCGACTGGTAGATCCCGAATAACCACAAAACGGGAAGATAATGAACTTATTTGCTCCAGCATAAGAAATCGACGAAGCACAGCGCCCCAGCTAACCGCTGAAATGAATAACGATCGCTCATATCCCGTGTCCGTTTCCACTGTAAAGAGACGATTGAAAGCTGTAGGTTTATGTGGTCGAACAGCGATGAGGAAACCCCTATTACGGCCTCAGAATAAAGTAAAACGATTAAAATGGGCTAAAGAACATGTTGATTGGTCTGTCAATCAGTGGAGAAAAGTCTTCTGTAGCGACGAATCAAAATTTCAAATTTTCGGGTCACATAGACGAGTTTTTGTTCGTAGACGGGAGGGTAAACGCGCTTTAGAAGACTGTATCATACCAACAATCAAACACGGTGGAGGTTCTGTGATGGTTTGGGGTTGTTTCGGCAACAACAAAACAGGAGATCTTATAAAAATAAAGGGTATCTTGAACAAAGAAGGATATTTTAAAATTATAGAGTAGAATGTTCTGCCATCTGGGCGTCGTTTGATTGGAAGAGGATTTGTTTTTCAGGAACATAATGATCCCAAACATTCCTCTAAGTTATGCATAAAAGAAAAGGAGAAACGAAGACTCCTTAATTATATGGTATGGCCTCCACAGTCTCCGCATTTAAATCCGATAGAGTTGTTATGGGAGGAACTTGATTGTAAGATTCGAGAGAAAGGTCCAACATCGCAGAAAAATCTCTGGGAGCTGCTACAACAATGCTGGAATCAAATACCTCCAGAAACTCTGGATAAACTTACACAAAGAATGCCCCGATTATGCCGCACTCTTATTAAAGCAAAAGGTGGATTTTTTGAAGAATCTCAAATTTAAGAAAATTGATGCAATATTTGTTTTTTTTTATATGAAATTTGATAGATAGTAATAAAATGAAATAATTTGTTATTTGAAGTGGTTGTTCATTGTGCCTTATTCGAAAATTCTTGGAAAATTCAAAATTCACTGGTGTATTTATCTTTTTGAGCGGTAGTGTAATATTTAACATGAGCCTGAAAGAAAATATAATAACATTTACAAATTAGTAACTATTAAAATTTAATTCCAACAATTAATGAAAATTGACACATAATCGAATTGTATCGTATACTTGCCGAAAATAATTTTAGTTTGTCTTTATTATTTTTTTTTTTAAATAAAAAGTGTTGTGTTATATGGTTTACAATATGTGTCACAACAACGCATAAGTACCTTTTAAGACGTAGGTCCCACAACAACTTGCGCTCTAAGGTGTTGATGAACGCTTTTTTTTAAACCTCTGCGGATTGAAACCACCTGAGACTATGAATGCCGGCAAGCTATTCCATTTGTATGCAGTTCGGACAAAGAAGTCTTTCTGCGATCTGCCAGTATGACAGCGAGGGACCTGGACCGTTTCACTGGTTGCGGTAGCCGATTGCCGAATGGAACGGGGGTAAGAATAAGTTTGAGGCATGATGCTGCTGATTTCATATGAGCACCGTTGATGAAGCAACACTGCGACGATATTGTAGGGAATCAAGTTTTGATGTCAAATCTCGATCACCCACAATTCGTATAGCCCTCTTTTGAACAGAGTTCAAGAGGACCAAGATGGAAACAGAAGTAGCACCCCAAGCTTGACAACCAACAGTACTCCATCCAGGGACGAATATAGGCCTTATAAACATGGAGCAATTGGAGTGAAAAATTTTTTGCATCTATTTAGGAGGCAGAGTTTTCTAGACGCATTACATAACTGTGACATCCAATAAACGAATGTTTTTACATTCACCTATTGGTTCATCACACATGTTGAATAAAATATCTTTGAGGAACTCGGTCTTTGATCTGGAAACAATCAACAGCTGTGTTTTGGTAGAGTTGAAATTGACCAGGTTTTGGTCACCCCAATCGGCGACTTTTGTTGGGTTTTATTCACGTTTATAGAAGCGTCTCTCCGGGCGGGATTAATTCGTTCGTGCATTTTACCTTTTGAAGGAAGGGGCTCGAACGACTTGTGCAGAGTACTAACATCTGCCCAACTATTTATTGGGTTGCTGGTGATTTTCAACAATTCGTTGATATAAATCAAAAATAGGGTTGGGGACAATACTGAGCCTTGAGTTATACCAGCGTTAATTAGTTTAGTCTCAGATGAAAACGTCTAAGGAAACCAAAATATATCGGTTAGATAGAAATTTTTGAATCAGCTTCACAACATTGGGATTAAAACCATACGCAACAAGCTTGTTGATAAAGTTGGCATGCCAGACTCGATCGAATGCCTTGAAGATGTGAAAACTATGACTGACTATGGTGTTTTAGTTTATTAATTTGGAATTTGTTGTGTTTAAAATGCAATAAACAATTAAAAAAGCATGTGTTGATAATCGGCCGATTAATCCGACAATTAAGCCCATACTGATTAAATGGTAAAATGGCCGATTACCGATGAATCGGTGCAACCCTACCAATAACATACAAAATTTTCAGATTTTTTAAAAATATTCCTGCATTACTTTTAAAGTTAGCTGATTTTGTATAGAAAATTATGTAATGCTCCTAATCTACAAACTTTTTAACGTTTATTTACAAACGCTTTTTGCTCTGACCAAGATTGAAATCCGGGACTTTAGAGTCTTGTTTAGCCTGTATAACCGTCTACCCACACTTTAATTTTATATATATAAAAGTAGATATTTCTTGTTAACTATTTTTCGTATAGACTCATCCTCAAGTTTTGTATTTTTGTCGATAAAGGGCATTTTTGTCTTCCTCCACTGAGGTAAAGATCTTAACAATGTTTTTTTTGCAATGTACTCGACTAGCATATTATTGAGGCAAGGTAGCAGGTAGTAGTAAACAACCGTAGTAGTTTCTTATTTGAAATGTTCCGGCTCTGATAGGGATGTCTGATCCTGCGTGGATAGTTTGGGGCGTTACATTTCTGACCAGGACCTGGTCAATGATAGGGAAAACTGAATCCGGCCCGGACTTATCCCTAATATAATGCTAGTCGTGCACGTGGATTTTCTTACTAGATTCGTTTTTCAGACTACTTACACTAGTGTTACTGATATATATATATTATTTTGCATATTATTCTTGAAATTAGTACTATTTTGATCTTTGATTCGTTAAACAATAATTGACATTAAACTAAATTATAATTAACGCCAAACATGTCTAACTTTGAATTAAAAAAACATTTTAACTTTTTCGCAAATGAAGCAAGATAGCGAGTAATAAAATAATAAGCTTGGCTCTTGCATAAAATCCCTGTTTAATAAAAGAGTCAAATCGATTTTTTTAAACAACGAGAATAGATCCCTTTGTGTTGCAATTTTTTTTTTGTTATATTACTCGGCTAGTTTTAAGTCAGAGTAATAAAACGAGGGTTGAAAAAATGCATGTAATTTTTAAAAAAATACAATACCAATGTATTTTTAGATT
Source organism: Diogma glabrata (assembly GCA_963693315.1). Classification (NCBI taxonomy): domain Eukaryota; kingdom Metazoa; phylum Arthropoda; class Insecta; order Diptera; family Cylindrotomidae; genus Diogma; species Diogma glabrata. The sequence goes on from OY856186.1 coordinate 273,369,102, forward strand.
CAAATCAGTATATTATTTAAATCAAATTAAATTAAATATTTTCTTTTACTTGCTAAATTAAGGTATTTAACAAAAATTAACAATTTTATTACATTAAAAGCCATAGTTTACGTAAGTAAAATTAGTCATTGATTCATTTAAAAAGTATATTTCATGTATAAATAAATAATATAATTATAAACTAAAAGTACAAACATTTCGTTGAATAATACACAACTATGTATAAACTAAAAATACAAACATTTCGTTGTAAAATACACAACTCAAACAATAAAATGTTTTAATTTTATTTGTTAATAACAAAATATTCAAAAGTCGGTTATATCTTAATATTCTTATGTTAATATTAATTTATTAATAATGAGAAAATTAGGTTTGTACATTTACGCAATGGCTAATAAAAACCAATTTAGCAGCTTTTTTCACTCCAAGTTTGTTTCTTAAATCGTAATGTATTAAACCAAACCTAAAAAATATTCTTTCTACGCCAGCTGTAGAACATACTGCTGTGCTGATGTCAATTTATGAATTTCATTTAAATTTGATTCCGAAATTTCATCAGGATAAATTGATCGAAGCGACTTTCACCATTCTGCATCTTTCATTACGCTAATAACGAATACACTAAACGCAGGTCCAGTTAAAATAAATAAATGGAGTAATATTTCCTTTGTATTTAAAAAAACATCGCCATGAATTAAAAAAACATCGCCATGAATTAAAAAAACTAACTAACTAAAATTTTCCTCTAGGAATAACATTCCTACATTATTTTCTTCTGTGGTTAATGTTAAGTTTTGCAGCAGTCGCATTTTTATACTCAAGAGAAAGGCTACAAAGTGATCTGGTGTCAAACAAAATTTATATCTTTTTTTAAATGCCATCCAATCTCTAGAATTCATAGTATTGACAGCTAACAATTCCTTTTCTAAAACTTTTCAAGCTAGTATACAATCATATAACTTCGCCTTATTGCTTTTCCAAGTATTGACGGCATTTGAATTTGGCGTTAGCAACTTTACCATGTTTTCTCCTCCTCTTTTAATAGCCATATTCGTCATCAAGTTACCAATGGTTCTATCAAAGGACAATAAAAATGTTTCAAATGGAAAATAACCCTTTAGACAAACTCAAAAATGTCGAAATTTAAACGATCAAAAAATGATTTAAATCACTGTATTTTGTAAAAAATACAGTTGATTTAAATCACTGTATTAAATCAACTGATTTAAATCATGTCAACCCTGAATAAAGCACAACCAATTTTAATACTTCTATTACAAATTTAAAAATGATAAGAAAATCTCTAAGCTGAGCTACAAAATTTGTAATCTAAATCTGATATCTCCAATTTTCGTTATCAAAATTTTAAGATAAAGAAGTATTTTGATTTTTGGAAAACAGTTATTGACCCAAGTTATAAAAAAACCAATTTTAGTTTTAATTTTAAATGGTAATGCTTTGTTTTTAGAAAAGCAAAAAAGATAAGTGTTATACCTTCAGGTTATTTGACAAATTATTAAAATAATATTTATCCAATCAATAGATCAATTTTTCAAATGAATATATTTTATTTTATTTGAATATTTCGACCCTTATTTGGGGTCCTCCTCAGCAATCAACAACATATAACAAAGTAAAAGTACAACAGTTGTACTTTTACTTTGTTATATGTTGTTGATTGCTGAGGAGGACCCCAAATAAGGGTCGAAATATTCAAATAAAATAAAATATATTCATTTGAAAAATTGATATATTGATTGGATAAATATTATTTTAATAATTTGTCAAATAACCTGAAATTATAAAACGGATCACAAGAATTTAATGTTACTCATTTCATTATATTCTGGAAAACTTATAAGTGTTATACTATTTAACTTATTTGTTCTAGTATAACTAATAAATGTGCAAGAACTGTACACTAATTTCCAAAATGAAGAGGCGAATGTTTACCTCAAAAAATTTATTATTCTACTTATCTAATTTTTCTGACTAATTATAATTAAGTTTACAATGCAACACCCTATAGTCAAATACGAACACAACTTCTGTTTAAGAAAAAAGACTACGTAGTATTTCTCCAAATATTAATCAAATCAAATTACATATATTAAAATTTTAAGTAGTGAGGATTATGAAGCAGCATTTTTTCGAAGAATTTTCGAAGCAACACATTAGCTTTTTTTTCATTGTTTTAAATATAGTGGCAGTGGGTAATTTAACCAAAACGTTTACATAATTAATTTGTTAAAGTTTTTGATATGAGGTGTAAGGTGTTAACAAACGTAGAGTAACAACACAGTGCAACTCTAGTTGCAACTCTAGTTCAAAACTATTAATTTCTTAGTTCAATTATTGCAATTTTTGGTAATCTTTAAGCAGGATGGACTTTAATTTATTACTGACGTTTAAATTCATCGTAGAATATGATTCTACTAAATATATTGTTATACTAAATACATTAATTAGAAATAAATATATGTCAAAATTTCGCATAGTCATCGATTTCATCCAATCTCAAAGTCTTACAAATATATATTTATTGAAGGTTAAATCAACTATCCATCGTTATAACTTTTAACTAAGGTTAATTTAAGAATTTTGGTAAATAAATTACAAGTTTATATAAAAATAAAACCTTGATATTGACTTTTGAAGAGTCATGTGCAGAGTTGGTTTGTTTTAAACACTTTTGTTTTAAACACTGTTTAAAACAGTGTTTAAAACAAATTGTTTTTTTTGAAAAAAACAGTGTTTTAAACAAAAATTGTTTTTTTTAAATACTACAATGTTGCTTATTTGCTATCCAATAGAACTGTTGTACGTTGTCGTGTTTTACCGTTTTTAATACATTTGACCACCTTAAAGCACCTTTTGGCACCTCAAGGAGTCATAAAAATTTAAAAAAATTTTAAAGCTTTCATATGTTTTTTGTTAATAAAATGCGTTGTAAGGTGTTGATGAACGCAAATCTTTATGTTTTGTTTTTTTCCAAAGAAGGAATAACTAAACAATAAATTCTATCACATATAAAATATGACATATCCCATGATGATAGGATAGGATACGTAAAATAAAAATAAAATAAGAGATTAAAAGAAAATGTCTTTTAAAAATTTGCAAAATTACAAAATTAAAAGAGGGTTGCCAATAATCTTTGATCAATAATCCTTGTATATTCCTTGATCATGTGACGCACTGTCTTCCTCAAATATTAAAGCCCACACAAAGAGAAATATCAAAGCTCGATTCCTCGAGTAAGCAATAACGTGCCATTACCAAGGAATATTTCATAGATAAAATTTAGGGTTGACTAGGTAGTGATATCTTACGTTCACTCGTTTGTCAATACTAGCCAAACTATTATTAGAAATATGCTGAAGGATGTGTTATTCGATTCCCGACAGACGTTCAATGGAGGAGCAAGTGCAATTTGTTTAATTGTTAAATAAAAAAGTGGTAAATATATGCTAATACTGTGGATCAAAAGGAACATCTCAATTTTCAAAAGGAAATTAAAGATTAGCTTACGTATTTCATATCAGTGATATATATTAACATTTTTTACCAGATACTTAACAAAGGCTTGATAAAATAGGTTGAGGAACTTTATCAAATTTTAAAACCAGTCGCAAATGCTTTGAACAAATGAATAAAATTTAGAAGCAGTTACGACATGATTTAGATTTTGTTTTTGGCCATCAATTGTGATGCAAAAAATAATCAAACACGCATATTCAGCATTTTTGTCTCCGTTATATTACGTTATATTTTAAATTTAAATAAAATTATATTGCTTTAAAAATTCAAATTCAAAACCTTGTTTTCAATAGATTTTTTGTTAAAGGTACTATATCGTTACAGCGAATATTCTTATAAGAATGGTATCAATATCGTAATCTGTGACTTACAATCAGAAACTCAATTTATTTATTTAATCAAATCGTTTACCTGTTTTCCATAATCTTTTCAAGTTGAACTATTTAGGTGCATCACGACTCGGAAATACGTAGGTCGCAGAATTCTTATCATAATTCAAATTTCTGAAGTTTACGTTAGCCAATTGATACAACAATGCCATTAGATGTTAACTATTGTTTTAGTTCTTATTAGGTGTTGTTCTTATTAGGTGCTAACTATTCTTAGTCATCTTGGGACAACTATTTGAGTAGCTACTGAGAATATTCAAGAAATCTTGAGAATCTTAAACGTGATCCTTAAGAATAGCCACAAAATCTTGAGAATGTTTCCGAATATATTGAGCATTTTCAAAGAACCATAAGAACATTTGGACGTACAGACCCTCTTTAGATGAAAATTTTTAGACGACCCTTATTAATCTGAGAATATTTAAAACACTTATTTTCTTTGGAGTTTTTTCACTCTAATTACATATTTCATTTAAAAGCAAAAAAACGAATCTTTGTAGTATAAAACATATTTAAAACAAAAAAAACACAAAAAAAACAAAAAAAACACAAAAAAAACAAAAAAAAACTGTTTTAAACAATAAAAAGTCGGACAAGTGCGAATAAAATTCGCTCGCCAAGGGTTCCGTGAATGTAAAAGAACACAATATCAAAAATAAATGACATAAAGTTATGTTGTAAAGTCTTTATATCGCCAGACTATGGACGCATAACAGAATAAATGTTTAATCGTAAACGTCTATAGTAAATGTCAATCACATCTACATTGATCAAAAATGTTACTTGAGGTTAAATCTTATCCATAGCTGTTTATGTTAGCTAAAGAAAGATTTAACCAGTATTTTAACGGTCTAAATTGGGAATATTTGTTTTATAAATCAGCGTCGAAATATAGGGTGGTATACATACACTTAAAATAACTTTTTTTTCATCAATAACTAAAAAACTGTGCATCGCAGAATTCTAAAAAATGTTGCAATGTTTCTTAAATTAAGTGTTCTTTCAAATGACACCCCATTCGTTTGGTTCCAAAAAAAGTTTTTTTGCACTCCCCACACCCATCCCCTAAACACACAGAAATATAATTATTTGAGAGTTCGCTATAATTTTCGTTCAAAATATAGCAAACTTCCTGTCTCCATGAATTTTTTTCAATTTTTTCTGTCAATCAGTGTCGAAACGTAGGGGGGGGAACGGTCAGGAACTTGCACATTTTTTAGAATAACTCAAAAACGGTGTACCGGAAAATTCTAAAAAAAATTTCAATATTTTGGAAATTTGGTGCTCTTTCAAATGATACCCCACTCGTTTGGGTCAAAAAAAGTTTTTTTTACCCCCCTTACACCCGTCCCCTTAACACACAGAAATATAATTTTTTGAGAGTTCGCTATAATTTTCGTTCAAAATATAGCAAATTTCCTGTCTCTATGAATTTTTTCAATTTTTTCTGTCAATCGGTGTCGAAACGTAGGGGGGGGGGACGGTCTGGAATGTACACATTTTTTAGAATAACTCAAAAACGGTGTACCGCAAAATTCTAAAAAAATTGCAACGTGTTGGAAATTTGGTATTCTTTCAAATGATACCCCACTCGCTTGGGTCAAAAAAAGTTTTTTTTTACCCTCTTTACACCCATCCCCTAAATAAACAGAAATATAATTATTTGAGAGTTCGCTATAATTTTCGTTCAAAATATAGCCAATTTCCTGTCTCTATGAATTTTTTCAATTTTTTCTGTCAATCAGTGTCGAAACGTAGGGGGGGGGGAACGGTCTGGAATTTGCACGTTTTTTAGAATAACTCAAAAACTGTGTACCGCAAAATTCTAAAAAAAATTGCAACGTGTTGGAAATTTGCTGCTCTTTCAAATGATACCACACTCGCTTGGGTCAAAAAAAGTTTTTTTTTACCCCCTTTACACCCATCCCCTAAATACACAGAAATATAATTATTTGAGAGTTCGCTATAATTTTCGTTCAAAATATAGCAAATTTTCTGTCTCTATGAATTTTTTCAATTTTTTCTGTCAATCGGTGTCGAAACGTAGGGGGGGGGAACGGTCTGGAACTTGCACATTTTTTAGAATAACTCAAAAACGGTGTACCGCAAAATTCTAAAAAAGATTGCAACGTGTTGGAAATTTGGTGTTCTTTCAAATGATACCCCACTCGCTTGGGTCAAAAAAAGTTTTTTTTTACCCTCTTTACACCCATCCCCTAAATAAACAGAAATATAATTATTTGAGAGTTCGCTATAATTTTCGTTCAAAATATAGCCAATTTCCTGTCTCTATGAATTTTTTCAATTTTTTCTGTCAATCAGTGTCGAAACGTAGGGGGGGGGGAACGGTCTGGAATTTGCACGTTTTTTAGAATAACTCAAAAACTGTGTACCAGAAAATTCTAAAAAAAAATGCAACGTGTTGGAAATTTGCTGCTCTTTCAAATGATACCCCACTCGCTTGGGTCAAAAAAAGTTTTTTTTTACCCCCTTTACACCCATCCCCTAAATACACAGAAATATAATTATTTGAGAGTTCGCTATAATTTTCGTTCAAAATATAGCAAATTTCCTGTCTCTATGAATTTTTTCAATTTTTTCTGTCAATCGGTGTCGAAACGTAGGGGGGGGAACGGTCTGGAATGTGCACATTTTTTAGAATAACTCAAAAACGGTGTACCGCAAAATTCTAAAAAAAATTGCAACGTGTTGGAAATTTGGTGTTCTTTCAAATGACACCCCACTCGCTTGGGTCAAAAAAAGTTTTTTTTTACCCTCTTTACACCCGTCCCCTAAACACACAGAAATATAATTATTTGAGAGTTCGCTATAATTTTCGTTCAAAATATAGCAAATTTCCTGTCTCTATGAATTTTTTCAATTTTTTCTGTCAATCGGTGTCGAAACGTAGGGGGGGGGAACGGTCTGGAATGTGCACATTTTTTAGAATAACTCAAAAACGGTGTACCGCAAAATTCTAAAAAAAATTGCAACGTGTTGGAAATTTGGTGTTCTTTCAAATGACACCCCACTCGCTTGGGTCAAAAAAAGTTTTTTTTGACCCTCTTTACACCCGTCCCCTAAACACACAGAAATATAATTATTTGAGAGTTCGCTATAATTTTCGTTCAAAATATAGCAAATTTCCTGTCTCTATGAATTTTTTCAATTTTTTCTGTCAATCGGTGTCAAAACGTAGGGGGGGGAACGGTCTGGAATGTGCACAGTTTTTAGAATAACTCAAAAACGGTGTACCGCAAAATTCTAAAAAAAATTGCAACGTGTTGGAAATTTGCTGCTCTTTCAAATGATACCCCACTCGCTTGGGTCAAAAAAAGTTTTTTTTTACCCCCTTTACACCCATCCCCTAAATACACAGAAATATAATTATTTGAGAGTTCGCTATAATTTTCGTTCAAAATATAGCAAATTTCCTGTCTCTATGAATTTTTTCAATTTTTTCTGTCAATCAGTGTCGAAACGTAGGGGGGGGGAACGGTCTGGAATGTGTACATTTTTTAGAATAACTCAAAAACTGTGTACCACAAAATTCTAAAAAAAATTGCAAAGTGTCTGAAATTTGGTCCTCTTTCAAATGACACCCCACTCGCTTGGGTCAAAAAAGTTTTTTTTCACCCTTCCCCACCCCAATCCCTTAAAAACACGAAAATATATTTATTTGAGGGTTCGCTATATTTTTCGTTCAGAGTTTATCAAACTTCCTGTCTCTGTGAATTTTTTCAAATTTTTCTGTTAATTAGGCTCGAAATGCAAGGGGGGGGACCAACTTTTTGTGTCACTTTATTGATAATAATTCAAAAACCATGCATTGCAAAATTCTAAAAAAAATGGCAATATTTCTAAAATCAAGTGCTCTTTCAAATGACACCCCACATGACCTGGTTTTAAATGATGTTTTTACCCCTTAACATTCCCACCCCTTTAATAAATATAGTTATGAGTGTCTGCCACTTTTCTATATTTTTCATTAAAAACCTCCTCAATTTTCTATCATTCCAAATATATTTCAAGATTTTCGATGAAGTAGGGTCGGAGTTAATCGGGGCAATAAAACATCCCGAAAACGTCATTTTTCAAAATTATACAAAAAATGGTGAGATGTAAAATTCCAAAATATATTTTTAAAAAATGCTGAAATGAAGCCCTTTCATATGATACCCTACTCGTCTCGCTAAAAAAATGTATGTTTTCAAAGGCTTTACATCGTACCTCCTTAAAACAAACGAACACAACTTTATTTATTTTTTAACCCGCCATCTTGTGTGGATAGGTTAGTTTTATAAGCACCTCAAATTTTAAGTTCATCGGATTAATGGTTCACGAGATAATCGAAATAATGTGAAAAACACGTTGTACTCTCACCAATAGTGTTCCGTATAAAAAACGGAACCCTAAAAACGCGTTTTAAACAAAAAAAACAGTTTTTTTTGTTTTTTTTAAAAAAAACAGTGTTTTTAACCAACGCTGGTCATGTGAAGAAAAGCACAAATTTGTTGTTTAATAGATAGAACCTATGAAGAATTGAGTCTTAAAATTAATATTCTATCTATAAAATGTTTCTGTTTTCTTACAAGCTAAATGAATTTTCCTTTTACCTTTTTTAACCTTGCATTAAAGTGGTTATTTTAGTATGAATATAATGTTGTTGGTAAGTTAAATCTAGACTAAACTAATATATTATAAACAATTAAATCTGCATACATGGCTATGCTACGCTATAATAGTTTCAGGCGATAATTATCACTAATATCTTAGAATGAACTATTTTGTTCTTATTTTTATTAAAAAAACTGGTTATTGTCTTATTAATATATTTCATAATTTTTCGACTTGTTTTTTGCCTTATAATTTATTTTAAAAAAATTAATTTGACTTTAAAAAGTTTTAAATTATCCTTTCTTGTTTATATATATTGATGTCTTGTTTTTTTAATTTTTCGAGTTTACTTACATATTTGTCAAATGATACGAACAAGCATCACAGGTTTAATCAGTTGATAAAACAATTTTTTATTCTTACACTATTACTTTTATTTTTGTTTTTTACAAAAAGGTTATTGTCTCTTACTGTTACATTACAAAAAAAAACAAGATAATAAGAAAAATGCTGAAATAAAAGACAAGAAGGTATTTAAAGTCTTATTTGTTGTTCTTGTGATAATGTTTGTATACACAAAAAATTGTGTTATGTGAATTTTCAATATTAAAAGATTTGCTTCAACAGCTGAATATTACAGAATTTTCCTCGACGGTATATTAATTATTTATTTCTCGATAATATATTAATTTAAATAGAGCTTGAAGTATTTGAAATTTTTTCATGTCTTTCAAGCAGTACTATTAGCCAAACTAAACTCCTATTACCAATTAAATGAAAGCTTGAAATATTGATTTGAAATTATGTTTGAAGTCAACTGTAACGTCTGACAAATTTCTGATTCTATTTATTATCAATTATTGTTTTATTATAATATAAGGTTGACTTAATATTACTACATATCCGATTTATTAAATCTATTAAATATTAACTAATACAAATAAATTTAATTCACGATTTATTGAATTATTAATGTTTACAAAATGATTAAAATGAGTTTGTTTCAACTTAATTTAATCATTCGGAAATAATGTTTATTTTTATAATTGATTTAATAATTCTGGAAAAATGACGTGTCACCGAATCAGATTTGTAAAATCTTTTTCAATGTTGGTTCTTATTGTTAGAATATTCCATCTAGCTATGGTTTTTAGTCTGTCTATCATAAAGTTTTTTGAGTAAAAATATGTAATAACCGGGTGAGAAAAAGCTAAGGGGCCAAATCTGAGCCAAGCCCCCTACAGCTGTTGGGGTCCGGACCAGGCTTGACATTTTCAAACTGCCAATCTTTGACTGATGTCCTGGGGTCAAGTCTGGAAAACCAGACATGGGCCAGGTCCACCAAACTAATTTGTTTTCTAGACCATTAAATGTGAGGAAAGAGGTTGTGGAAAGAGTAACATGCATTACACTGATAATAAAGCGTAATATTATAAACTGAACCTTGGTTCAGTCTAGGCATTTACAACTGGCCCAGACTCAAACCAAAGCTAACTAGCCAAGGCTTGGTTCGCCAATATTCTCCCGACATTGGTCCGTTGTTTAATATTGGCAGCTCCTACCCGGGTAGGAATTTATATGCATCAGTAATATAATTGTTATCCAGTTCCTGTGTGAAGTAAATGCTTTTGTAAATTAGTAACAAAAATTTATTCTCTTTAAAAACCTTTTATTTTTTCACCAAAATCAACAGTTACTGTATTCTATGAAACTCACCAAAAAATAATTTGACACAACGTAATTTAAACTTAAAATCATCTATCGATGGCTCATTTAAATGAATTATAAGAAAATATTATTCGAGACTAAAATTTAAAACGCATTTATGGTAACGCAGAAGAGATCGGTTTTTGTTGATTTGCTCATTTTTGATCTACGAGTGTGACAACTACATGAACTTCTAGTTGCTGCTATTATCATACGAGTTAACGTGAGATATCACATACCACTAGCAATATTTTGTCCGGGAGGCCATGGAGGTCGGATCAGTTTTTTCTAACTTGTAATTTTTTATCTACGGGTGTGACAATCCTGCGTACGCCAGTCCCTGCTATTGACATATAAGTTAACGTGAGATATCACATACCACTGACAAATGCAGTGATAAATCACTAATGTCACGCTATTGCTTGCTCGAAGAAACATATCTTTATCATATAACGCTATATCTTGGCATAAATCATTGAAAAAGACAGTACTTTACATGTGTTATGTATTGAAAATATCCTAATTAAATATTTATTTAATGATTGTATTGTATAAGTTAATTAAGAGGAAATGTATGTAGTTATATACTAATTTATTAACGTATCGATTTTTTAATTTCGGGATAGTCAAAATAAGAGATCAAGCAGATATATTTTACCAGTCGTAAAAGCAACAGCAATAAATCAAATTATAGAAAAGTTTTATTAGTCATAAATAAAATAGAAAACTATTATATGTAAAAGATTGATAACGCGTTGCTGTGGTTTGGTTTATCTAAGACGTCCTAATTTAAACCAGTCCTTTCGAAAATAATAATTTATTTACAATAGCTTATTTTCAGCTAAACTTATTATCACAATTATTTCTAACAAATATTCCACAGTTTTGGAATTTATAAGCCATCCAAAAAGCATACACTATTTATTAAATTTATTAAAATAAATTCAACTGTGGGTAGTTATTGCAAGCAAATTGTAGTAAAGCGAAGTTGTTATTTTTCAATACCTTTGTCACCAACCAAAAATGGCAAAGTAAATCCATTGAAGTAAATTTGATTTTCGATTTCGAATTGTTCGAATTGTTCAATCTAATTTCATATATTGAGAAGTGCAATAAAACTCATACAATCATGTTTTTCGAATTTGGCAATTTACAAATGTTATTAAAACATACACAAAAAAATATAAAAATGATTTTCATTGCTTTTTTTTAAACATTACAAACATTGAATCAACTAACAGTTTATATTGTGTTACGAAGCTTAACAATCAAAGCCTAAGCAGTCAATATCTCGATATATATAGAATATATTCATAACAATATGGATAGAAAATGTCACAGAATAGTTGTTTTTGTACACCATAGAGTAGAATAGATTTTGTCGTTGTTCAAATTTAATTTTAAAATGTTAATTAAAAATGTATTGTTTCTAAAACACTGACAAAAAAAAATTGTTGTAGAGAAAATCAATTTTCCTCCCAGGCTTCAAGTATTAATAATTATTTCCATTTGTAGTTTATTTTACATGCATAGATCATATTATATCTGTTCGTAAAATAACATGTTTAAATTTAAAATTTAAATTAAATAAATATTTTTTATGTACGTCAAAAGTAATCTCATTAATAAGTTCCTTGAATATGTTTTTTTTAACTACATTACTTGTATGTTTTTCGTCATTTTTCTATAATAACGATATTCCATAACTAATTGGATTTATTGTTTTGATTAGTAACAATAGGAAAACGTGTAGTAATTCGATTAAATAACCTTTATGTAATCTTAAAATTTTCATTTTACACTTTTTGCATAACTAAGATCTGTGATTCCCTATTGAAAGTAACATCAGTAGCCTATACCGAAGCCTAGTAGCGAACAGAGAAAATATACCGAATATACCGATATGTCTGTCTGCAGGCCGGCCGCTAAACCGCTAAACGGATTTCAAAAATTTCGAAATTCTCAAAAGAGTCGAAAGGACGATGTGTTCGATAACTGTACCGGAAGTGTGTCAAAACAAGGAAAGTTGCATATTTTTTGCTTAAAAACGTTCATTTTTAGTGTAATGAGTAGGAACAAAGAAAGTGGAGAAATCTGGATGGTCGGGATTGGTATGTGAGATAAAAAACTAGGTTATTGCATAATAAGTTTGTCAAAAAAATGTTGTCAAGTGTGTCAAAAGAAAGATTTTTATTTATTTTTTTACCTAATTATTTTAAAAAAAGAAAATTAATTATTTGTTTGACATGAAATTTTATTATTACTATTGAGAATTATGGCATTATATGTTTGTCAAAAAAATGTTCTGAAGTGTGTCAAAACTCAAAAGAAGGATTTTTATTTATTATTTTACCCAATTTTTTGGAAAAATAAAATTAATTATTTGTACGACATGAAATTTTATTATTATTATTGAGAATTATAAGTCAGTCAAAAAAATAATGTCAAGTGTGTCAAAAGAATGATTTTCATTTTTTTTAAGAAAAAAATAAAATTAGTTTGGATTTTTGAAATCAATAAACTCAAGTAAGTAAAGAAGTAATTGGAATTTTTTCAATTCAAAGGTATGGTTTTGAAGTTTCTCAGAAAAAACTACAATTCACATTTTTCGTGTTTCGGATGGGATTAGTTTATTAGTTTATTAAATTGGTTATTTGTATGAAATGAAATGTATAATGAACCTGAAATTATTATTATTGAGAATTTTATTGCATTATAAGTTTGTCAAAAAAATATTGTCAAGTGTGTCAAAAAATGATTTCATTTATTTTTTTTAGATAATTTTTTGGAAAAAAAAATTTAGCTGTTTGTGTAAATATAATTGAACATGAAAATTTGTTAATTTGTTATAGTTTTTGAAATATTTTTGGAATTTTGAAAAATTTTAAATTTTTGATTTTATTATAATTTTTATAATTTTGGAAAAGTTTTAATTTTTGATACTGTTATAATTTTTGGAATATTTTTAGAATTTAAAAAAAAAAAATAGAATTTTTGAATTTTATATATATTTTAAGAATTTTGAAAAAAGTTTCAATTTTTGATTTTGTAAGAATTTTTGGAATACTTTTAGAATTTTGAAAAATTTTAAATTTTTGATTTTATTATAATTTTTATAATTTTGGAAAAAGTTACAATTTTTGATTTTGTTATAATTTATGGAATATTTTTAGAATTTTTGAAAAAAGTTTTAATCTTTGATTTTGTAATAATTTTTGAAATATTTTTAGAATTTTGTTTGAAGTTTTACAATATTTTTGTAATTTTGAAAGAAATATGAATTTGTGATTTTGTGATTTTGAAATATTTTCTCGAAACGCTAAGTGGTTTTTGAGTAGTTTGCTGATTGTCTTTTCACTAAATTATTAATTATTAATTAATTTATGATCTGTTATAATTTTCCGACAACGTATTAATGTTTCGTGTTAGTTTTGTAATACATATCTAAACAGAGATAAGAAATACATATACTTTAACAAAAAGTTTTGTTTGATATACATCGCTGCCCAAAACTAAAAACCGTGTCCCCTTAAAAGTTGTTTGCCGAAAACTATATCAAAATCCTTAACCCAGACCGAAGTCTTAATATCTCAGAGCTGTGAGATTTCAGCTCCTCTATATTTTCTTTATTTCATTTATTGCACTTTTTACTTAATCCCTACCCAATACGCAAGAAAATGACGGAATAGGCTAGGTGTACAGGTAACAATATGTTTTACTCATGCTCCAACTGATAAAAATATGTTGTTTATATTGTCCGAATTTTTTCTGAAATCAAATCGATTCAATTCGTGTTGCTTTAACCAGGGGAAGACCTGGGGAATAATGCACCAGTTTTCGTTCACGGTAATTTTATGCAAACAGTCATGCATAATCGTCTACTAGCTACGGCATTTATCATTTACTACAGATTAAACTATAAAAAATTGTCAATTATGCTTTATGCTTTTTACATTAGAAAATAAACCAAGTTGGAGATTGCAGGTTTATCAAGAAAAGCATTCGAATGGTCTACGAATACCGATTGAAGGATACAACCCTTTTTAAAAAGTTAGTAACCTTATAAAAAATCTATTATATTCAACATCTTTGACTATCTGTTGATTAAATGTATTTAAGCGCCATCATACAAAAGCACAACAACGGGGGCTTTTCTGTATCTTTTGTTTTTCGCCCTTGCTCTTAAGATAAAACAAAGAATTTACAAAAATATTATGTGAGCAAAATAAAAATTGCAAGAAAAGATTTTGTTGGGAGATAATTATTTAAAAAATATAAATATAATCCCTCTCAGAGATTTTTTTATAATAAATTTTTTGTTTTTCTTTTGGTTTGTTTTGCTTAAAATTTGTAAGAAAATAAGTGCGTTCCATATGACTGAAAAAAACAGCAATACCATAGAGTTCAAACATTTGCATCAGATAATGCAGTTACTTCAGTCAAATCGAACGCGACTTATGTTTTTTGACGGAAACGTGTATGAACAGATAGAAACAAAATATATTAAAAATTAATTAATTAATAAAAATAATACATAATTGAAAAAAAAATTGATTAATTAATTGTATTGTTATATTTTAATTTTATATAACATAACATATTTATTCTCTTCCATTTAATTAATTTATTTGTATGTTTTTTCGATAATAATAGTATGTATTATTATATTGTTTTCTAACCTATAGCCTAATGAACTTAATCTATTGTCTAATGAAAAATTTCCTATAAAAAAATATCATTATTCAATTGGTATGATTCCAATTGGTCAAATTGTTTTGATTTCATTAAAATTATTTTCAAATTATAATCACAATTGCTTTGATAAGTTATGTTCAAAAATCAAATTTTAAGTTAAATTCTCTTATTTCGTTTAGTTGAACTTTGTTGATTGTATGAGATGGCCGTTTTTTATCATCAGGTTTTTTTTTAATAAAAAATCTGATTTATCAATTAAAACAATAAAGATTTATTATTTTAATTGAAGAAAATGTTTTTATCTTTTATAACACACAACTCTTTGTCAGAGAATAAAGTATTGTAATCGATTCGTGAATAATGAATTTTATTCTCTCGCAAATTAAAATTCTCGCTCGTGCCTCGCTCAAATTTTAAAATTTTGCTTGAGAATAAACTATTTCATTATACACTCATTGATTAAACTACTATTATATAGCCCTATCGATGGACTTGGCACTTTGACGCAGTGATGGGGCTCACGCTCAGTAGACTCTATGATCTTAGGAGCTACAACGGTATGGTCACCCATGCCGTTAGGTCCCACGTGAGGAAGCCAAGATCAAGTTCAAAACCCAAAGCTAAGGTAGACACGTACGCTGATAGCTTAGCATGGTCATGGAGGTGCTTGATCGCTAGTACGGAACTCTGGAGAGCGTGCACCCTTCAGTTTTAATAAATGCCTTACCACAACACAGGGCTCTGTTGTGGTTGACCAATGTACCCAGCGTTGGTTAAAAACACTGATTTAAAAAAAAAAACAAAAAAAAACGTTTTTTTTGTTTAAAACGCGTTTTTTATTGTTTAAATAGTTATTTATTATACAAGGGAAAAAAGTAGTAGATTTTAGCTCGAGGTTGTGTTGTCTCCCGACGCGAAGCGGAGGGAGACAAAAAACCGAGAGCTAAAATCTACAATTTTTCCCGTGTATAATACACTATTTTTTTCTGTGACTGGATAAATATTAATATAATTATTGAAAAAATAATATTAAACAAATATTACAATATGTATATTCACCACACCATACGAATTTTTCTTGAATAAAAACTTAAAATTAAGTTTCATTTTATTTGTCAAAACCAGTTATTAACATCAAGAAGAAAACGGTATAACTTTTCATTAACATTAAAATAGTCATAAATGTTCATAAATATTCATAATATTCGTCATTTATGTGTATATATGTATTTATATATATATTTTTATCTATCCGGGAAAAAAGTACATACTTTTTTCCCGGGGAAAAAAGTATTTTACGAAAAGTAGCATTTTTGCACCTGTCAGCAGAAGTAAAATGTTAAACTTTTTTCCCGTCACAGAAAAAACAGTTTTTTTTGTGTTTTTTTTGTTCTTTTGTTTTTTTTGTGTTTTTTTTGTTTTAAATATGTTTTATACTACAAAGATTCGTTTTTTTGGTTTTAAATGAAAATATGTAATTGGAGTGAAAAAACTCCAAAGAAAATAAGTGTTTTAAATATTCTCAGATTAATAAGGGTCGTCTAAAGATTTTCATCTGAAGAGGTTCTGTACGTCCAAATGTTTTTAAGATTCTTTGAAAATGCTCAATATATTCGGAAAGATTCTCAAGATTTTGTGGCTATTCTTAAGGATTACGTTTAAGATTCTCAAGATTTCTTGAATACTCTCAGTAGCTACTCAAATAGTTGTCCCAAGATGACTAAGAATAGCTAACACCTCAATCTAATGGCATTGTTGTATTAATTGGCTAACGTAAACTTCAGAAATTTGAATTATGATAAGAATTCTGCGACCTACGTATTTCCGAGTCGTGATGCACCTAAATAGTTCAACTTGAAAAGATTATGGAAAACAGGTAAACGATTTGATTAAATAAATAAATTGAGTTTCTGATTGTAAATCACAGATAACGATATTGATATCATTCTTATAAGAATATTCGCTGTAACGATATAGTACCTTTAACAAAAAATCTATTGAAAACAACAAGATTTTGAATTTGAATTTTTAAAGCAATATAATTTTATTTAAATTTAAAATATAACCGTTATGTAACGAAGACAAAAATGCTGAATATGCGTGTTTGATTATTTTATGCATCACAATTGATGGCCAAAAATAAAATCTAAATCATGTCGTAACTGCTTCTAAATTTGATATATTTGTTCAAAGCATTTGCGACTGGTTTTAAAATTTGATAAAGCTCCTCATCCTATTTTATCAAGACTTTGTTAAGTATCTGGTAAAAGATGTTAATATATATCACTGATATGAAATACGTAAGCTAATCTTTAATTTCCTTTTCAAAATTGACATGTTCCTTGTGATCCACAGTATTAGCATATATTTACCACTTTTTTATTTAACAATTAAACAAATTGCACTTGCTCCTCCATTGAACGTCTGTCGGGAATCGAATAACACATCCTTCAGCATATTTCTAATAATAGTTTGGCTAGTATTGACAATCGAGTGAACGTGAGATATCACATACCACAGGAAATAGTAGTAAGATATCACTAGCTAGTCAACCCTAAATTTTATCTATGAAGTATTCTTTGGTAATGGCACGTTATTGCTTACTCGAGGAATCGAGCTTTGATATTTCTCTTTGTGTGGGCTTTAATAATTGAGGAAGACAGTGCGTCACATGATTAAGGAATATACCACTAGCTGGATTATTGGCAACCCCCTTTTAATTTTGTAATTTTGCAAATTTTTTAAAAGACATTTTTTTTTATCTCTTATTTTATTTTTATTTTATGTATCCTATCCTGGGTTATGTCATATTTTTTTTTCCTTCTTTGAAAAAAAACAAAACAAAGATTTGCGTTCATCAACACCTTACTACGCATTTTATTAACAAAAAAAACATATAAAAGCTTTAAAATTTTTTTAAAATTTAATGACGCTTAAGGTGCCAAAAGGTGCTTTAAGGTGGTCAAATGTATTAAAAACGGTAAAACACGACAGCGTACAACAGTTCTATTGGATAGCAAATAAGTAACATTGCCATATTTAAAAAAAACAATTTTTGTTTAAAACATTGTTTTTTTTTAAAAATAAAAACACTGTTTTAAACAGTGTTTAAAACAAAAGTGTTTAAAACAAACCAACTCTGAATGTACCTCTACATAAATATCGTATGAAAAACAATAAAGTTTTAGATCAGAGCGTCGCTTCTCCAAACGCATCACATAAATTAACAACAAAACTGTGCACCATGTCCTACTCTAGGATCATGCCTGATTAATCAGCTTATCCTAAACCAGACAGCAGACATACCATGTCTGACTCTAGGAGCATGCCTGATTTATCAGCTTATCCTAATTCGGATAGTACACACACCATGTTTGATTCTGGGGTAATGCCTGATTCACCAGCTTACTCTAAGTCTGACAGAACACCTGTACGAATGTACGATATAGACAAAAATCTCTAGTCTAGTACCCAAATTAAGTTGCGTTCAGATTAATCTGCACAGATCAGAAATGGCCTCAGTTAATTTGAACCTGTTAATTGAACATGATGCATGATCTTGCATTCATACAGGAGCCGTGTGCAGACAGTAAAAGAATAAAAGGTCTATCGTCAAACAAAAATACAAAACTGATCTATTTCTCAGATGTGGAAAAACCGAGAACCGCGATTCTTTTCAACAAAAATCTGAAAATATTTCCATTGAATGAATTTATCTGCAGAGATCTTACAACGGTCCAGATAAAAATTCATCTTCCTCAAGGTTTATTTCATAAATTCATTTTAGCTTCTGCATACTTCCCGGGTGATGAGGACGAGACACCACCAGAAGTGGTAGAGAAACTCATCAAGTATTGCAACAATAACCACTATAACCTCATAATAGCGTGTGATGCTAACACTCATCATACTGTGTGGGGAAGTAGTAACATTAACATAAAAGGAAAGCGTCTGCTTCAATTTTTGTATACAAACAATATGTTTATTGTAAAAAAACGGAGTGAGCCTAACTTTAGAAAACGCAATCAGAGGTGAGGTTCTTTACCTTACTTTAACTAACATAAACGCTACCAGCCATATTAAGAACTGGCATGTTTCGAAGGGAGCTTCTATGTCTGATCATGCTTATATATGTTTCAACATAGAACACTACCCGAAGAGCATCCAGTACTTTAGAAACCTGAGAAAAACCAACTGGGAACTTTACACAACATATCTTCATAATAATGTAAATATTTACGGCAGTATCAACTCCACATTTGAGCTTGACTCTGCAGCAAATAATTTACAAGAAATTATCACTGAAGCATACAACCTTATTACTCCAATAACTCAATCCAAAAGATGCAGAGATGTACCTTGGTGGAATGGTAATTTGGAAAGGAAAAGGAATAAAGTTCGTAAGCTCTTTAACAGAGCAAATTGGATAGAGTACCGAGTAGCTCTAACCAATTATAATAAAGAACTCAGACAATCAGATAATCTGCCTGCTGCCGCTCGACTCCAAAAATTAATGTCGTCTGATCACACAAACCCTTTAGGCTCAATCTGCAAACCAAATGGTACGTATACCACCAGATGCATTGTGACACTAAATACTTTACTTCAAACCCACTTTCCGGGCTCAATAGAATGCAGCACGGAAGACAATACCAACGAAGACGTACATTTTCTAGATCCTGCAACTAAAAGTACTGCAGATCATTTAGCCAACACAATTTTCACCACCAACAAAGCGAGATGGGTTATAGAATCCTTCGGTCCGTATAAATCTCCGGGAGGTGATGGAACTTTTTCGGTATTTCTGCAAAGAGGTCTAACAATCATCCTTCCATATCTCATGCGTGTGTTCAAAGCAAGCTTTCGCCTTGCTTACATTCCTCAGATATGGCGAGAAACTGAAGTACCCAAAATACCCAAGCCAGGAAAAAAACTAAATGAAGTCAAATCATACAGACCTTGCATCTTTTCTATTAAGAACAATGGAAAAGATGTTGGACTATCACATCCGTCATGTATGTCTTAAACAAAACCATCTCAACTCTAGCCAGCACACCTATCAGACTGGGACATCTACTGAAACGGCGTTGTACAAAATGGTGAAAGAAATTGAGAGCACCTTAAACTACAAGGAGGCACTTGTATGTACATTTATGGACATACAAGGAGCCTTTGACAATGTCCACTTCAATGCTATCATTGAATTGGCCACAAAGAAAAATATAAACCCGCATATCATTACGTAGATTATCCAGATGCTACAGAGTCGGAAGATAACGACTACTCTAGGTGATTATTCAGTGACTGTTACTGCATCTAGAGGCTGCCCGGGGGGCGTGCTCTCTCCACTGCTTTGGCTAATGGTGGCTGATGATCTCGCACCAAGCTAAATGATAGCTTTAACACTGTAGGCTATGCCGACGACTTGGCAGTCATGGTTAGAGGGAAACATGACTCCATTGTCGCTGGTCGAACCTAGACAGCTCTTAATCTTGTATCAAAGTGGTGCAACAGATTGGGACTGTCGATCAACCCCCAAAAAACAAGCATTGACGTTTTCACAAACAGGAGAAACTTTAGTTTCATTTCTCTTGTTCTAAACGGCGATCCAATACAAACATCAAAAGAGGTTAGATATTTAGGTGTGATCTGGATAGCAAACTAACCTGGAACTCACACCTGAAATATATCTCCGATAAGGCAAACAAACTTTTCTTCACATGCAGAAATCTGTTTAGGAAAACAAGGGGTCTTAGCCCAAAAATGATACTTTGGTTGCACCAAAGTATTATTAAACCAATTCTAACATATGCAGCTTTAGTTTGGTGGCCTAAAACGCGCCAAATAACTACTCAAAATATGTTTACAAAAATACAAAGGCTTGTGTTTCTTAGTGCCACAGGTGCTTTCAAAACCACGCCAACGTCAGCAATGGAGATTCTTCTAAAGCTTTCTCCATTGCACCTACATGTAAAATCTGTAGCGATGGTGAGCGTTCATAGACTGCTGCTCACAGAAGGGTTTAAGCCGGGCAATCTAACCGGACACCTTAAAACCCTTGCTGAATTACAAGCTGAACTACATTCATACTATATTTCCGATTGTTTGTCAAAATCAATAGATTAAGACAGGTACTTTATGTCAAGATATAGGCCAGAGATCGTATTAAAAACTACATACGGTCACTGCCACATAACGCCAGCATCTGGTACACAGATGGTTCTCGAACCAATGTGAGCACGGGAGCAGGAGTGTTTGGTCCTAGAACAAAACAAATGGTTGCCTTAGGGACCAAAACAACCATATTTTAAGCCGAATTTTTGCCATTAGCGCTTTGCTATGTGCTGAAAGACAATCCCAAACTATTGAAATATATATTATCTCTAACACCCAAGCAGCACTCTTGGCACTAAAATCTACGGGCTTTGATTCAAAACTGGTATGGGAATGCTACCCAAATCTACTAAAAGTCTCCTGCGAAAATAGTCACACTTGTGTGGGCACTCAGTCACACAGGAATACAAGGAAATGCTATTGCGTACGCTTTAGCAAAGCAAGGTGCCAACAAAAGTTTGTTGGACCGGAACCATGCTTCGGAATGGCCAAGAGTTCGCTCAAAATCACAATCCAAACATGGGAACAGGAGCAAAATGCTAAATTATGGAGAAGCAGAGAGGGACTAGTACACTCCAAGAAGTTTCTAGGTAACCTCCCTGTTTTACCCTTAAAAACAATCGACATAAAGAGTCTAAGAATTTTAACGTGGTGCGTTACTGGACATGGTCCTAAACCATCATCTTAACAAATTGGGCCTTGTTGTTTCCGACAGGTGTAGATTCTCCTACTCGGACGCGGAAATGATGGAACACGTCATCTACAGCTGTCCTGAACTCTCTTGGCACATATACAACCAACTTGGTCATAGATGACTAACACTTCCACTACCACAAAACGTCACTCCAATTGAGCTAATCAATTTTATTAAAAGTCTCAACTTGGATTACAGAACAAAACCAGTAACGGTACAGACGACGACTGACTAATAACACAATCAGGGTTAGCACAATAGGCCTTCAGGTCGCACCAATAAAAAAAATTGTTATAATTTTATTTTAAATAAATTCGGTCAATAAATAATGACAATAAATAATTTTATCTTCATAATTAAATTCTTTAACAATAAATCAAAAATTGTTTATTAATAATAAAATAAAAATAATAAATTACAAAAACATGAAATCATTATCTAAAATTATAATTAAATCATACAAATTCATACAAACTCTCATACAAACTTCTAAATCTTTCAATTAAACAACGACACAGGACGAAACATAGATTTTATTTCTCTTTTCTTTTGAGCGAAATAAAATAAAATCTACCACGCACAAAAATGTATTTTTAAAATAATATAAAATAAATGATAGGGCGAAAAATAAAAAAATAAAATTTAACCCTTTCAGAGCGGTTTTTTTATTTTTATCCATTTTATTTTGGAAGACTAATAGTGAATTATTTTCGTCTGTACCGAAAAAGTTCCAGCGCCGAATTATTGGAATTTGCATTCCTTTGGATGGTGTGATGAAATTAGATCAGTACAGTCGAAAAAAATTGACTCAAAAACATTTTAAAGGCAATATAAAATAAAAATCGGAACATTCCTTAACATCATTTTTGTAAAAGAATGGATAACATAAAGAGTAAATGCTATTATATAAAAATAATAGGACATGTGCCAGTATTTGATTAGATGTTGCAAATAACAATAAAATATTAAGTAAAAAACACGTTTTTGGGGGTTGCCAATAATGAATGGGTTTGCCAATAAGGTTGTACAATAGCAGTTTAGCTAAAGCTTAGTAGAATCCGATAGGAGCTTAGGTTAGGTTACAAGTTAGGTTAGTTTCTTGAACCGCGCTTGAACCAACAAAATTGGGCGCTCAACTTGAACCCTGGCTTAAGCTCATACTCGCGACTAAACCGCAATTGAGCAACGCGTAACTGAACAGAATATCAGGTTTAGCATAATTTCAGCTTAAACCTCGGCTGAACTGCAATTGTGCAACCGGCCCTTAATAGCATATTTTTCGATCATGTGATTTAGTGTCTTCCTCAATGAGTAATGTTCACATACAGAGTTAAATGGAGGTAATTTTTTCGAACAAGAAAAAGCGAGGCATTTACAAGGAATTCCTTCATTTAGGAAATAATAAAGAACGAAAGTTGCGTTGTGTTGAATCGAACTGTGTTTAACCTACATTAATATTTATAAATTGTTGCCAATATTTTAAAATTTTATAGCGTCGCAGCCCATTGCTCTGTCTATAATGCACTTTAATCGTTAAGAGCGGATGGATGTATAGAGTCACGGCTATGCCTTTGGACTTAGAAACAATCCACTACTTTGATTTTGTAAAGCTCGCATGATTGCATCCTATTATCAATTTTGGAATATTGAATTAAAGAAATAAGTTTAATATAAGAATAAGCTAGGTTTCACTATTTATCATTTTCTTTTCAAGCAACGACAATATAGTAGCGAACACGTAATATACGCGCGATAATTCTTTAAAAAATGAGATTTAATTTGTATTTACTTTGGATTCTCAATATAAATTTTGCTTCTTAGGAGAACACTAATTTCGTCTGAGGATGTTCTAAAAAGACGAAATATATATAGAGTAATCAATGAAAATACAAATAAAATTTTTGTTTCTTAAAAAATTATATTACCACGCGTTACTCGCTTACATTCTTAAATAATTGTTTTAATACAGAATGAAAATACCAAATATAATATAATTTTGCTTATAATTTTAGTCTTGAATTTTAGTCTGCTTCTAGTGCTGATCTGCTTCTATTCAACAGAGCAATTGCAATTACAAAAAATTATTTGCTAATGCAAGCTCAATTACGACCGATAGATAAAGTTACGATTTACGATCTCTGATTGTTTTTTCTATAATTGGTTTCTCAATTAAATATATAGAAAAATACAAGAAAAACCAATTAAAGACAGGCAGTAAACATAAATTTATTAAAGGTTGAGGTATGATTGCATATCATAAACGAAAACATAACAGTTATAGAAATGTAAAAGTAAATCACTACTTTGATTTTTCAAAACTAGCATAGCAGTGTTAGCAATTTTGGCATATTTGTTTTGATGATATAACACTGCATAATATTTTCCAAAGAAACTTCTCGCACACATTGGTTCGGAAAACATCTTAGAAAACCTCTCCATTTGGCGTAAATGCTTCTTTTTAATAATTTCCACTTTTGTGAAATAACAACATAATATTTTGCAATTTTTCCTATTAGTTAGGACTAGTTGGAAATATTGTACCATATTTCATGCCCAATTACATTTCATGTCATTCAAATAATTAATTTTACATGTCAAATGCTTCTAGTCCAAAATGTTTCCCATTTAACACTAGATCTTGATTCCCTACAACATCGTCGCACTGTTGCTGATCTCGTTATTTTTTATAAATATCGTCACCAGCAGTGCTCGGATGAAATCAGGTCCATAATGCCTCAGACATATGTTTTTCCCCGTTTTACTCGTCAATCGGTTTGTGCGGGCGGTCGGACTGTCGAGATTACTCACTGTCATAGTAATAAAATGCAAATGGATTTCTTTGTGCGTACATCGTACAAATGGAATGCTTTGCCCGAATCAATAGTCTCGAGTGCCTTCAATCACAAAACATTTAAAAAAAAAGCGTCCACCTATACCTCAAGACGCATGTTGTTGTGGAACCTGAGTCTTAAAAGGTATATATGTGTTGTTGTGACACATTTTGTAATTCCTACTACACAACACTTTTTATTAAAAAAAAAAAAATTATAGTATATTTTATGGATGCTTTTTTGCTTAAAAAATTCGTACGCTTAACGATTTTTTTTGACACACTGCTGGCACAGTTATCGAACCTATAGAGTTCTTTTGACTCTTTCCATTCACGAAATCTATTTTTAGAAACCAAAGCTTGTTTCTTATCGTGATGACATAAAACGTCGAGAAATGTCAGAAAAGCTAGGGTATCATTTTACATTTGGCTTGAGATTGTAGTTTTTTTTGGCAAGGCGACATATCCAACAACTCAAGACCTTTTTGAAAAAAGACAACAGCCTTGATTGGTTTGCTTTGCAGAAATTTCATATCCTTAGATAGTTTGATCCTAACATGTCGCTTCGGAGCTCTGAGAGAGCCAAACATTCTCCCACAATGTGAGGGACTGTTTCATCCTCTTCAAAAGCAAAAGTGGCATGTTGGATCATTTTCTACTTGAAGCCGTAGCATATGTTTGTTCACATGATGGTGACCTGTTAGTAGTCCCACCATTAGTTTGCAGTCTGACCTAGTCAGATTTAACAGATATTTGGTTGTTTGCTGGCTCAACTCTGGAGTGAACATCTTGGAGACCTTGCAACCTTCTGTGCTCCTCCATTGAGAGTTACTGGACCGGAAGAGAACTTATTCGACTAGCGTTCTAATACTACCTTTCGATATACCAATTGCTGGTTCAGTGCCTATGAGCCTCCCTGCGGAGCTCTTTGCTAAATCATTAATTTTTTCGTTCACGAGATTCCCACTATGCCCTGGTGTTCATATCAGTAATATTCTGTCCTTGAGCCCGATATAATTCAAGGATCTAGAACATTCTTGCACTATTTTTTACTTAATGTGTAGTTTCCCAGAGCTTTTAGAGCAGCCTGGTTATCAGTAAAAATATTAATGATCTTGCCAGACCACTTAAGCTCCGTCGCTCGCCTCGCTCTTCAATATCAGAGACCACCTGTGAAAGGATTGTGTCCGTAGACTTTCCCGCTTGATAAGCGTGTTGCCTATTGCTTAGCGGGGTTTTCTTCAGACAGACGTTTCTGATATAACGGTCGATCAACCTCTCCAGAGACTTTAGAAAGTATGAGGAAAGACTGATCGGTCTGAAGTTTTTCGCTTCGCAATAGTTGATTTTCCCTGATTTTGGGATAAATACAACTCTCACGTTTCTCCAGGCCTGTGGTACATAACCGAGAGCTATGCTGGCCACGAAGATCTTTAAGAGCCTATCTCCTATTATGTCCAGACACGTTTGTATCATAATAGGCCATATTCCTTCTGAACCTGAAGATTTGTATGGCTCAAAGCAGTCGATAGTACAAGACAGAGCCTCGGGCGATACAAATCTTTTTGCCATTATCCAGTCCATTATGTTTGGGTTTTCTCCCCTTGGAATCTCCTTAAGTACACAACCAGGAAAATGGTGTTGAAACAGTGCTGTATAAGTTTCTTCATCTGAAGAAGTGTGAGTATCATTGGATAATTTAATATTATCCAGTCTCGCTAATGGCTCCTTTTTCAAGGCCCTCATTACTGCAGCACATTCTGTGATAGTCCCAAACGACTCACAGTAATTTTCATAAGACCTCTTCTTTGATTTTTTTTTTTTTAAATAAAATGTGATGTGTAGCTGGCACTACAATATGTGTCACAACAACACATAAAAACCTTTTAAGACCAAGGTCCCACAACAACATGCGTTCTAAGGATATTAATGGACACAAATCTGTTTTTTTTTGTTTTTTTTTTAATATTTTTTTGTTAAATAATGGATAACTAAACCATAATTAATCCTATCACATATAAAATATGACATAGGCCAATATTTCGTGATAGGATAGGGAAAATAAAAATAAAATAAGAGGTAAAAAGCAAATTTGTTATAAAAATTTTTTAGGAACAAAACTAAAATTGGTTTGCCAATAGTCCAGCTAATGGCATAATCCTTGATTATGGGACGCAGTATATTTTTCAATGATTAAAGCTCAGATATATAGTTATATGGAGGCTCGTTTCTTCGAGCAAGCTTTGGTTCGTTTCTTCGAGCAAGCTACAGCGTTCCAGCATCAAGGAATATTCATTAGCTAAGATTGAGAGTGCTACCGTTGACTGAATACAGTTCATCCGCCAGCACCCCTAAGATATCACCTTGGCTAGTGATATCTCACTGCTATTGCCAGTGGTATGTGATATCTCACGTTAACTCATATGCCAATAGCAGGGACTGAAGTACGCAGGGTTGTCACACCCGTGGATCAAAAAATAGAAAAAAATTAACAAATTAATAAAAACTGATACCTCCGCGTACAGTACATTTACGAATAAGTCTTTTGAAAAGTTTCCTTGCTTCACTGTACAGAGCCCAATCAGCTGCATCACGAATTTTCAATGCTCTGTTCAGAAGTTTTTTGGATCTTTGCCTGAGTTTATCAAGGTTTTTGTTCCACCAAACTGACTTGTGTGCACTTCGTTGCCTCGTTTCGGGACACGAGCTCTCAAAAGCCCAGACTAACAGATCGTTGAGCTGGTCAACGGCCTGTTCAATAGCCCGGACTTTAGAAATGCTTCCACTAGCCCGTTCCTCCTCTACAATGCCACTGAAGCACAGCCAATCCGTTTGTCTTGGATTCCGGTAGACGCGGTAAAGTCTGTATATCTGTCGCTCATGGATTTATCCGTAGACACTCTCCAGCTCCTGATATCTTCTAGAAGAGATCTGGAGCATAGAGTGATGTCTATGGTTTCTTGCCGTCGGGGGTTAACAAAATTGTGCTCTCCTCCAGAAATTTAGAGTTTCCAAATTAGTAGTAGCCAAGTACTCTAAGAAACTGACCTCTGCTGTTATTATTGGTTCTGCCCCAGCTTACGTGATGTGAATTGGCGTTACAGTCGACTATGATATCCAGGTTTTTATGCTTGGCATAGTCAACCACGCGCACCAATTCCTGCGTTGGCGGGGGACTAATGGAGTCGTACGGAAGATAGGCAGACACAATGAGTATCCGCCTTTTTTCCGTAGCTGAGCATTCCTACGGTTAAATCACCTGAGGATAATTCAGCCAGAAGATGCATATCAAGACTTTGGTGTGATGCTAAGCAGGTTCTGGTTTTGTCACGATCCCCTTTATACAGAATGTCCCAGCCCTTCAATGAAACCCCGTCTACTCTGTTTTTAATACTGTAGGGCTCTTGAATTATAATTATTTTGGTAACTTTTAAAACTTGCAAATTACTTTGCAACTTTTTAGCAAGTGACGCCATGAGATTATATGACCCACTTATGCTATGTTGCAGTTTGATTTGTCGAAACTCAATCTTATCCACTTATCATAACAGAGATATTCGCTTATGTCTTCAAGCGCGATCCAATAAACATAACATCTACTGAACCGCACATGAAGAAAAGTTGCGCTTTCCGATTAGATATTGCTTTCGCACTCGACCGAGGTTTTATCCTTAGCCCAATTTCTTCCCCCCGTACGATCGGTTCTTCCATTTGGAATTGTCCAACCCATTTTGACGTCCGAGACCACCCAACAAAGCCGTCTCAGATTGTCTATGACCTGATCACACAACTTCATGGCTGAAAGCCTTACTCCTTCCCATGGAATGCAACCTGGAATTTCCTCCACCAACCAGTTCAATGAGAAGTCGTTTGAACGTCGTAAAAAAAGTTTTCCTTCTTTCATCGACACCCCATCAAAGGCTGGCAGAGTTCCTGCTTGTTTCAGCATATTTACAAACAGTTGTTGCTAGATCAAATTGCTTTGTTCCCGGCTGATAATTCCATTGTTAGATTCAACAATTCCAACCAGCCCACTCTTGGCTGCACTAGCATAGCTTGATGCAACCTTGTTCGCACCCGTCGGTGTCGTCGACTTCGATGGAATCTTTGAAACATTACCACTTGAAGTCTTTCCACTTTTGTGCTTCAAGACCTGCACTGAAAAAAAAAATTGAAGTTCATGACAACTTCATCTCGAAGTTGGCAATTGATTATTCATGCAAAGAAAAATTATTTGCAAACAATTTCACTGTGATTGGGACAACTACACGATAACATTTTCCTAACAACAGAATGAGGTTTTTTTTAAATATAAAGTGTTATATCCAATATAACAGTAGTTGAATAAAGATAATAACTATTTCCCTGAAAAAAATGTTCTTTGGCCTTATATCATGAATTTTTCATTTTAAAGTTTAAGTGTTTGAGATTAATTGAACTATATTTTATTTTCACATAAATATTTCGTGTGATTGTCTCAACTTCATCGATTTATAATTGTAGAGTTGTTGAAGCAATTTCGTAGTTTGATTCGCCATATGTGACCGCACGGTGAGGTTGAGACAATTGCATTTCGATTGGAAATAGGACATGTTTTTTTCAGTGTGAAGGTGAGTCGTTTCGTCATCCCCTTGTATGTGATTTGGACTGCCTTTACAGGTGGCCCTATTATGACCCATACAAAGGCTCGCCTTGTGACTCGGGACCGAGGTGATCGGTAGACGAATCTGTGCGATCATCTCAGCCCTCGTGTCCAAGAGAGGTGTTGCAGAGCGACCACTAGATGTAGTGTCCTGCTCTGCAATGCCTGTATGCAGTGAGGAGTCAGCCTTAGCTTTCCTCTTTTTTCTCCTCACTGAACCACAAACGGTTTTCCTCTTCCCCTTTTTCCAACTGTTAAAGTGATCTCTGATCTGCGTCTCCGAAGATTTGGTGACCTACGATTCCGGATGCACCGATGGAGACTTTCCAGAGACTTGTTTAAACCTCCAAGAGCCATGTGTGACATGACCCGAAGATTTTCACTAGCCGCCGGAGTAGAGGACGTATTGCCGTCCACAGAATGTTCCTCTGGTTCTTTGTTGTGTTTTTAGACGTTGTGGTGCTGTTATGTGTAATTGTGTGTGTTTTTATTTTTTTTTTTTAATTACTGTTCGATTTTCCCATAGTGCTTAAATTTATAGGTCGGAAAGACGATCGAGTCAAGCAGGGCCGCCTTACTTAACCAAGTCACAATACTGCTTGTTAGCGACTGATGAAGATCACCGTCAGTCGAAGAGAGTGTATGGATCGGGGTTCCTATTTGATATTCGGGAACTACCCTGTAAACGATCGTATTGTTAGTAAACAATAATATCGAAACAAGGGGTTACGCTATCCACCACCTGCGACCCGCCTGGTAGCTGACACTCAGAGCCTCAGGATAGAGATTGTAATACTTATAAGTCTTTCTGTCAGACCGAAGTAAAAGTTCCCATACCCAACAAAAATCAAGGAACGTAGGGTGTCATCACCTACCTATACTTAAAGACTTAATTTAATCGATTAGTTTTATATAGGTTGAACAGCCCATAGTTTTCCAATTTGTTAACTATATTAATATTAGTTGACTATCGGTTAATTGGAAAAACAGTGTGTTGATGGTTGTTAATTTTTTTCTTACAAACAACATCGCCCAGATGGGAGTCGAACCCGGGTCCTCCAAGTTCGAAGACCATCGACCAGAAATTTAAACCTTAAAAAATGTGGAACTTTAACGGAATTAATTAGTTGTTAAATCGTATTGATATTTAAATAAGGGTTCGTTTATTTAAATGGAAATGGTTCTAAACCTGAACTTAAAGAAAATAGTGTGGGAGTATAATCTCTATCGTATAAGTGGCTAAAAAGATTTAAGAACATTTACGAACCTGCACATCATTCGTATACATAAACATAAAGATTATTGATTCCTTATACATGTCTAATCTTTATTCTAATTTAATCCAAGATAGATTATAAAACCAACATTTACATTAAATTCAATAGAAATAAAAATCTTAATATACTGTTTTTTCTGTAATATAAACCGTTTTTTAGTTCAGCATTGAACAAAAACACCATATTGTACTTAAAATGTTAATGTTAAACAATTATTCTTAGCTTAACTTTCCAATCGAATATTCATAGATCAAACCTTTCTAAAAAAATTACGTTTATTAATATTTAATCCTTTCGATACACCAAATTCTTTTTAAAAAGCATCAATCTTAAAACTTTTGTTACATAAATTAATTAAATATTTGAGAACATCTTTACACTTCATCTTTGTTATATTTTCAAGGTTATAATAGTTTTTTACTTTTCAATTCATTTATAACAATATTCCATCAATCATTTCACTCGTTGTTTTTTACAACTAATTCAAGGTAAAATCATTCCTATCAGCTAAAGCAATCAAAATAAATATAATAACAAAGTGGAAGGTTGATTTTTTACGAAACGTCATTATTTTACACTTTACACGCTAACGAATTATTTACGAAATAAAGACGATTTGTTTATGTTTTTAAACGACTGTATGTTGTTGTTTTTTTAATTTATCAAGTAATATATCAATAATCTGTCGTTGTGACTCATTAGATTACCTTGATTTTTATTTTCGTAGTCAGTGGTATTCTTTCGGTTTAGTTCAGTGAACTTCATTCAATTTTGTGTTTTAGAAAGAGCGGTTTCAAATTCAATTACCTCAAACTCTGTCGGCAAAACAAAAAGGTATCATCATCTGTGCATCTTTTTTTAGCAAAAACATTCAATCTCACGCTAACAGAACACAAAAATGTGACCAAAGAGTTAGTTGAAGAACATGTGATAGTATAGTAAGGAAAATACAATAATCAAAGATGTTTTTTTAAGATTGTGAGTATAAAAAAGAAGCAATACAAAAAAAAATAATATGAATACTTATGATGAGAAAAAATGTATCTTGCAGCAGATGGATCCATGTTCATCGGTATGGATGCATGGATATGATGAGGATTCGCTATGTCATATTTTTATATATGTGAAAATATTTATTTAAAAATTTATCTTACTCTAATCGTATAACATGAAACTCAAATATTTTTTTATAATTCATTGTAAAGCTCAGCAATGTAGCATTTTCAATTCGAATAAATATAATATTATTTAATTCGAAATTTTTAGACTGAGAAAATAATTTAGAGCATTTAAATATATTACGTAGTTTTTTTTACTTTCATTTTACTTCTTTGAAATTGAAATTTCATCTAACGTTATCATTATATAATTCTTTTGTCATTCTATCTATCAATACCAACACCTACAACATGATATTGAAAGAGGATATAGATATTAATGTTCCTCTGTGGTTGTAATAGTTGTAAATAAACATGAAACAAAATTTGCTGTATAGTAGGAATTAAATATGTGTCACAACAACACATAAAATTCTTTTAAGATCAAGGTCCCACAACATGCGTTCTAA
This sequence comes from Diogma glabrata, assembly GCA_963693315.1. Classification (NCBI taxonomy): domain Eukaryota; kingdom Metazoa; phylum Arthropoda; class Insecta; order Diptera; family Cylindrotomidae; genus Diogma; species Diogma glabrata. Next base: position 273,401,177 of record OY856186.1, read on the forward strand.
GGTGGTGATGGACGCAAATTTTTTTTAATGCGTTATTATAGTTTTTGTTAAAGAATGAACAACAAATCCTACCGCATATAAAATATGGGATAGGCCAATATTTCGTGATAGGATAGAGGAAATAAAATGTAAAAGTTATAAAGATTTCTATGAACGACATTCATCGCTTTAATAATGAAATGACGTATACGCAAAAGTATAGTTTCGAGATATTTGAGTTTAAAGTTTGATGTGCGCATGCATTTGCATGGACGTTAATTTATAATTTATTAATTCTTACCCCCAGTCATAAAATAATTCGAAAATTTAAAAACGCCAATTCAAAGATGCCCTTATGGGGAATGCAGCGCACCTATTATATAAAAACAACGTATAAATAGCATACGTTGTTTCATTATTAAAGCGACGAATAGCGTGCCATCATCAAGGAATGTTCCACAGCTAAGATTGAGAGTGGTACCGTTGACTGAATACAGTTCATCCGTCAGCACCCCTAAGATATCACCTCAGCTAGTGATATCCCACTGCTATTGCCAGTGGTATGTGATATCTCACGTTAACTCGTATGTCAATAACAGGGACTGGAGTACGCAATGTTGTCAGTGTTCACCCCCCGTGTTAGAAATTAAAATCTTGCTTTTTTCAATAAATTTGGCTCAGAATAATTACGGTGGCCACCTTTGCTGAGGCTGTCCTCCGGTTATTTTATGAGTGACACTCCAATCCCATTGTTATTTAGAAAACTCCTCGGAAAAGGGCCACTTTATTTATGACGAATGAAAAAAAATAAAATAAAAGTAAACAGTAGTTATTTATTAATAACGCTGCAAATGTACTGCAACCGATGGTGAAGAGTTTCACTTTATTGAAGGATTGAATTTATTTTTTATAATAAATCAAACCCTACTAGTGGAGTTTTTTTATTATTCTACTAGAAAGTGGGTGCACGGCGATGCCCGTGCTTTTCAAATAAGTGGTTAGAAACTGTTTTTGTTGGAGCAAATACTCTTACAATTTTTGTACTGTTTTGTTATTGTCATTTTATTTAATTCATTATAAAAATGTTGAAAAAAATTGTAATAATGACTGCATTTGTCAGCCAGCAAAAAGAATTAGGTAAAGCCATAAAGACCTTTAAAGCTAGATAAATTTACATATGGAAACAAAAAGTTAAGGCAATACCTGTTTTCGGAAAACTGCTGTAGAATTGAATTTTACTGCCGCTCAGGGAGAAGGTTAAAAAAGTCTTACTTTTAGGTAGATTTCATATAAAAATCTACCTATTGCAATGTACCTCATCTCGGAATTTCGGAAAAATTTTAGTGCCAAACGACTATATGTATATGATAAGCGGAGACGGAAAAACAAAAAAAATTAACAAATTTAGAATCTTTGGAATCTTTTTTATCAACTTATTCTAAAAATAGACCTCTGCAGTTAGAGGTTCCTGAGTGAGCGACTCCAACAAAAAAGTTTGTGAAAAAAATGTTTTTGAAACAACCGGCACTCTCACGGTCGCATTTGTGGAGCCAGATCAAAAACCTTTTTTTAAAAAATGTGTGTTTTATGAATATCTTGAACAAGTTCGTAAATCAGCAAAATCCAACTCAGGGTTAGAAACTATAGACTTTATACTAGAAAAAAATTGTTTTTTTAAATCCGTTATAACGGCCGTTTCTATACTAATATTTTAATAAACTTCATAAATTTAGAATCTGTAGCAACATTTTAATCCGTTTCTTATAAATATAAACCTCTGCAGTTAGAGGATTTTGACTTCTCGGCTTCAACAAAAAAGGTTGCAACAATCCCCAACAACAACAATTTCCAAAAACCTTATAACAGTCAATGAAAAAAAAATTGATTTGAATAGAAGAAATTAATTTGTTTTTCTTAGAAATAAACTATTTTGATATTTTGCAGTAATTGCACGACATATGATATAGAGTAGGTTTGTCGTGTGTTTTTCATATAGTGTCATTAATTGTCACACATATGTTCTGTGGTAGATTCGATATTTGTTTGTTGCAAAATTGGATAGATGTAGTTTTACTTATATGTAGCTTTTTTATTTTTTCAAACAAATTGTAAAACCATGACAACAAAAAATAACAAATATTTTGATTGGATTATGAAATTTTGAATTTAAAGGTTGCTTTGGTATTTCTTTATTCAAATTTAAATGTTTTTTTCCTTTTTTGGATGTAACTTTGACGATAATAAATCATTCATAAAAATTTTAATGTATTAATTTCATATTTATAAAAAATTTAAACGTTTGCCTAAAAAATAGTGTATTTAATTCGGAGCTAAAGTGACATTTTGTGTTTCGTCTATAATTGCCAAACTATAGACTCAAGACAAAAAGTAGCACTGTAGCTCCTAATTAAATAATATACTATTATAAATAAAAAGCGGTTCGAAAAAAATTAAAATTTTATTTCATAGAGTTAATTTTAATATTTTATTTTAAACGCATCAATTTGTATCCCTATCAGTGTGCATCTTTCGTATGCATCTTTCGTATGCATATTTTACTCAATAAGTTCGAAACTTTAAACCTGATTTTATTATCTTTTTCTTCGGTACTAATTACTTCGGTCTGAAAGACCTAAGTATTACATTCTTGACAAAAAAGTGAAATTCTTACCCCCACAGAATCAGTAGGTCCTAAAACGTCGAGAAATGCCAAAAAAACATTTCTCGACGTTTTAGGACCCATTGATTCTAAAAAAGCAAAAAAATTCGTGTCTGTCTGCCGGCCGGCCGGCCTTCACAACCGACGAAATCTAGAAAACCGCTGACGTGATTTCAAAAATTTTTGTTTCTAAAACTAGGTATACTTAATGGTAAGAGCCGAAAGGACGATGTGTTCGATAACTGTTCCGGAAGTGTATCAAAAAAATCGTCAAGTGTGTCAAAACAAGGAAAGTTGCATAATTTTTGCTTAGGAAATTTTCATTTTGAGTGATTACGAGTACGAACATTGAATTTAGAGAAATCTTGATGGTCGGGATTGGTATGTGAGACCAAATCCTATATTATTGATCTATGAGTTTGCAATGTTGTAAAGTGTGTCAAAAAAATGATTTTTATTTTTTTTGTACTCAATTTTTTGGATATAAATGAAATTAATTATTTGTATGACATGAAATGTAATCAAACATGAAATTGGACATGGAAAATGTTGGTTTTGTTATACTTTTTTGGAATTTTGAAAAAAGTTTGTATTTTTAATTTTGTAAGAATTTTCGGAATATTTTTAGAGTTTTGAAAAAAAAAGTTTAAATTTTTGATTTTATTATTATTATTTTATTATAATATTTGATTTTTTAATGATTTTTGGATTTTTTTTTGAATTCGAAAAAAAGTTTAAATTCTCTTTTTATTATAATTTTTAGAATATTTTTGGAATTTTGAAAGAAATATGAAATTTTGATTTTGTAATATTTTCACGAAAATCTAAATGGAGAGGTTTTTGAGCAGTTTGCTGATTGCATCATCTTTTCACTAAATTATGTTAATTTATGATCTGTTGTAATTTTCCGGCAACGTTTTGATGTTTCATGTTAGTTTTGTAATAACAACTAAAAACAATGTCCTCATAAAAGTTCTTTCCCGAAAACTATATCCAAATCCTCAACCCAGGCCGAAGTCTTGATATCTCAGAGCTTGAGATTTCCGGTCCTTCATATTTTTCCATTGCAAAGACATGGTGTATCTGGTCATGGACATGGTGTATCAATGTTTCTAAAAAGAAAGAAATTCCGATTTCCGGTTTTTGGAACGTGTGATGGTAGTTCTGATAATGCAAGCAGATTTAATATTTGTGTTTAATCATACATAACTTCATAAGCAATACTTATTTGTATCGCATTGGTGCAAATTTTTAGAACTATGTATTTATATATATAATTGCAAACCAACATATTTGTTGTAAATAAGAAATATTTGTTGCAAGATACTGTGTTGGATTCATATGCATTTATTTGTTTGTCACATCATACCGAATTTTTTATTTTAATTTTAATTCTGTTGCGAATAAAACGAAATTTGAATAAAAAACCAAATTAAAATATAATCAACATAGACCAGTCAAAATAGCTTTTTTGAGGCAGGATGAAAACTATTGTTTATGTATAACTATATATTGGATAAATAAGAAAATATTACGCAAATGATGGGAAACATAAATTAAAGGTTATCCGACCTACGGGGGTGAAATGGGGTGAGCTTTTAGGGGTAGAAAATAGTTTTTCATGATTTTCAGCGAAACTAGACTTTGAATGGCCAAGCACTGACCAATTGCCTTTTGTTATAAAGTCACAACTACTACTAATGAATCAACCGATCTACGGTTTATAAAAAATGGCCGGTTTATTTTACTTTAAATGGCCAAGTAATGGCACGTCAATGGTTAACATTAATTGACTATTGTTATTGGGCCAGTACTGAACCATGTATTGACCGATCATTTGGCTAAAATTCATTTGTCAATTCATAAATTTGTCATTTGGCTAAAATTCACTAGAGTAATATCCATTTTATAAATATATATTTTGAAAAATTTCACTTATAGTTTAATTATCGCATCTCTACTATAATAATAATGTCAAGGTTGGTATAAGTTTTGGATTTTTTTCTTAGGACATTTTTATTTTGTTTTAATTATTCTGTATTTAATTTATTTAAATTAAAACATATGCTATTTTATAACGACCCAGTCATGGTTGCCAGTACTCGGCCATTGCTGAAATACTTGTCATCATTATTTGTCCGTTACTGGATCAGCTGTACAGTGTACAGCCTTGTATGGCTCATTGTTTTTTTCTCTGGAAAATAAATGGCAGTCATTTATTGTCCGAAGTTATCAACAAATAAAATTATGTAAGTGGCAGAGTCATAGTTACCAGTACTATGAGTCATGGTTGCCAGTACCGGGCCATTGTTGAGGTACTGGTCGCCAGTAATTGACCATTGCTGGACCAGTTGTATAAACTTGAATGGGTCATTGCTGTTTTTTTTCTCTGGCCCTTGCACGCAGTCATTTATTTTTCGAAGTTTTCATCCAGTAACATTATGTTAATGGTCAAGTTATGGTTGCCAGTACTCGACCATTGCTGTATTATTGGTGGGCGGTAATGGACCATTACTGGACTAGTTGTACAAACTTGTATTGGTATTGATAATGCAACTTCACCAAATAAACAAGACAAAGTGAGCTATCATCTCGAACTACTATCATCTCGAAGATAGCAGTTTATTATTCCAACAAAGAAAAAATGCTGGCAAACAATTTCACGGTGATTGGGACAACTGCAGGTCAACATTTTACTGATAACAGATAGAGGTTTATTTAAAATATAAAGTGTTATATGTTCCATGAAAATTCCAAAAATTTACTTTGGCTTTATTCATGAATTTTTCATTTTAAAGTAGAAGTATTTTAAATTAATTGAATTGAACTATACTTAATTTTCACATAAACATTACGTGCGGTTGTCTCAACTACATAGCTCTGTACCTGTACAGCTTTTGAATCTATTTCGAAGTTCGATTCGCGGTAGACCCTCTCTCGGGAGGTTGAGACAACTGCATTTCGATTGGAAATATAAAATGTATTTTTCATTGTAGATTCAAATTGTAAACTGTTACCTGACACAAATTATTGACAACTGTTCCCATTAGTCGTAACACCGTATAGTGTTAATCAGTTATCTACATACCTCAGGTACTTTACGGACCTAAAAAAAGGATACCCTTCACACCAACTAAGGCAGTAACAAAGTAGCTTAGTTTTGCAACGAAGTTTCACAAGCAATGCTTCAGTATTTCGGTGTAAAAACCTAGTAACTACTCTGCCTTTATCTCTGTTTTTCATTCTTTTGTTGCATGATTTATGTGATGTTGCTCATATTCTGCTTTTGTAAAGGGAATTTTGTAACGGGACACATCAGACGTTTGTAGAAAGCCCACGTAATAGTTTTGATGATTTAGTTCATTGTAACTTTTAAGCAACTGAAGTCATTCTGTTTCTTAATTTATCGAATTCTGAACTTGTAATGACTATGGTTGTCGCTCATTACTTTCAGCCGGTTCAATAAATTGATGTTTACTGAGCTTCTGCTAAATACCAGTTTTCTTTTTGAAACAGCTTGCGTATTATTTTTAAATAAAATTAAGTGCGAGGGGCTAGGTTTTATCCTAAGCCAATTTCGTTATTTAGACTTGATGTTGAATTTAGAGGTATCTTGTCCATTTTATCACCCTAGATCCTCATGATCTGGAAGGGAGAAAGCCAGGTTTTGTGTAGATTTTCATTGTTGAAACTCATTCGATGCATTATGAATATAGTGTGACCTTTGCTACCCAATTAGGTAGAAATGGTCTGCACATTTTTAATTGATACCCCATCTAACCAGCATTGGACCCAGTTGTTGAGGGTGCTTGATAATAAAGCATACAATGGTGTGAGATCTGCTCTGATCTTCGAAGATTGTTTCATCGCATTTGCGTAGCTTGACGTTGCCGTGTTCGATTTAGATTTAAATGAAAACTTTGAAACCTTCTCATCAGAAGCCTCTTCACCACACCTCATTACCACACCAATAAATGAGTATTCTCGACTTACTTTACGAGAATTTAAACCACTGTTGTCTTTTTATATGAGACGCGAGAAAAAGATTCTGATTCTACATTTAACAAAAACGTACATATTTCTTAATTTTTAATTTTGTAACTTCAATCTTCTCGTTAACGTAATGATATTCAATTAAAATACAATTACATTATTTCAATTGTTTTAAAAGCATTTCCACATAAAATAAATATATTATTTCCAAATTGTGACTGAAAAATCATAAAATGGTAATGCTTCTCTTTGCTTAGAAATATATTTATATATATAAAGTAATCTTTATAATATATGTTAAGATTACACTAAAGTGGCTAAAAGTTAAACCATTTTAATCCATCCAGTGCGACGAAACTTTACTATGCCAACCAATTATTTTTGTAATTGATGTTGTTTTAATTCTGAATTGGTTTTTTTTGTTTAACCAGTTTGATCTATCATTTATAATATATACTATAAATAAAACAAAAACAATGAACGATTTTCTTCATTTTCATATCATTAAGAATGAAAATGTTTTAGTTTGTAAAAAGAGTTTTACATACATTAACACAATATTTTCTAAAGTAATATGCGCTAATTAAAATTACATAAAACATCGTATTACGTATTTATCTGTCACCACGAGATCTAATTATAAAACAAAAGATTTTTTTTATGTTATTCGTAATCGACATATTTGAAAAATTTCTGTTTATTTTTGTTTTTATAGTCCAAAAAGTTGAGTTTTAAAATATTTTTAAAACGTTTGTAATTCAAAATATTTACCGATATATATCCCTTTCTTGAAATAGTTTTTTTTAAATTTAATTAGTCATGGGAACATTTGTTTATCACAAAGGATTAACGCTTTTTATGAAATTCACTAAAGATGGATTCATACTCCAATAAAATGTTAAACATATATAACACGATAAGAAAACATTATGAGATTGAAACGAACATAACTGTCAATATTCAAAACATACATAGTAAAAAGTTAAATCTCAAGAATGCAAATTTATTTGATTTGATCAGCTTTTAAAGCTGCGCAAACATACAAAATAAGTTAATTTTAATAAATCATGTCATCGACCGAATTTCAGTAAAATTAAAAAAAACTGTCGCGTAAATTAGCGATATAAATGAGTAGAAGATACAAGAAAAACAAAGGATCAATGTACGTTTACTTTATTTACTGGTTTCCGTAGCATATTAAATGAAGTAGGACATTGACCAGCGTTTTTGTAGGAGTTATATGGCTTTAAATAAACCAATCAATAGTAAATAAGCTATTTATATTCAACATTTTTGTGGCTATTGTAACAGAATTTTTATGTCGATAATATTATTCAACAAAGTGTGAGCCGATAATGTATTCATTTTAAATAAATAAACATAAGCATTTGAACTGTGATGGTAATGCGGCGTCGACAAACTACTGGAACGCTATTCATTTGCATCCCATCAAGTATAGTTCGTTATGCTAAATACTAAAATAATTTTTTACAATTCTTATAAGTAATCTACCAGCCTAGAATGGAAAAACCACTATTACGTGAAGGAGGGTAATAATGCGACATTAAATACAAGCGGTGTGTTCTGTATAAGAAAGGCTTTTGTAGATATAAAGACTACTTTAAATCACTGCCAACGATTAAAATTAATTTCTTTGCAAAATTGTTTTCTAACATCACATGCGAACACAAATCATCACATCACAAATTTTGTGAGTTTTCAACGAAATTGGGGTCTTTGTTCCATTTCTGTATATATTCTGCACTCATACACATTTGAACAAAAGTAATGATTTACCATAACAATCAATTTCTTTAAATGGTAGCCAATCATTTTTTTACAGGTGTAAGATCCCATTCATAAACTTTGTCTGAGCTTAATACAGCATATCTTAGGAGATATCGAGGTGCATCGACATCCTTAGAGACAATTGTTGATATAAACCCATGTTCTAGTAGTCTAGTTGATTTTGGTTTTTATTCGGCGGAACCCAAATTAGCTCCCGAATTTTCAATCTTATCAGTCCTATTTTAGCCTGTCGTTCCTTTGTAATATCTCATAGTCAGAACCATGAGTAATCATTGGTAATCCAAAGACGGCGTAAAAAGGGGAATAACCAATCGTTTGGTGTAAGGACCCTCGAAGTGCGCAAACAATTTCACTTATGTGTTGGTCCAATTTGATGTGTTCCTCCTTAATATACGCCCAGATAAGCGAGGACATTGAGGTTTACACGCTCAGATAAATTAGCCTGTGGATAATAGACGGCAGTGAAGGTGTGAGTCACACCCCATTTGCTCTGGAGCCCTATTCCCGAACACATAAATGTGAATTTTGACAATATTGTGAAGTTTGTATTTCATAACATACAACGGTAACGGTAACGATTTTACGAAAAACAAATTTTACAATATTGTCAAAATTGAATTGAGGTACAATATTGTAAAACTCGTTTTTCGGAAAATCGTTACCGTTACCGTTTAATGTTATGCAATACAAACTTCACAATGTTGTCAAAATTCACATTTATGTGTTCGGGAATAGGGCCCCAGGAACCCTTCAAATAGTTTCCATTTGAACTGGGAACCGTTGTCGAATACCACCACTTGAGGAACTCCGAATATCTAGAACACTTGTGTTTCCAATGCTTGGCATATGGGTGCTGTGATGTCAATTTTTTTAACACAATTTCGTGAAGTGGTCCAACACCACTAGGATTGATATATTTTCAGTCTTTGACCGTGGATAAGGGTCAAGAATATCAAAAAACAACCGTTGTGCCATTCTATCGGTTTTAAACGCAAAGTTCATAGGAGCCCGTAATACCTGATTTGGAGCTTTTACTATTTTACATGTTTCGCAATTTATCACGTAATCCGCATGGAGGGATCAGTTTTTATTGTTTTGAATTTTTTTTTTATTTTTGATCTACGGGTGTGACAACCCCGCGTACTCCAGTCCCTGCTATTGACATACGAGTTAACGTGAGATATCACATACCACTGGCAATAACAGTGAGATATTACTAGCCAAGGTGACATCTTAGGGGTGGTGGCGGATGAACTGTATCCAGTCAACCCTCAATCTTAGCTGTGAAATAATCCTTGATGATGAGACGCTATTGCTTCCTTGAAGAAACGAGCCTTCATATAACTATGTGTGGGCTTTAATCTTTAAGAAAGACAGTGCGTCACAGGATCAAGGAATAACCGGCTGGATTATTGGCAACTACATTTTTATTATGTTTCAGCAAATTTTTGTAAAAATTTGCTATTTACTTTTTAATTTTCTTTTATTTTATCTATTCTATCATAAAATATTGGCCTATGTCATGTTTTGTCAGTGATAGGATTTTTTGCTTAGTTATCCATTCTTTAACAAAAAATATAAAAAAAAACAAAAAAGAAAGATTTACGTCCATCAACACATTTGAACGTATGTTGTTGTGGGACCTTGGTCTTAAAAGGTTTTTATGTGTTGTTGTGATACATATTGTAATTCCTACTACACAACACATTTTATTAAAAAAAAAAAAATCCTGAACCTGTTTAGTCATGAGAGGCCAGAAGTAAAAACGCCTTAAAGTGTAGAGTGTTTTAGCAACCTCACCATGTGATGTAGTACGAAAATCGGGTGCCTTCGAAACTAGCCCGAGAGTTAATTCCTCGGGAACCCACAACTTCCAGAGCTCTCCTTCTGATGGTACGTTGCCTACTGAAAACATTAGCTTGCTAAATACTAATCCGTCGGTGGTACGTAAGTCTGGTAATGAACCAGCCGCTTCCTCAAAAATGTTGACTAATCACATATAAGTAGTTGATTTAGGGGTGCGTGATTCCATGGTTAACTTCAAACTCTTGTTCGTTTCGGCTGAAAGCGCATCAGCTGAAAACTTTCTTGATAGAGCATCGGGAACGATGTTCAAAATTCTCCGTCGATGTTCGATGGTGAAGTCAAACTCTTGAAATTCGAGCCAAGCGACTCGATAGATCCTTATACTGCATTAACCATTTCAATGAGCTGTGATCAGAGATGAACTTAAATGAGTGACCCTTTATGTATGCGCGATTTTTTTAACACCTTAGATCGCAGCCAGACATTCTTTCTGGCTAACCGAGTAATTTCGTTGGTTTGGATTTGGTTTTTTGGACATATAAGCAATTGGATGCTCCACACCCGCCTTGTCCTCCTGTACCAAAACACAGCTCATTACTGGCGTCACATTGAAGAATGAAAGACTATGAATAATACGAATTTACTAAAACGAGAGCTGAGGTTAATGCTACCTTTAAGCCTTTAAAGGACACATCCGTTTCGGGAGTCCACACCAATTTGCCTGGTGCTTTGTTCAGCAAATCCGAAATTGGACCCGCTAATGAGGCAAACCCAGAAATAAACCGACGGTAGTAACCAGTCAGCCAACTACGTATCCTAGGTATCTCACTTCCGGCATGAGAAACTTACTTTTCTCCACATTTTAAGTTCGGCGTCTAAGGCGCTTAGCTAATTCGTCCAGTACGTTCTTCTATGTTCTTCAAACGTATCCGTAACTATCAATAAGTCATCCAAGTACACAAAAACGCACGCCCTCAACTATGGTGGGATTACTTGATTCATCAGTTTGGTCATGGACCATGGTTTGAGTCGCATTGCGCAGTCCGAAGGGTTATTCTGACGAACTGATACAACAGCCCCTACCAGGGACTGTAAAAGCAGTTTTCTATCTAGACGACGCTTCCAGAGATATCTGCCAGAAAGCATCCTTTAAATCCAAACTAGAAATAAAATTAGCTTGATGAGGCAGACGACTCAGAATGCCGTCTATTTGTGGAAGTGGATATGTGTCTTTTCGTGATGGTGTTGACTCCTCGAGAGTCCAATTACAAGCGCACCTTACCTGATTTACGAACCAGCACTACTGGAGGGCTCCAAGGGCTAGTAGACTCTTCTATACCGCCCAGCGAGATAATTTTTTTGACAGTAATTTTAATCAAGCAGTTTTAATGTTTAATTATGGTAAAGGGTTTCAATCAATATTAAAATATATTTGCTTTTGCATTGAACGAGGATTCTCATGTACAGCTGCTAATTATGCTATTTTTTATCTGTTTGTTCACTCACTACAGCCTTCGTTCCTGAAACAATTTTGACCAAACTGTGATGCTAGGTTTAGGTTTTTACAGTAGGAGTTTTTATATGCAATATTAAACAAACTCTTCTGAGCGCAAGTTTATTTAGAGCTTCAAATACTTTACACTCTGACAAGCGATTTTGAAACTTAGTATAAAAAGTACTGACAAAAACCAAAACAATTCTATTAACTCACTTTCCGTTTGTATCGGTAATGCCGGTGAAAGCATTTGTTCGGGTTTTTAAACTTTTCTCTCTAGCCTTTAAATTTTGTGGTCCGTACCATCAGCTTCCATTTATCTCGTCTCAAGTTATTCCATCAGCGTTGCCTTCGTTTAGCTCTCCGATGAGTTGGTTGTTGTTGTGGCACGTTTGTATCATTCTGTCCAATGGGAAACTTTTTACATGACAAATCATTTAGATTATAAGAATCCGACTACCAGGGACCGGATGTTCTTTCCAATGAGTTGTGTGATTTCATGATTCAGTCGGACTGTATACTAAATTTCAGCATTTTTGCATGTACGTTTTAGTGGTAGTTAGTATCCAGATTTAACTTCCATTGTTTAGTACAGGTTGTATTAATGCTTTTTATAATATGGGCTTACACAACCGCAAAAGATGTAGTTTGAGTAAGATAGAGTGGAAAAATGTGTATGCATCAGAGACGGCCTTAACATATACCTACATGTTGGTTGACGATGTTATACCAAACACGAGGTTTTTGAAGTTTTCCACGTGTTCTATCTCATAGGCTTCTGTATCTAGATTGCCGGGATACACGTTCTTTATTGTTATTAAAAATTTAGTTTTGCCGGTATTTATGCATAATCATTTTAACCATAGACGTTTAGGATTTCTTAATTCTTACAAGCTGTAAGAGACTTATCTTGATATCGCTTTGCCTAGGTTCTAAAAGCGCACAATCATCTGCATAGCCAAGGATTTGACTAAATTTCTTAGATGCAGTTTTGTTTCTTGATTTGGTCTTTTCTAATCGTGTACTCAAGCGTCATATTGACATGTACCACCGGGAGTGCATCACCTTGTCGAACACCAGGTGTTATCTCGAAAAGGTCGGCAACTGACTCTTTGAATGCTATTCCACAATTTGATGCCGATGTTGTGCGCTAACGGCTTCGATCATAAGCTTCCTTTAAATCAACGGAGAACTGGTGAATGCTGATGTTGTACTTTCAATATTTTTCCAAAATCATTTTTAAAATAAAATTTATTTTGGTTGACCGGTTAGTACGAAACCCACTCTGATATTCATCCAAAATAGATTTAGCGAACATGATGAGTCGGGCAAGTACATCATTAGCGATGATCAGCTTGGTAAGTTTTTGAAGAACTCCTGGTATTCTTAGCCTTAGCATTGTCCATTTGCCCATTTTCAAATGGTAGTCCGGGTACAGTTTCCTAGGAAGCTGTTGTGATGAGTCCGAAATAATCCAAGAATTCATAACAAATATTGTTTACGAATATTAGGGGTTAATTTTATTTTATTTTACAACGATACAAAACAAGAGACTATCCCAATACATGTATATGTACTAGACTGGTCGTTAAAATCTAAATTTTCCGAGACGGCCCCTAGAAAAATTCTTTGTGGTCAAAAAACCACAACGGCTTTATTTTTTTTTTTAAGTCAAAAGAACACGTGCCGCAAAATCATCGAAGTTGATTTTTTGATCAAATCGTTAATATCTCATAAAATATGCAGATGTCAAAAAAAATTAGATAATCATTTTTGTAGGAAATTTAATTTTCTGCAAAAAGGTCCAAATCATTTTTTTCCTAAAACCTATATTTCTGATGATGTTTTGAAATAAAACTTGAAATTCTTCGAAACTCGTAAAACCAAATGATGAAAACTTTGACGAAAATGTACTAATTTTGATTTTTTTTGTCACGATTATTTTTTTATACATTTCATTCTATAGCATAAGAAGAAAATTAGGACTTTTTCGTCATCTTTATTTTTAATGTTTTTTATAAATTACGAAAACTTACAAGCTCATTTTCAAAATATCATGAGAACTATACATTTTACAGAAAAAACTACTTGGACCTTTTTTGTAGAGAATTAAATTTCCTACAAAAATGGTAGGAAATTTGACAGGGTAGGAAATTTGACATCTGCATATTTTATGAGATATTTGAAAAAATCTACGAAATTTTCAAAATATAAACTTCGACGATTTTTTGCGGCACGTGTTCTTTTGATTTAAAAAAAAAAAAAATAATGCCGTTGAGATTTTTTGACCACAAAGAATTTTTCTAGAGGGCGTCTCGCAAAATTTAGTTTTTAACGACCAGTCTAATATGTACTTAATTCTATTTAATTTAATTTAACCTTTACTATTTACCTTTATTTTATTTTATTTGTTTTATTTAGTTTAATTTAATTTGCTTAGTTTAATTTAATTTATTTTGTTTAATTTTGTTTTTTTTAATTTTTTTTATTTATTTTATTTATTTATTTTATTTTATTTATTTTATTTATTTTATTTATTTCATTTATTTTAGTTATTTTATTTATTTTATTTATTTTATTTATTTTATTTATTTTATTTATTTAATTTAATTTTATTTCATGATTTATATCAGTGAATTTTTAATTTTATAATTGCAAAGAGAAATTTAACAAAAAATCAAAACAAAAGGCTATAAAAGGATTTGACTCAAAATGATTTTTATACAAACACGCTGGGTTCTTATGCTAAGATAAAAAAAAATAACTGTCGAACCATTTTAACAAGGTACCACCAATTACCAAGCTGCCAAGTTTACGAATAACTGGCATACTCGGTCAAAGGCTTTAGCAAACCTTTGTTAAAATCACATCTACCTGTACTTTTCCATCAAGAGCACCACGTATGTATTCGGAGAATACATACAAATTTTTTTCGATTGACTTTTCTTTATACATCGAAATAATTAATAAGGACTGTTAATGGATACTTTAAGTATGAATCACATCTTTTCAAAAATATTATTGGGATATTGTCAGGAGTCAGGACCGGGATTTTTGCTCAAATTCAATCTACTAATACTGTCTGTAAAGTTCTGTTGAAAAAAATCTGCAAACCCATTTACAATGTCAGGTTCATTTTACAAGTTAGTACCCGCTGTATACCATGGTCGGAGGATATTGAGATTTAGACTTCTTTTTATTATTGTTGACATTCTTCCAGAGATGTCTGTAATTTGAACAAATGTCTTGGTTCATTTTTAATTTCAGACGAGATCTTAAATTTTTAAAGCTTGATAAATCGCTAGGTCCATTTTTATTGTGTTATAGGCTAAATTTCATCTTTTCCTTATATAATTTCATTGCTATTTTTGAAAATCAAAACGGAAAACGAAAATTTATTTTCTTTTTCTTTATAGGAACATGCATATCTAAAATGGTAAAGATTAATACATAAACATTTGATAGAGACTTACTTAGTCAAATTTAATTTACCTTATATTTTCTAATTTTCTAATGAACAGGTTTCCAGAGGTTTGTTGGAGGTTTAAAGAAATTTTTTTAACATGTTTATATAGCGAGTCGCATTTAGCCAAGACAAACTTCCGCTCCATTTGCATCACCCTCAAAAATTCTTCGTGCAAATAAAAATTTCAACTAGTGTGAAATATGCGTACAATTTGTACGAATCGAATATTAAGTATAATAATGATACAAGCTACACTCCAACGAGTTTCTATCTACATTTGACGAAATGCGATTGGAGATAGAAACGACTTCAGATTATTGTTTTTAGTTTTTAATGCTCTGTCTATCCATTATTCCTAATTTCAATAACTCATCGTGTCAGAATAGTGAACCGCAACTGTTTCGGCACATCTGTTTTAAAACTTAAAATTGTTTTGGTTCATTTTATAAATAAATTACAAAAAACAAAACTATTTTATTCGTCTAACTTAAGTAAAACAAATTACAAATAAAATATAAAATTCAACGAGCAATTAAATTAAAATAGCAAAATTACTATTTATATAATTAAAATAAAATTGAACTTTAAATGTCAACTGTTTTTTTTTTGTTCAAACTAAATTTTGATGTTGGCTGACTGGCTTCATTTCGAAAATATTTTATTAAATCCAATTTCTAAAATTAAAATATAAGGATTTTATTTAAATCAATTTTCTGGATATTTTTTTTACTGTGGTTTTAAGTAATTTTCTTTGCCGTTGAAGGTATGCGATGCGAGTGACAGTTTTGAGTTTTAGTTAAAAGAATAAATTCAATTTAAACATCGAAAACAAAAATAATACCGATAATCGATATATATTGATTTGAAAAAATAGTTTTATTTTCATTCGCTATTGAAAAATGGTTTCCCACCAACAATAAAAATTATCGTAGATAATAGAATTTAGATTTATTAAATTTTCCTGTATACATCTTTACCTCTTTGCTTAAATAAATTTATGTTGTATTATATTTTTTTAGTTTTGCATTACATGTAAAAATATATTTAACATAATATAAAGTGAATGTGCCTTCAATTTATTTTATTATAAATTAAATTTTTGTGTATTTTGTTTTCTTCACAACTTAGTCTGCAGAAACAATTTATTTATATTTCTAACTCATCTTGAATTTAAAAATGTAAGGAAAAACGAGATAGATGAGAGTACATGTAATGATAAATTCTTGGCATTACTAAAATAGATTCAAAACTAAAAAAATCAAAGTAAGAAAAAAAAACTATTGCATTAAAACAAAAAAAAAGTACAAATCAAAATAGAAGCGTTTTTAATTGACAATGGGTTGGTTGGTTGTGAAACAAATGTTACATTTTTTTTACTTGAATTAAACCTAAAAATGCTATAAATCTAACTAGTTGACAATAAAAATTATTGTATCAAGAATAATTTATCAGCTTTTTTTTTTAAATTAAATTAAAACATAAAACTATAGTTTTTGGGATGTTACCTTTTGTTGTTTACCTCAAAATTTTGGCAAGCTAGAATGGTGATGTTTGTAGGATAAATGTCAATTATGCTAATTCGATTGAGGTGAAATTTTTTGTTGTTTCGGTTATTTTGTTTTGTTATTTTATTTATCTAAGACTTTCGATTTTGTCTAGAAGTCGTTGAAAATTGTATGGATTGCTATCATACCATAATGGAAAATTATTGACTTGTTTTATTTCAATTCAGTGTGTTTTCTCAATGGCCATTTTGAGTTTTCCCTTGATTTCAAAACACACAAGTTTTGACCATCAGGTTTTTAATTGTAAAAAAATTATATTTTAGATAACCTTTGATTGTACAACTAAATGTTGGATCCCAAAAAACTCTTTAAAAATCCATTTTGAGGGGCGTAGTAGTGTGAAAGTCAAAAAAGAAGTAAACAAATAAGAAGAACATAGAACAGTGACTAGAAATATTTTCTTTGTTTCGGTTTGTTTAACTGTTCTCACTTTTAGATGCAAAATTATGATGTGTTTTAAAGAATCTGGCTCGTGCCGGGTCATACCATATCATACTATAACATAGATAGTTTGTTCCGGAATAGTCAACATCGTCTAGTTTTCATAGAAATGGTATTCAAATTCCGTTTGTAAATTCGCTACCTATGTGCAG
>OY856186.1:273423541-273533149 GCA_963693315.1 Diogma glabrata
CAATGCATGCACAATGAAAATACTTTTACTCATGAGATCCAAGTTTGTATGAAAATTTATTTTGAGAAAAAAAAAACATTTTTTTTTTAAATACTTTTTCCCCAATGAAAAAGTTAAAAATTTCGTAACTTTTTCCTCATGATTAATAGAGAATTGAGCTACCTACATTTTAAAGCATTGCATTTCTATTAAAAAATAATAATAAAGCTCAAATCTCATGAGGAAAAACCTCATACATTCTGCATGCACCGTAAGTATATTTTATGCCAACATTCTCAGTTTTATGGCAACATTTGCTCAAAAACTAGAAATAAACTCCAGTAAAATTTTGCATATTTATATTGTTGTTCTTGTCTCGCATACGAAAATCATAATATACTTATTGCTTTATTTTTTACTGGAAAAAAATGTTTGGACATGTAAATTGCCCATTACACTCGACAAAATTGAAAAATGTACTGAAGTTTTGCCAAAAAAATTCTACAACATAATTGATTTACAGATAAGTTGTTATACAGATTTTCGAATGAAAACTACGAGCTTTTTTCAGTTTGTGTTATTTCAACCAACTTTTCTATTAAATATATAGCTCTATTTTATAACTAAAAAGTCAAATTACCCGAGCAGAAATTTGTCAGGGCTCAAGTAAGGCCCTGATCAGGTTTGCCCTAACCCGGATCAGGCATTGGTAGAGCTGCCTGATTGGGCCCTGATCACGAGTGTAACGCTTTTGCCCTATCAGGTCCTGATTGGGATTACCGGATCAGACCCTGATTGGGATAATCGGATCAGGCCCTGATTAGGGTATCCGGACCAGACACTGATATATATTTATATAATACATATATACATAAATTAGTCAAATTAAAATAAAAAAATTACAATGGAAAAAAATTAAACATACATACCACACCACCTTAATCACTATTATTATAGTCTTTCAGCCGAGAAGCGATAACTAAAATAAACATGAAACGATTTTAACTATATATTTCTAAAATGGATAATACTCTAGTGAATTTTAACCAATTGAAATTTCAGGTAGGGGTCAAATACGAAAAACCTATAATACTTGGACCTTTACTACTAATATAAAAAATAGAATTTGCGCGGGATACAGCTTATCCCCACACGAATCTTGAGATTGGGAATCTCTCACTATTTTTTTCCTAAATTTACTCTAACATTCTAAAAGGGATAATTAAATTAAAATTAATATACATATTTATAGTAAATACCTTAAGTTATTTTTGTTGATTGATGTCATCAAAATTCGGTTGTTCTAAGTTATTTCTTTGATTTTCCAATATCATTTCTTCCTTATGTTCTGTCAAATTGTAATATTTCCATATTCTTTTTGTCTTCAATTTTTCGTTTGTAATAAAACCTTATTTTTACTATTATAGTAATTAATACTACAGCGAAAAAGTTTGTAAATTTTATTTTAATTTAAATCGTATTCCATTAGTTTTTCACATCAATAACAAAATAATAATTTGTTTTTATAATTTTTGACACAATTTTTTTATAATCAATTCAATCTTTGGTTCACGTTTATAATAGAAACACTTTTGTTTGAACACGTATTTGAGTTTTTAAAATTCAAATCAATTAAACTTGAATATGATATATTAAACACAGCAAATTATTTTAATATTTATTTATTTATTCGCTATTTTTACTTACGGACGTTTTCTTACAATTTTATTGTTTTGAAGCAGAAAATGGAATGAATAATAATTTTTTCCCAATTAAAAATTGCAAAAATGTGATTTTGCTTTTTACCTCTTCTCATCAATCGTGTAATATTCGAAATTCAGCAAATGATTAACAACGACGTCTGTTCATTAGCATTGGAAATAAAAATTTAGTACGTTCGTTTGCTTTTTATAGTATATTCAAAATTTAACTAGCAGTTAAGTTTTAGAAAATTTTAAAATTATTATTAATGTAAAAATGAACGGAAACTAATGAAATGCATTTTTATTGAATTGAAAACGAAGATGAATTTGGTTTTATTATTGTTTTGCGATTATTGCGATCGTTACACCATGAATTCAAGGTAGAAACCAAGATTTTTACTCTTGAAATCACAAAAACGTCGCCATCCCCTCCATGACAGAAAACCACCGAACTACTTCCACCTATTAAACTGTATCTGGGATCGAGATACCCACCGTCACTGGCGTCAAGACCGATGACCGGTTCCAACACTCATGAAGTCCTTAAGAACTTCACTGAGTATTGAGACCGACCATCCATCCGAACGTCAGCACCATGGACACCCCGATACAACCAGTAAGTATGACCTGAAGATGTGAACCCCAGAGACGACAATCAGCCAGAGGTACAACCCTACCTAACGAAAAGACATCATTCCCTGATGTCTTTCGCGTGATGGACTCCAAGATTCTTACCGCTCATATCTGTGCACTCGTAGAGTACATTTCCAATCTTAGTCTTAATCATTGCAGGTAAGAACTTTGGAGCCAATTTTGCCGAGAATTTTTTTGTAGCGTCACTCAAATGATGTTGCCGTACAAACACACGTTGTTGTGGTTGAAAAGTCCGTAGTTTAGATCGCAGGTTGTACTGATGTTGTGATTTTTTGAAGGCTGCTTTTAAATTTTGTTGAACCCGGTTCCTAAGCAGAGTCAAATGATCAGTGCGTTCCATTTCCTCACCAGCATCTTCACCAAGCTGGTGTAGTGATCTCAACAATTGGTAAGTATTCCCATCCGAAACTGGATGTTGACCAAATAATAAATAGTACGGTGAGTACTTGGTAGCTGAATGTACTGCAGCCCGCAGTGCATATGCGATTTCACCAATTTGTGAGTCCCACTTGGTATGTTGACCTTTAAGGAACGCTCGAATTGCTGCTAGAACTGACCTATTGACCCGCTCTGACGCGTTGCTTTGAGGACTATAGACACCGGTCCTAATGTGTTTAATGCCGAAATCTGACAAAAGACTTTGAAAGTTCCTACTAGTGAACTGTTTGCCATTGTCACTGTGCAGAAACTCTGGTACCCCATATGTAAGAAACACTTCATTCCTTAGAAAAGCATTCACCTTCGGTGAAGTTGCGTTTCTAAGTGGTTTCAGTAGTACAAACTTCGTAGCATGATCCAGAACTATCAATAACACCGTATTCCCAAGTGTAGAACGAGGGTACGGTCCCAAAAAATCTATATAGACTCTCTGCCATGGACGTGCTGTTTCGAATTGATATTGCATCGGAGGACGCAATATCTGATTCGTGGCTTTTGTTTGTTTACATGTGTCGCAGGACACAACATAGTTGTGTACCTGTGACGCCATGCCCGGCCAATAATAAAGACGTCGAAGTAATTCTAAAGTCTTTTTAACACCCTCATGAGCAGCAGTACTATCATCGTGATGTTTCTGAATCATGTTGGAAGTCATCGGTTTTGGTACCCAGAGTTTCCGCACAGGAACATCGTTGGGTATTGCATCAGATCTTGGCTCAATACGTATGTATAGCTTATCATCCACGACTTTAACAGATGGAAAGTCCTTGGGTGATGATTGAACTTTAGCTATCATATCCGTATATTCCTTGTGGCGATAACCTTCATTGTCGATTTTGATGTCGTTAATGTGATGTGTTAATGCTTCCGTCAATTCCTCGTGTGTATCGTCATAAAGACGAGATAGAGCATCAGGGACTATATTTTGGGTACCTTTTTGGTGGATAATGGTAAAATCCATATGTTGGAGTTTTAGGCTCCACCTAGCCAGACGACCACTCAAGTCCTTCTGTGACATAAGCCACTTCAGACTTGAGTGATCAGTCACAATTGTAAATCGGTGACCTTCAACATAGCCCCTGAATTTCTTCACACTCAGAATTGCCGCAAGACATTCAAGCTCAGAAACTGAGTAATTTCTCTGAGCTTTGTTAAGTTTCTTCGACATGAAGGCTATCGGACACTCTTGTCCGTCCTCGTCGATCTGATACAGTACACTACCTATCCCTGTCAGACTTGCATCGCATCTAATAAAGAACTCTTTATTATAGTCAGGGTTAATTAATACCGGTGCTGTAGTCAGCAATCGTTTTAAATTTTCGAAAGCAGCTTGCGCTTCTAATGTCCATTTCAATTTCCCCGAACTCTTCTTTAATAAATCTGTGATTGGTGATACCACGCTTGCATAATTTGGTATGAAACGTTGGTACCAACCAGCCATTCCCAATAAACGTCGTATCTGTTTAACTGTAGATGGAGCTGGATACTCTGCTACAGCTCTTACCTTGTCAGGGTCAGTTCGTAGACCATCTTCACCAACCAAAAATCCCAAGTATTTCACCTCTCTCAGAACAAATTTACTTTTCTTGAGGTTTATGGTTAACCCAGCCGCTCTTAACAATGAAGAGACTTTGGACAGCAATTCCATATGTTCCTGGAACGTGGAAGAGACTACCAATAGATCATCTAAATAAACAAAGACATTTTCGTGATATTGATGTGGTATCACTTTGTGCATTAGCCGCCACATTGTCTGGGGAGCATTGCACAATCCAAAGGGCATAACCCGGAATTGATACAATGGACGACCAGGCACTGTGAAGGCTGTCTTGTCTCTAGATGCTTCTGCCAGAGGAATCTGCCAGAAAGCATCTTTGAGATCAATACTTGAAATGTACTTTGTGCTATTTAGACGACCTAGTAAGCCATCAATCAAGGGAAGTGGGTAAGCGTCCTTTTTCATTAGTGAATTGACACGACGGCTATCAATACATAATCTGTTTTTACCAGATTCTTTTTGTACCAAAACCACTGGCGAGCACCAAGAACTGTTAGACTCTTCGATCACGCCCATTTGAAGCATTCGGTCAAGTTCGGCATAGACCTTCAGTTGAACAGCCGGCGATGTGGGATAGTGCCTCTGTTTAACAGGTGCACTATCACCAACATCGATGACATGTTCAACTAAAGAAGTCTTTCCGAGTCCAGACACTTCAAATGACGGGAAAGAATCCTTGATCATATCCAGTTCTCGTTGCTGGTCAGTGGTGAGGTTATGTGTATTAAAAGTTTGTAGCTCTGTGCGAGTCAGTTCACTAACAAATGAAGGAACAATACCAAATTTCTCCCAGAAATCTATGCCCAGGTAGAGCTCTTCTCGTAACCCAGGGACTATATGGAACCGCATTGGTTTAGTGGAGCCATTCACAGTTATTGGAACTTCTATGTAACCTAAAATTTTTGTTGCAGTACCATCTGCCGTACGAATACACGAAGTGTACTTACGGTAAGTTGTACCTGCTGATTCCAATAATTCCAAGGAATTTCTTCCAAGTATTGTGATTGACGCTCCACTATCCAATAGACCTGAAATATGTTTGTCCAAAATCTTGATTGTCAATCGCGGCCGAGGATCCTTTGTTTCTGAAAGGATAGATGAAATACAAGCTTTACGAAATAATTTCCTCATCCTCCAATATCTGATGTTACGTTCCAGACGTCTAAAATATGTGTGATGTAATGATGGGAAATTAAATGTACTGGGTGATTTTATTCTGGTTTCCTGAGTGGTGATCGATCGTCCTGCGTTGCTACATCTCTCGTCGTTTTCTTCGGGCTCATTGGATGTTGAACCGAGGGTACCATCCCCGAAGCATGTACTCTCGGACGGAAGTTTACCGACGGGTGACAATATGAACAATTTGCATATATAACGTCCGGCTTATTACATTTCCAGCAGTGCAATTTTATTCTGTTTTTAGAACAATCAGGAGCTCGATGTCCATTTACCCCGCATCTAAAACAGACAATTGGTTGTCTGGACATTGATGGACCAGGTTGATTAGTATTACCAGATGATATCGCAGGTCGTTGCAGAATTCTTCTAGGTTGTGTATCCACAGCTTCAATATATCCATCTTGTTCTGGATCTATTTCTGATTCATAGTCGTCCACTTGCTGTAGTTCGCTAATCCTTAAGTTTGACATTCTGGTTGGGACTGGTGTAGACCACAAACGTTCGAACTTCTGACACAATGTCCGAAGCTCGTCCATAGTTGTAATTGTTGCTGCAAGTGTAGCGTTCTTCAGTTCTACACTCAGTCCTTCCCTAGCGATTTCTAATAATTCAGCTGCAGCAAATGGTCGAACTAATCTCCGATTTAACGAACCCACTTCAACTAAATACTCATAAACGCTCTCTTTGACTTTCTGTTTACGGTTCAAAAGAACACGTAATACCGCTTTATCATCGGTGAGCGTACCGAAGGTGCGTAGGAGTCCTTCCCTAAGCACTGAGTAGGTCACTTCCTCATATTCATGAGTCAAATTCAAATAATATCTATCGGCAGCTGCCTTGAGGTACCGTGGAACGATCGACCTCAGGTCGTCCCAGGACACACGGTCCCTCCTTGCAGCCGCCTCCACTCGATGGATAAACTCATGAACATCAGGAGAGTGACCATCCCCTGTGAAGTTCGGAACCCAATTTGAGTCATAACGACTCAAATTGTTCCTACGTACCTCTCGGTATGCTCCCGGTGACAATGCTGGAGCCGCGACACGAGATACCTGAGGAAGTGGGTTGTATGGTGGTGGTGCTGTTAATGGAGCTTGTGGATAATTTGTTTGAAATTGTTGTAACTGCTCCTGTGGTATCGGTTGATAATTCAGAGGCTGCTGTACCAATGCCGGATTGATGTATCTTTGTCCAGCTTGGAACGATGAACCCAGTTGTGGTAATGCGAAGTCCTCCGCTCTTAAACCTGATTGTTGAAAATACGATGGTGGTAATTGTTCTGCCCGTCTTTGTTGTTGTTGATACCCACGATTTAAACTGTGTATCGTATCAGTCATTGGCTGTACTGGTATTGGAGTGGATCTCTCCTCTGGCTGAAACGCAGGTGATTCGGATGGTACAGATGATCCTCCTGGTTTACTCTGCATAACTGGACGTGTCGACAGTGATCTTATTATATCCCAAGCGCGTGACAATTGGGAGATAGCGTAGGTGTGGGCTTCTTGCAAATCATCGCGAGAACCCAACCTATTCATCCTCCCTGTATAGTGCAACACACGATTAGCCAGACCATCTAAGAATGGCTGATTAATCGGTGGCTGAAGTCTACGTATCTGATTCACAATTAGTTGTGCTGCCTGCACCACCATTTGAGACTCAGCTACCAAATCTCTCGCGTGAGATACAGTTAATGGAACTGAACCTTGTACCGCGTGGTTTCGAAGTTCCTCTGCCCAGTTGACCCCTCTGAAATCCACACCTCGAACCAGACATTCAATTTGCAGTTCGCTGGGTTCCAACCCATAAAATGGATGGTCAATGTCTATTTGACTTGACATTTTGATGGTAAAATTTATAGAATCCAGAATTCACAATAACAAATAACAATAATAAAACCAATCTCAACAACAAAAAAAATGTAGCTAGTATGCTGTAAAAGTGTAAACAATAAAAAAGCGTAAAACGAAAAAAAAAACCAACGAACGCCCCAAAAAAACAGAAAATTTTTGTAATAAAAAAACAAACTCGTAAAGGAACCAAAGGAAAGATCGTCGTAGCTAATCCTTGCTGAATCTGTACAAAAATTCCTAAGATATTGTATATGTAAAAATATAATTTATTTATTTTGATTTCAGATATGCTGAAATTTCAGAATTAATTATATACCTAAAATTATTTATTGACGAAAGCACCCCTAAAAATACTTATTTATTTTTAAAAAAAATTGAAAAAAAATAAAAAATATTCAAAAGAATGTTTATTTATTGGATGCACCGTCCTAACTTGAAATATTGATTTATTTTTTTAAAAAAAATAAAAATATTTATTTATATCTTGACGTAAAGCTTAATTAAGAAAATTTATTTATTTAGTTACCTAAAATTAACTTAAATTTTAAAAAAAAAATTATTTATTTAATAAAAATTTTATTTAGTTTTTTGAAAAATTTGTTTGATTTATTTTATTTTTATTTAATATCATAAGAGATTCCCAAAATCAAGATTCGTCTGGAGACAATTTAAAAAGTAAGTATGGCTACAATATCCATATTGTTTAAATTTAAAATATCGCGTTCGCGAGCCCACTCCAACAATGCATGTGAGAACTGACTAGAAAAGCCCCTAACGACCAGATTCTACAGAACAGATTCTCCCCAACCTAATAAAACAATCACAACTGTCACGATTAGACACTAGGTCCATTTCTACTGACCCAGTTGTGCTTGTTTAACCTACAAATAAATTACAACTAAACCTAATGCGAAAGTTGAAGAACGCTCCCGAGCACCAGACTTCAAATCCTAAACTCTATGAAAATTGTTCTATTGAAAACTAAATGAAAAAATGGAAAAGTTTTTTGAATTTGTATGAGGTGAAGCCTCTGATCCTGAAAGCAAAGTACAATTGGTTCTTCTCTTCATTACACCGAAGAAGCCTCTGAGCAAAGAATGGTACTACTGGTTTGCACCTAAGTACAAACACAGCAACACCACTCCTCGTCCCTGAGGACTTCCTCGCCGAATGAAGAGAAGAAACCAATGTTCTTCGATCGCATAACCCCGGTGGCCATAGGCGATCTAAGAACGACATCAATGTTAAAGAGTGAAGCTCTATGGATGGCTTTTTAGGCCTACCGCTGAGAAAGTGAATCAATAAACCTAAATAATATATAACTTATCCATAATCTAAATAATTTCTTATTTAAAAATGCTAAATCGAAACATGAAATACATAATACGTGTTAATAAAGTTTTACATGAAATTAATTAAATTTAATCTTCAGACTAAATAATAAATTGGTAATTTTAAAAAAAATTACGATTATCTTAAATTCAAAACTAAGCTTACTAATTTTTAAGTTATTAACTCTAATATATTTGTTCAGGTCAAATTTTTCGCTTTACTTATTGTATTCAAAACAACCAACAAAAATAAATGTTAGCTAAAAATAATTACTTCCATACCCATCCCACTTTTTAAATTAATCGCAATAAAAATAATTTTAAAAATGGTAACTAAAATGGACTCATACGAGATATGTATACCTACGTCAGCGGATCAATATGATGACAAATGTGAAGATATTGATCTGGATCCGGCTCACTCTATAAAGCTAATGGGAATTAATTATTTTCAATGTACTTCCATAAACATAGACCAATAATACTTTGATAGTAGTGACGAAAGATTTAAACTTATATAAAATTGTTGAAAAACTGTTTGGTCAATGTTAACCTTTATTACGTCAATAACATCCTAAAACTCATAAAAACATGACTTAACCACAAAAAATTCTTTCACCAAACGAATTGTGTTGCAATAGGAAACCTACCCAGACTTTCAGGTTTGACATAAATTATTTTGTATATATATATGAGATACACAAAATAATTCATGTATAAATCACAAAATCTAATAAGGCGTATTGCAATAGAAGTCGTTTTGGCCAAAAATGAACATTATATTAGCCAAAATAAAAATATTTCAACATTTCCGTACAAGTTCAAAAGTTTATAGAACTGTAATGAGACATGTTCTATTGACATCCATTCTATAGTGTGAATAATACATAAATCAATACCTCGAAATTGTAACTCACATTAAACCAATGACGAATATGGGGATCGCGTATGAGTGCATTGAAAAAAAGCCAGCTAAACACTTACTAAATCTAACCATAATCAAAAAACATACAATTAATTTCATATATAAATTAATTGCATCATCCAAAAATATGTACAATATATAAACAAATATATGTACAATATGTACATGGTAGCATAAAAAAATTTCAAAAAAAAAACTGCTTCCCCAAAACGGTTTTCTTTTTTCCAAATAAAAAAACAATTAGTATTACTAAAAGCAGATGACAGCACAAAAAACAATCTCCAAAAAAATTGCTGTCCCAAAACGGTTTTTTTCAAAATTAAAAAAAAATTAGTCTTAACTAATTATACAATGAGGAACAGGGGCCTCCTGTGGACCAGACCACTCCTCTTCCTGTCGCGTGGTCGGTGAGATGGGGACCTCCTCAACCAGCTCCTCCGTTTGAGTACTCTTGGTCGAGGAAGCTCCCAGCTCCACGACCAAGCGACTCTCCTTCTCCCTTCTTCTCCTCTCCTTCCTCTTCAGGTGAGAGCTCCTATTTCTATTTATCCTCCTTCTCTCACGCCAGCCCACATTCACTTCCTCAGTCACTTCATCCATCTCATCCGCTTCCTCATTCACCCCATTCAACTCCTCATTCACTATCTCACAAATCAAATCATCCAGAAACTCATCATATTTTCTTCGTAAATATCATCCATCAATTCCAAAAATATTTTATGTTTTACTTCATCCAGAATCACATTTATCATTCCATCCACTACATTCCTCGCCTCAACCATTCTCTCTTTTCTCTCCTCATTCGCTCTCCCATCCACCTCATTCATCCAGGGCTCAAACCCACCTGGCCGACACCTCCTTATCAACCCCTGACCCCTCATAATTGTATACATTCTTATCAAAATTCAAAATATGTAATTTCCTAATCAAAACCAAAACGAAACCAATAACTGGTTTATTTCAAGATAAACAAAAAGCTGATTGACAACCACGCCCAAACCGGTTGCCACCACCCTATTACCAAAAAAAAACCACAACTGGTCTATCCTAAAACTTACAAAGAGAAACGCGGAATTCTTTAAATTTTTGAAAATATAAATTTAGAGTACTTATGATAAATATACACATGAACACCCTAGAAACTAAACCTTTATTTTTTTCCTCTAGCTTTTTAACAAAATTTAGCCAAATAAACCGACGCGAAAATAAACTATATGTAGATATTAATTAATCTAAATTGAAATAATCAATTAATATATGAATATATAAATATAATAATATGAAATGTTCCACAAAAAAAAGTTTTTTTCAAAAAAAAACCGGCTTGCCAACGCCCAAACTGGAAAATTCCCACCAAATAATATAACTGTAATTAAGCTAACGGGTCCCTTTTTGTTCGGCGCTACGTTATAACCACTGAGGGGATAAGCCCCATGTCTTTGTTTCGGCTGCCACGTTATAATATTTGGTTGTTGGACCTGTTACGGTGCCACGTTATAATACTTGGACCTTTACTACTAATATAAAAAATAGAATTTGCGCGGGATACAGCTTATCCCCACACGAATCTTGAGATTGGGAATCTCTCACTATTTTTTTCCTAAATTTACTCTAACATTCTAAAAGGGATAATTAAATTAAAATTAATATACATATTTATAGTAAATACCTTAAGTTATTTTTGTTGATTGATGTCATCAAAATTCGGTTGTTCTAAGTTATTTCTTTGATTTTCCAATATCATTTCTTCCTTATGTTCTGTCAAATTGTAATATTTCCATATTCTTTTTGTCTTCAATTTTTCGTTTGTAATAAAACCTTATTTTTACTATTATAGTAATTAATACTACAGCGAAAAAGTTTGTAAATTTTATTTTAATTTAAATCGTATTCCATTAGTTTTTCACATCAATAACAAAATAATAATTTGTTTTTATAATTTTTGACACAATTTTTTTATAATCAATTCAATCTTTGGTTCACGTTTATAATAGAAACACTTTTGTTTGAACACGTATTTGAGTTTTTAAAATTCAAATCAATTAAACTTGAATATGATATATTAAACACAGCAAATTATTTTAATATTTATTTATTTATTCGCTATTTTTACTTACGGACGTTTTCTTACAATTTTATTGTTTTGAAGCAGAAAATGGAATGAATAATAATTTTTTCCCAATTAAAAATTGCAAAAATGTGATTTTGCTTTTTACCTCTTCTCATCAATCGTGTAATATTCGAAATTCAGCAAATGATTAACAACGACGTCTGTTCATTAGCATTGGAAATAAAAATTTAGTACGTTCGTTTGCTTTTTATAGTATATTCAAAATTTAACTAGCAGTTAAGTTTTAGAAAGTTTTAAAATTATTATTAATGTAAAAATGAACGGAAACTAATGAAATGCATTTTTATTGAATTGAAAACGAAGATGAATTTGGTTTTATTATTGTTTTGCGATTATTGCGATCGTTACAAACCTAATCAGGGCCGGATACATTCAAATAAGGTTTACCCTAAAAGGGTATTCTAAATAAGGCCCGGAACAGGCCCACATCAGATTGCCCTAATAGGGATTGCCGTTGTAGGACTGACCAGGCCCTGATCACGCCCTGACTGTATTCAGGTTTTCCCTTACTAATTTCTGCTCGGGTAAATGTTCAAATATATTAAAATGTATATTGATGATAGGGATTGCAAATTTTGACGAAAGCAAAATAAACGGAATTCGAAATTCGCATTTAAGCATTTTCGGAATTCGGCCGAATTTCGAAATATTTTTAAATTTTTTCTGATCAATACCAATACTAAAAAAATTTATTGAATAAAATATTCATTATTAAAAATAAAAATGTACAAACGTTACCGTTTATAAAATTCGTCTGTATACTCTATATCACACATGGCCAAACCGCGGCTCGCGAGCCGCATGCGGCTCTTTGAAAGAATAAATGCGGCTCTCGAAAAGAAATGAAAAAATTAAATAATATTTAATGGTTAATTCATAAAAATTGTAACAAAATTAGAAATAATACATATAATTTATAATGCTGCAGTTTAATATAATATGATTTAATGCAATCATATTATTATATTTAGGTTCATCCTGTCAAAGTTACTACTATTGGAGTTTTTTGCGACTTTGTTTTAGTTTGATACTACTTTACTTCGCGAATCAAGTTTAAGTATAATCCGCTGTTATAAATAAATTTAACTAATTTTATTATTTAAGGTTATACGTTTAACATATTCTAGTGGACTAAAAATAAAATCACCTGTATTCGTTTCAAATTAATGCACAAAAATCTTTCTCAAAATCAAAAGTCTTTCCTTTTGGATTCGTTTGTTTTTCTATGATTATCTTTTTCTGCAATTTTTTTATAAACAATATTTTTGATATTTTATCTTTAGGTAATTTGCCGACGTTAAATTTAATGTATCCTTTAATATTCCAATTAAAAAATGAATTAAATAGAATTAAAAACACGTGCAAATCCGACATCTACTACCATTAACCGCTTCTACATCTACGACAGTAAGATATTACCCTAAACCAAAAACATGACCATAATAACGAAATTAAAAACTTAAGGAAATTGCAAGAAAAAAACGGTGATGACTCTTGTAGCGAAATATAATATTTTGCGTGTTTCTTATGAATAATCCGTTTTTACTTACAGTGCATGTACAACGAAATTACTTTTACTCATGAGATCCAAGTTTGTATGAAAATTTATTTTGAGAAAAGAAAAATTTATTTTTGAAATATATTTTTCTCAATGAAAAAGTTAAAGATTTTTTAAATTTTTCCTCATGATTAATAGAGAATGAACCTAGCTACATTTTAAAGCATTGTGCTACTATTAAAAAATAATAATAAAAAGTTACTCAAATCTCATGAGTAAAAGTAATTTCATTGATGCATGCGCTGTTAAAATACTCCGCTGACCCAGGCAAATATACCCACTATTTATTACTTTTTAAAAACGACAGCGCTGATTTTGGTATATTTTCTGCTCCTATTCAAAAATATCAACAAGTCGGATAATTTTCGTGTTGGTTAAAACCAAAAAAAATTAACTGTTTTTTCTGACGAAAAATTGTATTTTGGTTTCTTTTATTATATGTGAGCAAATTCACAAAATCATTTTTACTGAATTTAAATTGTATTGTTAGGGGAATCACTGAACTAAAAGAACAACAAAAAAATTCATATAAATAAATTTAGGAAATGAGAGAAAATCATTATCGTGTACTGGCTGCTAAAATAACATTGTGAAAAAATTGTGTTCATATTTTTCGATAGAAAATTAATACTTGTTGTTTCTGTGTCGTGTAATTTTTTTCCATCATTTGACGGTAATTATTGACAGATTTCAATTTTTTTATTAAGTTTTAATAATTATTTTAAGAGTAAAATAATTTAAGTATTGTTTTTTAGTTTAATTTAACTGCTAAATATGTCAGACCACAAAAAAAGGAGATATGACGAAGAAAATCGTAGCTTCAGGCAAGAATGGGTTGAAGCATACGCATTCGTCGATAAAGGGGGAAAACCTTTGTGTCTTATATGCAATGCATCACTTGCTCATTATAAAACCAGTAATTTAAAACGGCATCACGAAAAAAACCATAGTAAATTTTTGGATAGTTATCCGTTAAATACCAACATCCGAACAAATAAAATAAACTCTTTAAAATCTGCATTAAGTAATCAGCAAACGTTATTATCGTCTTTTAGTTCAGAATCTGATAATACTACCGAGGCTAGTTTTATGATAGCTTGGAACGTCGCCCGTGCTAAACGACCTTACACTGAGGGAGAGTTTATCAAAAAGAATATGGAACAGGTGGTTAAAATGCTGGATCCTTTAAATATCAAATTGCACAGATTAATTAGCAATGTTCCAGTATCACGTCATACCACTGAGCGACGTATTACGGAAATAAGTAAAGATATTAAGCAGCGGCTACAAGTAGATGTAAAAAATAGTGTAGCTTTCAGCTTAGCCCTTGACGAATCAATCGATATACAAGACACTCCCCAGTTAGCTGTATTTATCCGATACGTTTCCGAATCATTAATCGTAAAGGAAGAACTATTGGATTTGGTAGCACTTAAAAATACTACTCGTGGTATTGATATTAAGAGTGCCCTGGATAATATATTGTCAGATACAGATATTCCACTGAATAATTTGTTAAGTGTAGCAACTGACGGAGCACCTGCAATGTTAGGAAAAAATGTAGGCCTTATTGGTCTATTAAAAAATGATCCAAGAATACCCGAATTTTTGGCATTTCATTGCATTGTTGATCGTGAACATTTAGTTGCAAAATATTTTAAATACGAAAACGTAATGAAAACTGTGCTACAAATCAACAAGAGTGTTCAACCACTTTCCTCGTCTGAAAAACAGACTCTCTAAAATTAATGATAACAAACTGAGTGAATACGACAGCAAATTAGCAGAATTATTGAAAGACTTTCATTTGCGATTCAATGATTTGAATAATTTAAATATTTCTCTTAATTTACTTGTAAATCCATTCGAGATTGACATTATTAACGAGGGCTTATCGATTCCTTGTTATATTTTGCATGACAGTGCCTCAGGAGAAATGGAATTACTAGAGCTACAGGAAGATCACATTCTTAAAATGCATCACAAAGCCACACAATCTCCAAATGAGTTTTGGAAACTAGTGTCTCAATCAAAGTACCCCAATTTGAAAAAAGCTGCTGCCAGATTACTGTCCATATTCGGTACAACATATTGCTGTGAATCACTTTTTTCAACAATGAAGTTTATAAAATCAAACCACCGTTCACAACTTACAAACGAGCATTTAACGGAATTAATTCGTACTGCGCTAACAAACTATGAACCAGATTTCAGAAAATTCACGGCCAAGTTACAAACAAACATGCCATCTACCAGCAAGCATGTCATGTAACAAACTTTAAATATGTATTTGTATGTATTTATAACCATAAGTCCATAATTGTTTTTTCAATAAAATAAATATTTCCAAACAACTGATACTTTTGAAATTTTTTATTTTTTTTTGTGGCTCTCGAAACGAGAGATTATTGTACTGCGGCTCAACGTGTAGTAAAGCTTGGCCACCTCTGCTCTATATGTTTAGAAAAAATGTAATGACGCAATTAAACTTTAAATCTATCATTTAACCCTTGCCCACTGACAAAACCTATCCCTAACACAACATTAAAACGTCAAGTGAACATTTTCTCCGCTGTATATACTGTAAAGTATTAAGTTGACATAACTATTTATCTTCGTGATAGATATGAAATTGTTGATAAATATTTTGTAGAATTTAATCTCTGTTGGGTACCAGCTACGAAATATACCAACTTTGGCAGAGCAAGTGGTGGTATGCTCATTGGTTATTAAAAAACGGGAAGATTTTCCAAGCCACGAAATTTGAAAAAATAAAGCAAATATCTTTTATAAGCACGGAAATTGAAGGAAAGGTTACCTACGTGCTGCCAGTTTCTCTCAATGGAAGCAATTGGAATGAACATTTTCTATTAATGTGTGAAATACTGGAACATAATAACAAAGGAAACATTAAACTAGCAGGGAACTTCAATATACGAATCGCTGAAACCCAATTCATGGCGGAGGAGTTGATAAAAACGGAAAAAAACGTTTAGAAGCGTGCGATGATAATGGGTTAATTATTTTAAATGGGCCTACACCAAGTGATCCAAATTGGAGTTTTACTTTCTTGGGAGTTGGGATTTTCAACAAACGATGTAGTTTGTTGTTCAATAGATCTAATGGGAAAAGTTTTGGATTTTGAAACGGACTCTCTTGTTTTTTCTGAGATCATATCATCACTATACGTTGAAACTAGGTGAAAATCAATATATAAAGCGAGAAGGCCTCCCTCCAAAACTGAAATGGATGGAAGAAAACAAATTCATGTTCGGTAAAAAGCTAGAAGGTATGCAGAATATGTGAGGCCTCTGAAAGTTCGAGTAAATCTTTGCAATGTCTAACTGAATAAATAAAATTAGCAGCGGGTATTTAATTACATCGATCCAAAAAAGGTCAGGAAAATAAAAACAATCATAACATGTGGCACGGTGCGGAGTGCGAATTAGCAAGGCAAAAGTCATACAAATTGCTCCATAGAGCAGCAAAACTGAATACTGAGGTGACAAGATATTTATACCTAAAAGCAGAGTTGGTTTGTTTTAAACAATTTTGTTTTAAACACTGTTTAAAACAGTGTTTAAAACAAATTGTTTTTTTTGAAAAAAAACAATGTTTTAAACAAAAATTGGTTTTTTTTAAATATTGCAATGTTGCTTATTTGCTATCCAATAGAACTGTTGTACGTTGTCGTGTTTTACCGTTTTTAATACATTTGACCACCTTAAAGCACCTTTTGGCACCTTAAGGCACATTAAAATTTAAAAAAATTTTAAAGCTTTCATATTATGTTTTTTTGTTAATAAAATGCGTTGTAAGGTGTTGGCGAACGCAAATCTTTATGTTTTGTTTTTTTTTTCCAAAGAAGGAATAACTAAACAATAAATTCTATCACATATAAAATATGACATATCCCATGATGATAGGATAGGATACATAAAATAAAAATAAAATAAGAGATAAAAAGAAAATGTCTTTTAAAAATTTGCAAAATTACAAAATTAAAAGGGGGTTACCAATAATCCAGCTAGTGGTATATTCCTTGATCATGTGCACTGTCTTCCTCAGTTATTAAAGCCCACACAAAGAGAAATATCAAAGCTCGATTCCTCGAATAAGCAATAACGTGCCATTACCAAGGAATATTTCATAGATAAAATTTAGGGTTGACTAGGTAGGGATATCTTACTACTATTTCCTGTGGTATGTGATATCTCACGTTCACTCGATTGTCAATACTAGCCAAACTATTATTAGAAATGTTCTGAAGGATGTGTTATTCGATTCCCGACAGACGTTCAATGGAGGAGCAAGTGCAATTTGTTTAATTGTTAAATAAAAAAGTGGTAAATATATGCTATTCCTGTGGATCAAAAGGAACATCTCAATTTTGAAAAGGAAATTAAAGATTAGCTTACGTATTTCATATCAGTAATATATATTAACATTTTTTACCAGATAAAACAAAGGCTTGATAAAATAGGTTGAGGAACTTTATCAAATGTTAAAACCAGTCGCAAATGCTTTGAACAAATAAATCAAATTTAGAAGCAGTTACGACATGATTTAGATTTTATTTTTGGCCAAAAAATCAAAATAATCAAACACGCATATTCAGCATTTTTGTCTCCGTTACATTACGTTATATTTTAAATTTAAATAAAATTATATTGCTTTAAAAATTCAAATTCAAAATCTTGTTGTTTTCAATAGATTTTTTGTTAAAGGTACTATATCGTTACAGCGAATATGCTTATAAGAATGATATCAATATCGTAATCTGTGATTTACAATCAGTAACTCAATTTATTTATTTAATCAAATCGTTTACCTGTTTTCCATAATCTTTTCACGTTGAACTATTTAGGTGCATCACGACTCGGAAATACGTAGGTCGCAGAATTCTTATCATAATTCAAATTTCTGAAGTTTACGTTAGCCAAATAATACAACAATGCCATTAGATTGAGGTGTTAACTATTCTTAGTCATCTTGGGACAACTATTTGAGTAGCTACTGAGAATATTCAAGAAATCTTGAGAATCTTAAACGTGATCCTTAAGAATAGCCACAAAATCTTGAGAATCTTTTTGAATATATTGAGCATTTTTAAAGAATCTTAAGAACATTTGGACGTACAGACCATCTTCAGATGAAAATCTTTAGACGACCCTTATTAATCTAAGAATATTCAAAACACTTATTTTCTTTGGAGTTTTTTCACTCTAATTACATATTTTCATTTAAAACTAAAAAAAACGAATCTTTGTAGTATAAAACATATTTAAAACAAAACAAACACAAAAAAAACTGTTTTAAACAATAAAAAACGCGTTTTAAACAAAAAAAACAGTTATTTTTGTTTTTTTTTTTAAAAAAAAAGCGTTTTTAACCAACGCTGCCTAAAAGCAAATAAAGACTACAAACGTTGTCTTTATTTGCTTTTAGGTATAAAAGTTTTTACTCTATTCTATATGCATCATTGAATTATATAAGAAACGGTAAAGGGTTATGAAGTACACTAAAAACTCTGCGCCATAAGTACACTGCAGTTTGCTTGGTTGAGGTCCCGGCTCTTTCTGTCTATTTTAAGTCACTACTTATACCACAAATGGATTCCACGATGGTCTAACAGTGGAACCATATATAGAAAATGATACTCTTGGCAGTGTAATAAAAATGTACGAACTACCAGATGTTCTAGGTAAATTGAAACAAAGCAAAGCACCTAGAGCAAACAGAATATGAGTACTACCAAAATGCCCCTACGAGCTTTCTATTATATTTGCTTTCACTTTATAATAGAATTTTTGAAGCGAGGGAGATGCCATCGTCTTTTAAGGAAGCACTCCTTTTCCCGATTCATAAGAAGGGTGACAGCACGATACCTGAAAACAAAAGAGGTATTTCTTTTATGGATTCGGTTACAAAAATTTTTTTGTAGTATACTACTATGTAGGTAGATCAGAAAAATGGGTAATGAAAAATAAAGTGCTCAACGAGTTTTAAGCTAGATTCAGAAAGGGGCATTCTACGTTTGATAATATATTTAATATTAACAGTATCGTAACCCTTCGACTACTTCTATCACTTCAAAGGACTTCAAAGCAGCTTTCGAAACCATTTTAAGATCATCTCTATTCTATAAGCTAAGCAGTGCCAATATGTCGATAAAATTTTTAAGGGTATGTTTGGAATGGTGTTTTTTTTTTAATCGTGCGGTTTATTCAACATCAAAATACATTAAATTTTATTTTTCAGTCCATGTAACCAATCAATAAATTGATCAGATAAACAAAAAGCCTCTTCAAAACATCCATTGAATTTAGTTAAGTTACATTCTTGAGATATGTGATTGACTGTCTGAAATTCCTTACCACATTCACATGATGGATAATCCACCAGACCCCATTTATGTAATGTATAGTTTGATCTACCATAGCCTGTTCTAATACGATTTAATTTCACCCAATCATTTCTTTTTAGTTCAAAACCATTTAATTTCACATTAGGGTTTTGAACAAATGTACCATTTAATGGAAGGTTGTTGTTCCAAGACATCAGCCAGAATTGTTCAGAGTTAAAATTTTGTGAAATAAGTTGTTTAGCAGTGATATACGGTGGTGTTCTACATAAACTTTGATCAGGAGCTTCCAAAAATAAATCAAACAATAAAGAATTGTTAACTTCTGAACTTCTTTGAATGGTATTGAATAACATTTCTTTACGACGAATGTCTGGTGGGGGTATATATGATAAAACAGGTAACCAATTCAAAGGTGTTGATTGTATAGCACCAGAAATTAATCTCATTGCACGATTCAGTTGAATATTGATTTTTGGTGTATGAGCACTGTTCATCCAGATTGAAGAGCAATATTCAGCTGTAGAATATACTAATCCTAAAGCAGCAGTCCTTAAAACATTTGCGTTTGATCCCCAAGTTGTACCCGCAATTTGTTGTAACAAATTATTTCTTGCACTAACTTTTTTGGCTATTGCTTCTAAGTGATTTTTAAAAGTCCAAGAACGATCAAAAATTACACCTAGAATTTTTGGATTATGGTTATGTAAAAGAACAACATTTTCAACTTTAACACATAGCTCAGATTTTGCCATTTGATTGTTTAAGTGAAAAGCAGTGACTTCAGTTTTACTGGAATTCGGTTTAAGACCCCATTTTTTAAAATAATTCCACATTTTATGTAAATCTTTTTCTATAACTTTTTCACCAAGTTGAAGATCTTTACATTGATAAGGTAAAGTAATATCATCAGCATACTGAAATTTCTGGGAAGTGGTTTTTGGCATGTCATACATGTATAAGTTGAAAAGAATTGGAGCAAGTACTGAACCTTGAGCCAAACCATTGCTTAAAGTTTTCCATTTTCTTTTAGTTCCTTGCATGAAAACCTGAAATTTTCTATTAGAAAGCATATCATTTAAAAGATTTATCAGTTTGAGACAAGGAATAATTGATGCAAATTTCAACAACAATCCATGACGACTAACTGTGTCATATGCTGATGTAATGGTGTTGACCTATCAAAATAGTTTGCTACGGAAATGGGGGTAAAGCAGGGCTGTCTACTCAGTCCTATACTGTTTGCCTTATTTTTGTACGACTTAGCTGACTTTCTGTGTGGAGGAATACTTATTGGTGATATTCAAATTAAAGTATTGATGTTTGCAGATGATATAGTGCTTCTGGCGCCAGAATCCGAAATATTGCAGAAGATGATAAATCGACTGCAAGAGTATTGCAATATGTGGAACTTAATTATCAACCTAGGTAAATCGAAAATAATGATATTTATGGTGAAAAATGGCAGCAAGAGAAAACTGGTGCCTGAATGGCCAAACGATTGAAGTGGTAAATTCTTACAAATACCTTGGCATGATCTTGATCCCACAGTTTTCAATGAGTTCACACATGGATCAGCAATTAACATC
This sequence comes from Diogma glabrata, assembly GCA_963693315.1. Taxonomy (NCBI): domain Eukaryota; kingdom Metazoa; phylum Arthropoda; class Insecta; order Diptera; family Cylindrotomidae; genus Diogma; species Diogma glabrata. The sequence continues at coordinate 273,444,801 of OY856186.1, forward strand.
TGCCAAACAAGCGCTAAATATGGTTTGGAAGGATCTTGTAGCAACATCATCGGTTCCAATTGCAGCCAAAATGCATGTCTTTGATGCAGTTAGTAGATCAATTATGTGCTACACATGCCAGATTTTGGGTTGGGAAGCTTATGACTAAGTGGAAAAATTGCAGAGGTTCTTTATTAAGAAACTCCAAGGCCTGCCGAGGAACACACCAAACTACATTATTGGAAACGAATATAAGTGAAATTTTTGTGCATACACTCAAACTACACTTCAAGTACATAGTAAACGTGTTGCAGCTACCAACCTAAAGACTACATTGATTTCTGGCTAATGAGATTTTAAGAAATAAAACATCCTGGTTTAGAGGCTGGCAAAGTCTAGCTACAATGAATCTGTGCACACTGCGTGAATCTGCAGGGGATATATACACACTAACAATCGAACTGGACAGTATTCTTGCAAAAGTGAGAACCCAATCTGTAATTTCGAACATGGAAAAACCCCGAGATACAAGGAATCACTACGCGTATAGCAACTTTGCTCTTAGCCTGTGTGAGCGACATTACCTATTTACAGCCATGGATTTACGGATGCAAGCTTGGATCTTTAAATACGAGGAGATCTGATAAACTATGAACTATAAACTAATGCCTAATGTTGTTCAATATGCGATCTCAATGTACGCGAAGATGCTATCCACTTTGTTGCTATCTGTCCTGTTCTTGGGAACAATTAGAAAACCGTACTTTGGGTACGATACATTGTCTCCGTAGGATGTTTTGGCGTGCTAAATGGCTATAGAAACTGGAAAAATCTGTATCCCTGGAAGAACGAAAAAGAAAAGAAAGAATGCCCAACCAACAGAGATTGGATCTACTTAAGTTTATATCCATATAAATGTCAATATGATATTCTATTATACATTTGTGCGGCTCAAAATATTAAGATTCCAATATTCTTAAATTGTTTCAATTTGTTATTTTTTATGCAAGCGAACAGACGGACCCAGTGTTTTTTTGTAGCTAAGCTAAAATAAAACACTTAGTATGTAAATTTTATGAGGCAACAAATATAAAGCTTATTATTATTATATATTATAATTATTTATCTTCATTCAATTATATGCCAAAAAAATGAATATATGCAGTTTTTATAAATGGAGTGATTTTTTTAGCAGTATGAATTTGGACTATTTTTACACTTGAAACTTCTTCACGACGTCATTCAAATAAATTGATATTTGAACTATACTATTTTAAAATAATTCCTTGCTGATGTTGAGAACGACTGAACTTATGAAATATTATTTACGATGCAGCACAAAATAATAAAATACATAAACGCGGTTGAAATAAAGAAAACTCAAAATAGCTCGTAGTTTTAATTCGAAAACCTAAAAAACAATCATATATAAATCAATTATATTGCAGAATTTAAATTAGTCTTGGCAAACAATTTTTTCCAAATTTTGAGTTTTGCCTTTTTTTGGAAAACTTGAATAACTTGATGCAAACTTCACCAAAATTTATGTTTTTTTAAATTAAGAGAAAGGGAATTGAATTTTCCATAGGCTCCAAAAAATTAAAAAATTTACAATCATTTTTTGTTCTAAAATAATGGCTTTGAATAGGGAAAAGTTTCAAAAAAACGTGAATTTTTCAATTTTTTTCGGGTGTAACTGCCAGAATCCTTGATGAATTTTTACAAAATAAAACTCAAAATGTTTGTTAGCATATTTACTATGCAATTGTTTCATTAATATATAAAATTGGTTTGTTTTGTAAAATATGATATCCAAAAACTGGAAAAACATACTTTTTCACCGAAAAAATTTGTTTTTTGCGAATATCTCAAAAAAGAGCTAACCTAAAAAAATGAATATGATGTTCGTGTTTAGCAGGCCAAAATCCATAAGAAAAGTTGGGTTTTATCCAGGGATACAAAAAAGTTCAAAATTTGTAAACAAGTGTTATAAACTCATGTCGATCTTAATGGCCGTTACTAAAATAATTGAGAAATACGTTTCAATAAAAACGTAAAAGCCTTAAAAAAATCTATGTAGTCTAGAGCAAGAATATCATGCACCATTAAATTTTACCTGAGTTTGAGTTGATGATGCTGGTTTTCATCAGCTTAAGTGCTTTCTCATATCGAAAGTGATTACATAACTACGCAAATACATAACTATTCAAATTTGATTTATTGTACATGTTTTGGTTAATATCATATTTTCTTTTTCAGTCTGGCGCAAAAATTAATATATCTGATGGATCGTGTCCCGAACGTATCGTAACAGTATCAGGATCAACTGGTGCAATATACAAAGCATTTTCATTAATCACGAAAAAATTCGAAGAAGTAAGAGTTTGAATCTTTTCTTGTTTTTTTTTTAAATAAAAAAATTAATATATGTTTCATTTGTGTATTAGTGGTGTTCACAATTCAATGACACAAATACAACAAGTGGTAAAACACATATTCCAATCAGATTAATAGTTCCAGCAAGTCAGTGTGGTTCCTTAATAGGAAAGGGTGGGTCAAAAATTAAAGAAATAAGAGAAGTGACTGGTTGTTCAATTCAGGTAGCCAGTGAAATGTTGCCAAACTCAACAGAACGCGCCGTTACATTAAGTGGTACAGCTGATCAAATAACTCAATGCGTATATCACATATGTTGTGTAATGTTAGAGGTATGAAAATAAATTTATATATTTTAATTATTGAATCTCGCTACTTGGTTACAAAAAATTTTCTCGTTTAAATTCTCTAAAGTAAAATTACTTACAAAATATTTTAACTCACCAATAGTTTAATAGTCCCTTTGAAATATAAAAATTGAGTAAAATTTGTTAAATATGTATTGTATTCGTGCTTTAAACTATTTTAAGTTGCATTGAAAGTTTTACCGATAAGAGTTAAAAATAAAAATTGTATTTACAGTCACCACCAAAAGGAGCAACAATTCCTTATCGACCAAAACCTCAAGTTAATGGACCTGTTATTCTTGCAAATGGACAAGCATACACAATTCAAGGAAATTATGCAGTTCCAACACAAGAGGTATGTTACGGAATCGAAAGTTTAAGTTATTAAAGAAATCGAAAATTTTTCATACTTTTTTTTAAGACGGCGATTAGAAGCTTTTCATGATTTTTGTTGTTTTTTTCATAATCAAATTAATTGACTTTAATTATTTAAAATTTTGTATATGCATGTTTTTTATTTATTTTTTCTTAATAATTTACATAAAAAACATCATATTTTAAATGTTGTTATCTGCACATTTTTATTATTATCTAGACCTGTACAGTTTTTCCACTAGCTCTGGCAGGTGGTCTACACGCCGGATTATCAGGTCTCGCAGACCCTCTTCTAAAAGGGCATCTTGCTGGTGCATTGCCCCCACATCATCTACAGCACATACCTGATGTGAGTTTTGATCTATCGATTTTTTTAGATGAAAGTTGGTTGGTGCTGCCCTTGTCCACCCGTGCCTATCATTTAATACCTCCAGTATTATTTATTGTTATATAAACAGATTCAATTTATAACATAAAAATTAAAACTCCTAAATCCATTATTATCATTAGAATAACTAAAATTTAACCTTAGCCATAACCTCCAACCAATAAATCTCATCTATGATTGTGTATTTTATTTGGACCCATTCCCAACTATAAATTTTACCACCTACCACCCCTAATTATTTTCGATCAAATATCCAATTTTATTTTTTATGTTTATTGTTTTTTTTTTTATTTTATTTCAAAACTTTGATTATACATAATTACAATAATTTCCAAATATTCACCCTCGCTAGATTAGTTAGCAAATTTTTGTTTAATTGCTTTTACTAAGTTTTTTGTGATGCTTATTAATTGTTTTGTTACTTGTTGGTTTTAACTGTTAAGCTTTTAAAAAAAATTTAACCATAAAATTTATCTCTACGTTGAACTCAACAGTGACTGTTATTATATTTGTTTATTTTCATCTATTTTAGTTATATGTTTATTTATTTAATTCATTGGTAAATGATAAAATTTCGTTCTTATTTGCTTTTTTGTAATCATTTTCATATAATTTTCAATGTTTTCTGTATATTGTTTAGGTTTTGTTATAAATATCCAATGAACTTCTATGGAAATTTAAAGAAATATATTTAATTTTATGAAAGCTAAAGCCAATTAAATTTGTTTATTGTACACTACGCACATATAAACCATTCAAAGTCTGTAAAAATTGTTTACTCTCTTATGAAACATATTTCTTGAGACGAAACTTAACTGGTAAAGTCAATCAAAAATTAATGCAATGCAAGTTCTGCTGATGAACAATATATCCTGTTTAACAAACAGTTCTGGGTTACATCATACTTTCAATCTCGTTTTAAATCATGAAAAAGTAAAAATGGGCTTTATGTTAATTGTGGTTTGCTTGTAACAAATTTTTATAACAAACGATTAAACATAGCTTAAACGTTTTATTTCATAATCGAATAGTAATCCAATTTTAAACCTATCTTTAGCCAACCATAACCTAGTTTGTTTTATAAAAATTATTGCATTGATATAATTATACTGTTATTGTTTATAAGCTCCTTATTTATAATTTGCTGATGCCTACATTGTCTTCCATTATAAAAAAACGCACAGATTTTCCTAAATTACGTCTCCACAAAATCTAAAAACAAAATCTATATCTCCTTCAATGACATTTTACTATATAAAATACAAATTCCTCCCCACCTCTTCCTTAAACTACTAGCTAACTATTATTAGTATATCATTCCAATACTCAACCAAAAAAACTTCATATAAAATTTGCAGAAATAAATTTTTCAACATTTTAGGGAAGGAGTTATTAGAGTAAAGTGACGAAAAATGTGTATTGGTATGAATATATTTTGAATATACAAAATGGAGGGCGATAAATAAAATTTCAACAAAATGGAGTTTCAATAAATTTATTTGTGAGTCGAAATAATTATTGGTTATGAATTTTAACCTTATAGCTGATTAATTGTCCCCTTTTATTATTATATTAAAAGTTCTACTAGACAACAGAAAAGCATCTTTTAAAAAATATATCCAATATATCATAAATTAATCACCACACCAATACCAACCAAGTATTCTTATATATAATTTAAATAATTTTTTAAAGTTTGGGCAGCAGCACCTTTCTTTCATTTAAAAAAATATCGTTTATGTTTCCCTTAAATTTTATTTGTACCTATATATGTCATTTCATACACCGTACTTGCTATGATTTTAACACCCCGCCCATATATATATATATATAAATTATATGTTTCCCATAAGAAGGACAAATCTATAAATGTTTTAAGTTCGATAATTTGTATTTATCTCTAATTTTGTTGTAATTTATTTCATTTTTATTTTAAAAGGTTTGAATGGATCTTCTTTGTTTTAAAAATTTTTATCTGAAGTATTATTGATTTTAATGATTAAAATGTATACACTTTCAGATGTCTGGGTTAGGAAAAAATCCATTAGCCAGCTTAGCAGCGCTACAGTTGGCTGGGATGGCTCCACAAAATACAGGCGGAATAAATCCAACAGGTAAATAAAATTTTTTAGGAATTAATTTAAAAAAAAACAATTGGGTTTGATCTGGGTTGTGAAACGGTGAAAAATCTAAGAAAATATCTAGTTTGCGTCCGCATGAAAGTGTAAAAGTCATAAATTTTAGTTGGACATTCCAAAAAGTTTTATCGACATTCACCAAACCAAACAAAATTTCATACAGAATTGTTTCAAATAAGTGTTCGATACTCTTTAAGTCTTCAAACAATCCAAAATGAAAAGTACAGTAACCCTTCCCTTGCCTACACTCGACCCATTTTAATGTTATCACAGGTCGCACTTACTATATTTGGATCAGTACTGCATTTATTGTCGAGGAAAAAATTTAAACATAAGCCAGTTCTATTTTAAGCCAGCTCGAACATATAATTATTGCAAAGTAATGTCGCTTTGAAAATGACACCAAGTTGGCTATACGTAAAATAGAAGGAATTCGGTGAACATCATAGTTTGTATAAAGAGGTTGCATTAAAAGTTCACTAAGTTTAACACAACAATTTCGATTTATGTGCAATATTTGGGTGTTTTTTTTTCTACATTTATATTCCATATAGAAGAGCTAACCAGCTTAGAATATTCACCACGGTCATTAGCAACAGCGGTAGAAATACCATGGCATCCGATTTTTTAAGGTTCATCACGTCCGTGTCACTTTGTTGTCATGGACTGGTCGCTCACCTCGTTGAAGGTACTGGCATACATTTTTTAATCATTCCAAAACATGTCCCAACAAAAGATTCAATTGGGGCGGATACAAACAATTTTATCAGGACCCTAAAGAAAGTACTATCTAAAGTTATATCGGGTCCTATTTCTGTACTCTTCATCGTCTTACGTGAAGCAAGAATGTAGCGTAGAATTTTACGCTCAAATACAGATAAATGCGATTTCTCAGTTTGTGTAAGCGCCCCATTGGTGACCCATAGCTCACGACATTTTTTGAATAAAATGTGCTGCGTAATAGGAATTGCAGTACGTGTCACAAAAACACATAAAAATCATTAAAAACCGTAGAGTATATATAAATATAGAGAGAACATAACTTTAAAATTGTATGAAGAGAGACATAAAAAAAATGGTGATCGCTGATATGCCATATTCAATTTCTCTTTTCTCCAATTTGATTTGTTTTTAATTACTACACCATAAACTTTTTTATTAAATTAAAGGTTGTTTTTAAAAATAAATGTAAAATGCCAAAACAAATTAAATGTTTTCTTTATAGTTGTGCTAATTTTTATAAAATGAATGAAAATAAATACGAGAGTAATTTAAGTTTATTGTGTTATTTCCAGTGATTATTTAACTCAAATATTTTATGATGGACAAGCAATATTTTCTAACAACACGAACAAATATTTAAGTTATGTAAATATTCTCAAAGTGCATTATATTAAAATTTGCTCGCAAACTTTTTTCATTATGGACAAATTTATTCTTCATTGATAAAATATCAAAAATTACATTTCTGTTATAATAAAAGCCAAAACGTCTTTTTTTATCTCTTTTTATACAGTCGTAGGAACGGAGAAACTATTACAGTCAACCATCGTATAACACGTTCAATTCGTACCGTGTTATATCGAAAACGTGATAAGCGAAACCACAGATAGAATAATACTATTTTGTAGTATAAACACCCGATGTGTCGATAGTTTAATAGTACAAAACTATCGGAGTTATCAACTTAGTATAAGAGTACCGTGTTATACGAGGGTTGACTATATTTTTGTGGTATGGTATTTTTTCTTGTAGATTTAAAAAAAACTACAATAATTGTACAATTTTGAATTAAATGAAAAAGCTACGCACGTCTATGGAAAGACATAACTGTTTCTCTCTGAGACAAAGAGTAAGAAGAAACATCTTGAACTTGTTTTTCTCAATTGAAAATGACCGAACAATAAAAGAGTATGGTAGAGAGTGTTATGATTCAGCTCAAAAAGTATGTTAGTCTTTAGGAGGCACGTGAGTGCATAACATCACGTTTCTTTTCGCAATGTGTGTTAATGTTTGTTAAGCAAAACAATTAGTTAAAAATTCAATAGTGTATAGTAAATTGACAGTCATGCTGTTAATTTAATAAACTTTTAGTATACAGGGTGGCCCAAAAGTCTAGACCATTTCAAATTCGAACAATTTTTTTACAACTAATTAATTTTAGATTATTAAAGCGTAATAAGCGTACCCGGGTAAGGTATGGCGGGGAAGCAACCGTGTGTGTAAGGTTAATATATTTAAGTTTCTTTTGTTAGTTAGCGCTTAAACGAAATTGAAGCTAGAATGCAAAAACTAGTGTTGGGAAATTTATTTTATAAATAACTGAATATCAGCCAGGAAAGAGACTAGAGCATTCAATACCAATGTTTTTTACACTAGCAACATCGACGAAACTGGTATATTGCAATTTTTGAAAAACATTATTGGATCTCCTCAATTTTATAACACAACCAAAAGAAAACATCATAGTTTCTTTTTACAATATGTTTTTGTTTCATGTATAGAAGTCATCAAAAAATTGCTCTAATCAATAGTAATAATTCCAATTTCTTAAGCTCTGTAAACGGGTAAATTAAAGAAATTTCGCCATCGGTAATTCTATTTTTCATACAAATTTGAACTACCGTTAGCAGGTGGAAAGGACGGATTCTCATTGACGATAATTTCACAAAGTTTTGTCTATCAGAATCTTCTCCATGATCATTTCTATCATTCCATTCAATCTCCTAGACCACAGATTATGCATTTTCTTACAATATCAGACACACAGGTACAAGATATTGGCTGAAAAGAATAAAATTTTGCTTATTTCCCAAACGCTTTTCACTCGACATGAATTGCATGAATTTACTTTTGACAGATATTTTTTTAATAAAATTTGTTGTGTAATAGGACTTACAATATGAGTCACAACAACACATATAACCTTCTTAAGACCTAGGTTCTACGTCCCAATCAATATTAAGCTTAGGGTTATTTTAATTGCTTGTTCAAAATTAACATTTTATATTCGATCAAATTACCATGGTAGTGAATCGAGATTTCCAGGTAGTCGAGTATGTTGAAAAATCCAAAAATACACGGGTATTCGGATACTTGATAATCGACTTTGGATACCCTAAGCGTAATCCTTGGCAATTAAATATGGAAAATTTCGCGACTGAACCACGTAAGTTTTTATTTTTTTTTATTTATAAAAAGTGTTGTGTAGTAGGAATTACAAAATGTGGCACAACAAGATAAAGATACCTTTTAAGGCCTAGGTCCCACAACAACATGCGTTCTGACGTGATGGTGGACGCTTTTTTTAAATGTTTGGATTGAAGGCACTCGGGACTATTGATTCAGGCAAAGCATTCCATTTGTACGATGTACGCACAAAAAAGTCCTTTTGCATTGTGTCACTATGACAGTGAGTAATCTCGACAGTTTGGCTGTTTGCACAAACTAATTGACGAGTAAAACGGGGAAAAGAATATGTTTGAGGCATAATGGATCTGATTTCATCCGAGCACTGGTGACGATATTTATAAAAAAACAACGAGATCAGCAACAGTGCGACGATGTTGTAGGGAATCAAGATTTAATGTTAAATTTAGATCACCAATAATCCGTATAGCACGCTTTTGAACAGAGTCCAAAAGAGCTAGGATGGTAATAGATGCAGCGCCCCAAACTTGACAATACTTCATAATACAAGGACGAATATAGGACTTAATTATAAATGTGAGTAATTAATACGGAGTGAAATATTTTTTTCATCTACTGTGGAGGCCGAGTTTTCTTGACGTGCTCTTTGCCATGGGCATTATACGATCGTTCCAGATTAAGTCATTGGAAATTGTGACTCCCAATAAACGAAGACTTTCACATTTGTCTATTCGTTCGTCACACATATTTATTGAAATATCGTTGGAAAACTCGGTCTTTGATCTGGAAACAATCAATAGTTGTGTTTATACATTAACTGCGAAATATCTCATTTTATAAGTAATTTTACAGTTTTGTGTTGTTGTTAGCCAAATAAACAATTAGCACCCTTTTTTAATTGGTCGCATTTTTTATTAACACTATGAAGATGTAAAAGGTTTCATAAAAAAATATGGATCGCGGAATTATTCCGAAGTTTAGGTTTTTTATCTAATATGATTCCACTAAATGTAAATCATGGCATAATCCGATGAATTTCCTGTAATTAATTTTATAGACTATATCCCAGTGGTCGCAAATGAATGTTGATTGGTTGGCAACAAAATTTTTCCTTTCTAAAAATTCCTTTTTGCCTGCCAATCAAAAATTCTGTAAACACTTTGTGGCACCGTATTTGCAAATGTATTCGGCATACACATTTCATCGATACGATTAAAGCATTAGATTGCAGGTCACCGAACTATGATAGATCTATTTCAAACGGTGGCAATTTAAACATTAAAAGTTGTCATGAATACGATACGAAGATCCAAGTTTGTATAAAAATTTATTTTGAGAAAAAAAATTTAATTTGAAATATATTTTTCGCAATGAAAAAGATAAAGATTTTTTAACCTTTTCCTCATGATTAATAGAGAATGATCCTAGCGACATTTTAAAGCATTGTGCTACTATTAAAAAATGACAATAAAAAGTTGCTCAAATCTCATGAGTAAAAGTAATTTCATTGTGTTTCATTCAACAAATCATTGAATGACTCCACAAATATCATATTTTTGAATTATCCAGAATTTGAATTATACATTGTTATTCCATGAATAATCTTTCGCTTTAAAAGAGCCCATACACGTTCAGTTTTTGAATGACAATCAACGTGATTGACATTCACGACTGACTGTATATGTGTATGACTGATAATGAGTGACAGACAGTTAAATTTAATGACTAATGAAATTTTAAACATGTTTGAATTTTTATCATCAGTTAAGATTGACATTCATGATTGATCATGTATGGGCCCCATAAGAGTAAATTCAGTATAATGATTTTGTGGCAAAAGAAACTTATCATCGGTTTATATCGATATCATCGATTTAATTCCCTCTAATTAGACTACATAGTACACATCTTCAATTTTTTTTTCGCGAAAAAAAGGTTTCCGCAATACTAATACATTTGAAAATACTAAAGTGCACGATTTTGAATTTCGAAGGAGTATATGTTTGAACCGGTTGCGGAACTATGGAGCGCTTTTCTTGAATTCTTTTCCTGTGACCGACTAGTTCAGTTGGTGTAATGGGAGACTCTTAATCTCAGGGTTATGGGTTTTGAGCTTCATGCTAGGGATTCAACGTGGAACTATAGAATGGATGGAAGTAAGGTGATCACTGAATAGGCTTTAGAAAAAGCGTTCAAGAGATTTCCCAAAGTATATTTTGGTTTATAGTTTTACTAAAAAAAACATTCTATTTCCAATCGAAATGCAGTTGTATCAAACTCACCGTGCGGGCAGACATGGCGAATGGAACTACGAAATGGTTTCAACTACTGTAATATTATAGAACGATGTAGTTGACAATCACACGTAATATTTATGTGAAAATGATATATATTTCAATTAATCTCAAATACTTCATTAGTATTTTATTTGCCCAATCGGAATTCGCATTGAACTGTCAATATGCAATTTTCAAATAAATGAACCATAGAATTCGATTTGGATATCAAGTGTTTTCTGGAGGTTGGTAGTACTTGTTTAGGAAGTAAATAAAAAATATAAAAATCAGCAAACTTATTTATTTAATTTTTTATTATAGTTATAATTTGATAGTTCTGCGTGTTAATATACTTACATTACTTATACTTACACTTATCATACTTACATTTTTATTAATAAATACTAAAGTCAAATTGTCAAAACTTCAAAGTTTTGAAATTATGACGATTTCTAGAAATAAAAAATGATGGATCGCGAATTACGTGTTGGGTACGCGAACTAAAATACAATTCTGACTTTTCAAAACCAACTATTTTGTCAGATTTGGATTTGGATTTCTATACATGAAATTGTTAGTGTAATTTGGGAAATAAAATGCGGCTTTCAATTTTAAAATGAAAAATTCATGTTATAAGGCCAAAGAAAAATCTTTTCATGGCAATAGTTATTAGCTTTATTCAACTACAGTTATATTGGATATACATTATTTATATTTTAAATAAATGTCATGTCGTTATCAGGAAAATGTTTTCATGTAGTTGTCCCAATCATTGTGGAATTATTTGCTAATATATTTTCTTTGTTTGAATAATAAACTGCAACTTCGAGACGAGGTTGTAATTACTTCAATTTTTTTTTCAGTGTTGGCATGGATACTATTATCTAAATAAAATTCTAACAAGCAAAGGTGGGGAGTTGTTCTGAATTGAACATTACTTAACAAAAACTTCGTTTTCGCTGCCTTTTAGTAATCGGCAGACTTCGTTCTTACAAGGGGCTGATATGAGATATGTTTCGCAATTCTCTTGTTTCCCTCAAAGTCTAAGCATCATATTTTTGTTAGAATGTCGATTATCATGTATGTTAGGAACATAGACTTATTCACACAAATATAATCTCTTCTCCTTATAAAGAGAACTGAAGAAAAAAGCTTAGAGAACTTTAGCGGAGAGGAACCACTGTTTTTTCAGAACGCGCGTCTGTTGAGTGAGGGTATGGAATTGAATTGTTGGTGATTCTCGGCATATTTTTTTTAAAAAAATGCTACATATCTGGTGTCTTTTTGTCTGGTTGAATTAAAAAAAAAATGGAAATTTCAAAAGTGTAAACAAAAAATTCAACAACAAAACAAAACTGGCACGATACGGCATCAAAATTGTTATAAGGTAGTTCATATCCGAAACAAACTCAGTTGATAAATTTCCAAATAATAAAAACAAGACAGAGCACAACTCGATCTATGTAAGCAAAATAATGAAAATTATTTATAAATTTATAAATTTAGAACAAGAACATTCCTTCTTTAACACTCAGTATTTCATTTCCAAAGATATAGATGATACTAGAATGTTTTCCAAAAGTTTTGACTATGAACAACAGTCATAGTGTTCAGTCTCAGTTGAGCAAATGTTATCATGATTTTTTGTCAGTTGCATAGTATTAAACGCATTCATTGATCATGAAAAATATCAAATAGGAATTTATTAAAAGATCCAGTGTGTTCTTGAGTTTTCCTCTGTTGGTCTGTTTTATGTTTCATACAATTCTGTGATGTTTAGGTTTATTTTTTGTGTTTCACGTGTGCCACGTTTTTCTATCACTGGTATATCTAAATGTTTAGAAATACAAATGCAAAATACAATCTGATTACCTGAGTGTACTCAATACTTTTAACCTGTGTTTTGTTGTTTGTTATGTGCTAATTTATTCATATTTGTTTTTTTTCCAGCCCTTGCCGCATTAGCTGGATCTCAATTACGTACAAATGTTAACCGTACACAACAACCAAATCAGCAAACACATGAAATGACTGTCCCAAATGATTTAATTGGTTGCATCATTGGTAAAGGTGGTACCAAAATAGCTGAAATAAGACAGATCTCCGGAGCCATGATTCGTATATCAAATTGTGAAGAACGTGAAGGTGGTAATACAGATCGTACAATTACAATAAGTGGAAATCCGGATTCTGTGGCTTTAGCACAATATTTAATCAATATGAGGTATTTAATTATTTTTTGATATAATTTGTATAAATTTGTATAAATGTTGGTTGGGAAAGGGTATTTGTAAATAATATTTGTTTTGATTTTTAATTAAAAATTTGTGTGTAATCGGGTCAACTGGGAAGTATTGTTATTATTTTGTTTTTATTAAATTAATATTTATAAAATATTATGAACTCCTAGTTGATTTAAATATTCAGATTATACACAATAAAGGGTGGTAAGTTTGGTTTTTGTGTTACGTATTAATATGGGTGTTGTGTTTCGTACCGTTAAATTAAAATAAATTAAATTGAACGAAGCTGAATAAATTTTTTTTTAACATTATCATTTCTAATTTATTACTAAAATTAAAGTGTCTACCTTCAATCCACCTAATTTAGATTCCTTTTATTTTTATTTAAAATATTTTTAAGATTTTTGTAATATGTAATAAAATGAAACTTAATTCCCCAAAATCTTTTATTTTTTATTTAAGTAAATTTACAAAATATTCCCATATTGCCAATCCTATGCCTAAGCCTAACCTAACATCAAATCCTTTATTCTTATCCCACAGCGTCGAACTCCAGAAGGCAAATCTTCAGGAAACTAATAATACAACAACAAATGGAACAACAACGTCTGATTTAACAACCACAACAACATCGTCATCAACAATTTCCGCAAATCCTCTTGCTTCAGCCATTCCATTGGCACAATTACTAGCTAAGCCTGGTGCTTTAAATGCATTATCCAGTTTATCAGCATTAGGTGGCTTAACTGATTTATTAGGTGGATTAGCTAACCTAGGACCACCAATTCAAACAACTGGAGTACATAGAAATAAAAACTTTTCTTCTCGTAGTCGATCACCGAATTCAAATATTGAGAAAAAAAACGAAAGAAATAAGTTTAATCCATATTAAATTTTATTTTCATTTTTTTTATTAAACAATAAAAATTTTACATTTTATAACGTTTTTAGAAATAATTTTTACAATCGTGTTTATTAATTCAGTTTTAAAGTTTTATTATCGATTATTTTATTTAAAATAATACAAATATTTAATATTATGAATAACAAATTTTGCTCAGATTTGAAATATAAATACTTAATTAAGTTAAACAAATTTACATCTTGCTGTGTAATTGATTTTTTAATTTTTATTCGGTAGATACAAATAATATAAAAAGAAACACGTTAGAGAGAAATAATAATATACTAAGATTTCTCGATTATGATTAACTAACTATTGAGGCTTCAATTATAAATAATTTGTATTTTTTGTTCTAAAAATGGTTAGATAATTGAAATATGATTATGCTGATTAAAATATACTATATATATTTTTTAATTACTATCAATTTTGAGTATTAATTGTGAATTAACTTTTAATTATATTTTTTTCCCTAATTTATTAAATTATATTTAAAAATTATGATGTGAAATATTTACACAAAAATTATTGAATGTATAAAAAAATTTAAAAATTATGATCTCCATGGAGATTTGACAAATTTCAAACTCTAAAATAATTTTATGACATTTTGATAATTTCTATTTTATTTATATCTATTTCTCTCGTTCTGAAAATTCAAAAATGTCAAAATAAAGATATGTACTATTTTGTCTTCATTAACATAAAAACTTAATAGAATTACTACACGGCTGCATGATTGATGTTTAAATCCTTTTGAAGTTTTATTACTACTTTTTTATAACTTCTTTTTCCTGCTCCTTTTTTCCAATCATACAAACAAATATTTTTGAAAATTTGTTGCTCCAAAAAGTGAAGAAATTAAATGATCAATTAAATGAAACAGAGTCTATTAAATTTTTAAGGCAGTCGAAATTATTTTACACAATTCATATATTTTATGTCAAACACCTACAATTAAATTTTATTTAAACAATTGCTGAAGCATTTTGGCTAAACGATCGCTAAGACCATTATGAACGCTAACTTAAAGTTCTTGTTATATTATGTGAGTTTTTAATTTGAACTTATTACATAGCTAGCATTCATTTTGAAAGTCGATTGCTAATACATTCTTAAATCCTATAACAGTTTTTGTTTGGTGAATAAAATTGCTTGCAAATGAGTAATAATCTTTGTATTTTTTTAAAGTTTTGATTAATATAAACAAAAGACCAAAATAAAAACATCAATTCGTCATATAAATTCATTAAACTATTAATGGAATTTCTAATAATTATGTATGTCGAGTAAACTATGTAAATTTAAATTTTCCTATTTAAGTTATATTCCAAATTAAATTATTAGCGAAAACATTACAAAAAAAAATTCATTTTGTCATTTAATTATTGTTAATTAATCATTAATTAAGAAAAAATAATTATAAATCAAATTTTATTGATAAAAGTTTCTATTCGACAATAAGAGACAAAATTTTTATTATAAGAAATTTAATATAAGCTAAGTTTTACGCTGAACTAATATATAAAAAAAAGTTTAGAAAAAATTTAACTGAGACCATGATTGTATTTGCGATATACCATTAATTATATTATGATAATATTATAATCATTACAACGAATTTATTAGCATAACTATTACATTTTTTGTTTGATTTATGTTACAAATTTTTTCGACCAACTTTCTCTCACCGGAGTGAATTTTTGTTTATTTATCTAAACGGTTTTTTATTGTTTTTATTAAAAAAAATTTTTGTTCAGTTTAAAACTCAATTACTGTAGACATTTATATTTTAGCTGTGTTTTTATAGTAAATAGAAATAATAATCAATAATATTATATAAAATAAAATATATAATTAGATTTAGATGATAAAGGCAAAAATCGTTTAAGAAACAAAACATTCATAATGAGTAAATAAGTTCTTCTCTGAAATAAACTAAATTTAAAACCAAAGTGAAATGATTTTTTCTTTCGATTAATTCAAATTAGCTTAAGTAAAATTAATTAAAATTAATAAAAGGTTTAAATTAAATAAAACAAAATGTTTCTGTAACGAAAACAATATTTAAACAATTATAATTAACTTTTACTTTTCAGATATTCATTTGACCAAAATTTCCAATTAATTTCAACAACCTTAATTATAATGAAACTATGAATCCTGAACATGTCAAATCTATCAACTAATCATCAAATTCATAACATCATCTATTCCAACCAACCAACCTGCAATGATCCATTTTCACTTTGGATCCAAAAGTTCCTCCAAACAAATTCTTTTTATCATTTGTAAATATTATCTAAAAAATTTATTTTTTTTTAAAAGTGTTAATATTTTATTATTTTTTTTTTCAATTAATCAATAATTTTTATTAACTCCATTGAAATCAAATTACATATAATATAAATTATTATTCCGGTAAGATTTTTTTTATTACCTAAATTTGAAATTTTAATTTATAATACATTATTTATTTTTTACACTCTCGACCATGTTTATTTAGCATGTTTTACAAAATTATTTAGAATATGAACTGAATCTGAATGCAATCCAACCATATATTGACAATTACGAAAAACCTGAATCTTACGCAACATCTTCGAAGTTTTTAATAGTTTGGTTCTTTGAAATTTTCTTATAGATTGTGGCAAAGACTAGACAAACGTATGGGATGAAAATCGTTTTTCATAGTTGTCAAGATATGATTGGATTAAATTTAATTCTCATTCTATAATAGTTGATTGCGTTTTCCTTCGGTGTGATATTATATCACAACCAATAAGTTCTCTTTGAATCAATTGTAAAATTATTTAGTTTACTGTTAAAATGAAAATATTTTTCAGTAAGGGTGATGGGTGTACCATAATCCGGAAAAACCAAATCCACAGTAATGTAACACAGAATCAGATTTTATATCACCCGTAACTAATATTTTAGGTAACCTTTGGATATATTTTGTCTCAAAGATTTTCAACAAAAAAGTTCTAAGCACAATTTTAAATATACCGAACAATCTCTTCTTTGTAAGATTTCGAAACATCGGCTAATTCTAGTCATTTCCGAATCTCCGTAACTAAAATCAGATCTACTTTTTATATTAAATCTGTTCTGGTGTTTCCAATTATACGGCTGAGTAGAAAAAGGATAATATTCCAAAATACGAAAAATAAACTGAGATAGCTATTTTGTAGTTGAATGTCGAATTCGTTTAATGAGTGTATAAAGAATAATATTCCATTTTTGGAATATCCTTTTTCTACTCAGCCGTTCAATTTTGCTCAGGTTTTAACTTATAATATTAGTGTTATCAGAGTTGTCTGGAATTATTTGTATAAAATTTAAGTATTCATTTTAATGCTTTAAATATTTTTTTCAAATTTATATTATTTCAGGATCTCGATGGAAACAGCTGGACTTCCCATCGCTGGTTATCACTATATTGCACCAAATCATATAGTAAAAGCTCCTATTCACTAAAAAAAACAACTACTCAGCATACTTTTTTGACTAACAAAACAACAAAAAGTTATCTCAAAATTTTTAATAATTTTGTTTAATTTTAAATATTTATTAAAAAAATTAATTCTTCGTCTCTCTTTCATTGGAAAAAAGTTTAATTTAAACATCATTTATCATTAGAACTCTAAACTATGAAAAATTAAATACCATCATATCAAGATCATTTTTTTCTATTGAAATTTTCAAGTAAAAAAAATTTCAACTAATCAGAAAACATATCGTTTTTGATAAAATATTTTAACTAAATTAATTAAAAAAATAGAAACATATCTCAATTTTGTTTTCAAACAAAATTAATTCATTAATTAATTTATTTCATTTTTTTTAAATAAATAAATAATTATTTATTTTTATTATTATTATTATTATCTGACTGATATGAAATTGTATTAAAGACAAAATATTTAAAACAAAAATATTTATTATATTCAATTATTTAAAATAAATAATTAGAATTTTAATTGAAACTGAAATGATAAAAAGTGCCAAAAAATAAACAAAATACTTTAAATTCGCTTTAATTTAATTTTAAATTCTTATTTTTTAACTATTATAATTACTAATAAATTTGTTTTTGTCATTTTATTTTTAAAACAAAAATTTGATATTAAATTTGAGAGAAACAAATAAAACTATATATTAAAAATAATAAATAATAGGAGTTTGTCGCGTATTTTAGATATTCTTATTTATTATCCAAATATAATAATTATATTATATAAACAAAAATAATATAATTTTCTTTTTTATGAACTAAAGAAAATAATAATATAATATTTAAGATTATATGAGTGATAATATAATTTTGATTTTTTAAATTAATTTTTGTTTTTGTGTTATTTTTTAAACAATTATATTTAGAGAAAAAAAATTAGAAATTTAAATTGTTGTGTAATAAGATTTTTAGGGTAAAATATTAGTAAAAATTAGAACAGCATTATGTTGATCTGTTATAATTGAAAATTTAATAATAATCAAGTTAAGTTTGAATTTTCTATAATGAAAATCATTAAAACAAGTATGTATGAAAATTAATTTATCTTAGTATTTAATTAGGCAAATATATTTAATATTTTTTATTTAGAAAATGCTCATTTTAATGCTCATATTAAATTTTTTTTTGTTTTATAAACAAAGATTGAAATTGATATACATATTTAATGTCTTAACTCATAAAAACATTTTTGAGCAATATTGAAAAAGCAATTTCATTTTCGCTTATAAAAGATCTAATAAAAAACCCTAAAAATACTCAAAATTCAAAATTTATCCGCGAATAACCAAACAGTGCTCGTTCAATTTAATATTTTTGTTAATTTTTGCTTTTATATTGTACATATTCTGATTTTCATACAGATGTCGTTAATCCTAGTCTTGATTGAAATTTTAAATTTTATTTTGAGATATATGTTTCGTCCTACTTGTATGTAGGACATTCGATCATTGACGTCAAAGTTTAACAAAATTTAAATTGTCGAAGTTGTTAATAATTAATTATTACAAATGTTATGAACACAATAAAATTTTATTCTTTATCTATCAATCGATATCTTCTTATTTATTATTTATTTATATTAAATTGCTTTAATCTAAATTCTACAAACACTTTATAATTAATACAATAATTTAAGAAAAGACAATATAAATTGTAAATAATTGTAATTTGATGAAAACAAAAAAATTTGTTAAATTACATTTTAAAACTAATTCATATAAATGACATTTGTGCTTTATGTCACGATTTTTATCAAATGATATCGTTAATTAAATATTTCAAAGTAATTGGGAGCAAAATTAATTATTACCTATTATTATATAATCTACAAAATAAAATCGTTAATTAATTATTAATATTTAGAAAAAAATTTAAATATTCATGTTTTTCGTTTTATTTTTTTTTTTCTTGTATATAATCATAAATATATATTATGATTATTATTATAAAAAAATATAAGCTTAATATAAGATTTAGTGTTATATTTAATATTGATAACTATTTTAAAACTTAAAGTTTTTAGGAAATTATATTATTTTAAATTTTATTTACATCTTATGATTTTTTTTATTTACGTAAATGGCGTTTTGTGAATAACTAATAATTGGTATATCCACGGTTTCGGTATATCCACGGAACGCCATCTCTGACATTATTGTTATTATTTAGTTAAAACGTTTAGGCTTTTCTGTTGTTGTGTTAAATTAAATTTTTTAAAACAAAAAAAGCAATAACGAAATTATTTATTTTTTAAAAATTGAGTTAAATTAAAATTTCATATGATTATATATCGTAGAGAATGATCTAGTTTATTATATAAAATAAAATAAACGTAATATTAAAATAATAACATATTATACTCAATTTGGAAAATGGGATCAAAAACCAAAGAAAAAACTTTTAACAAAAAACAATTATTGTGTTATTGCCACTGTAAGTGTGTAATTTTATTAATTTTAATTTTTTGGAATATGTGATAGATTTTTTTAAACAAAAACCAAGGAAAAGAAAAGCTTCGTAATTAATTAAACAATAAATTTAATATCGGAATTATTATTATTTTTAAAAACTAAATACGTATAATAATTTAATTTTGTTGTTCGTTTTAAAATTATAGAATTTAGTTTATTTTAATTATTAAAAGACATTTATCAATGACGTACTTTAGTTTTTTTAATTTATTATTTATAATTAATGTGCTTATGTTTTATTTAAGGTTTCGACTTTTTTTTTTTTAATTTTAATATTAAAATCGTTTTTGTTCGTTTTAGGTATAAATATTTAGAAAAGATCTAATAAAATAAAAAGTTGACATTTGAAAGGAATATTATTTATTTTAGTTGATTTAGAATTATATATTGTGGTTACAGATTTTAACATATACAGATGAACTATTGCGGTTAAAATATTGGTAGAAAAATGTGGTTGCATGTCGTGGTTGGTTTATTATTTTTGGAATTTTAAGGGGACAAAATTTCGCTTGTTTTTTCATAAAAATCTAACGTCAAATTTATTATCTAGTTTGTTAATAAAAAATTGCGTTGTTTGAATCTTGATATATATGTATGTGCTAATATTATTTAATTAGGAGCTAAAGTGCTACTTTTTGTGTTGAGTCTATAGTTTAACAATTATAGACGATACACAAAAAGTCACTTTAGCTCCGAATTAAATACACTATTTTTTCGGCGCAAACGTTTAAATTTTTTATAAATATGAAATTATATAATGCATCAAAAATTTATAAATATGATTTATTACCGTCATAATTACGTTCAAAAAGGAAAAAACATTTAAATTTGTATAAATAAAATTTTTTATCAAAGCAAGCTCCAATCCAAAATTTCATTATCCAATTAAACTATTTGTTATGTTTTGTTGTCATAGTTACAAATACATGCATAGATACAATAATTCAAAATTTCATAATCCAATAAGAATCAATTTCTTATTTTTTGTTGTCTTAGTTATACAATTTGTTTGAAAAAATAACAAGTGCTACTTTACTGTTGCCGTAAAATAAACTAAAAATGGCGTAATTTTTGCAGCCGCTTTGGTTATAAGTGGTTTGGTTAAAAAAGTAAGACTTTAACTAACTCCCTAGCGGCAGTTAAGTTACACTTTACAGCCGTTTGCCGAAGAAAAATATTTCTTGAGTATTTACAAATATTTACTGTTTCATTATTCCCTTCTTCCTATCATAGCGGCTTCACCAACACAGTTTTCCATTATTAAATAGTATAAAAGAATCGTTTATCTCAGAAAATATCGACGATTATTTCGTCGCCTTAATAATGAAATAACGTATGCCATATATACGTTGTTATTATATAATGGGTGCGCTGCATTCCCCATAAGGATGTCTATAGAGTGGCATTTTAACATTTTCCAATTATTTTATAACTGGGGGTGAAAATTAATATATTGATAATGAACGTACATGCAAATTTGAATTTGGTTAAATATTGAAGCAGCATAAATGCATGTACGATATTTCAATTCCTACAGAATAATAACTTGGGTAAAATCATTGTCGTATATATTACATACATTACGATCGCCACACGAAATGGTAAATCTAAAATATTGTATAAGCATCATTCATGACTACATGATAGACCGGTTCATATAATTAAAAAATTGTAAGAATATCATGCTTTAGTTCAATTATAATTTATTTTAGGCTTAATCGTACATCCATGCAAAATGAAATAACGTATATGAAATATGAAATAACGTATAAGGTACCTGAATGACTTTTCACCTCTTTTTAGGTAGAAAAGCCAGCAGGTACCAATGTGAAATTTTAATATGTTGTGTGGAAATTAGTCAAGATTAATTGGTAGAAATTTTTTTTCCAATATCTTTATTCATTCAATAGTGCTGCCGAGTTTACGAAAATCAGAAAATCGAAAAATCTTTAAACTCAATTATCTCGAAACTACACTTTTGCGAATACGTTGTTTCATTATTAAAGCGACGATTTGATGATGACTGGAATTGGTAAACAACCTCGTGTATATTAGAGCAATTAAAACAGGCTTTTGTTTTATAAAACTGGACAGAATCTTTGGTACTATTTCAAAACAATAATTGATTCAACAAATCATCGCTTATTTTTATTATGCTTCAATTGATATTATTTTTCCATGTTGCTGACATGCATACAGGGTTACCAGATTTTGAAATGACCAAGTCGGGACAAAAAAGTTAAAATTTTAAAAAATGGAATTTAATTATTTAATTAGCAAATAATGGTACATTATTTAATTAGGAGCTAAAGTGATACTTTTTGTGTTGAGTCTATAGTTATTAATATGAAATTAATACATCAAAATTTTTATAAAAGAGAGAAAAACATTTAAATTTGTATGAATAAAATTTTTTTATCAAAGCCTTTTCAAAATTTCATAATCCAATTGAAATAGTTGTTATTTTGTTGTCATAGTTATACAATAATCTAAAATTTCATTATCCAATGAAACTGTTTGTTATGTTTTGTTGTCATAGTAACATACAATAATTAAAAATATCATAATCCAGTGAGAATCAACTTATTTTTTGTTGTCATAGTTATACAATTTGTTTGAAAAAATAACATAATAAATGCTACTTTACAGCCGCCGTAGTATAAAATAAAACTGGCGTTACTTTTGCAGCCGCAGTCAAAAAGTAAGACTTTAACTAACTCCCTAGTGGCAGCTAAGTTAAACTTTACAGCCGTTTGCCGAAAAAATTAATTTCAAGCTAAAACTCCAAAGTTTGCAAAACACTGCGTTTAGTTGTTAAAAACCTATCAAACTTGTGTTTCCTTTTTAAATAATGATGGTTAAATAAAAATCTAAAAAGCGTTTGCGAGTTTCCGTATTTAAGACAAAAAGCTCGCTTTCGGGTTGTCCAAACCGATAAACCGCTCTTAAGGTGAAAAGAAATTTGTTTTCAGTGAATATTTTAATGCTCTATGTATGTAAATAATACACAAAATAACATAGCATATTTTATCAGAAGACTCTTTAAATCTTCGGCAACCTATCCCGATTTTTTTTCACCATAAGCACGGCACGGACTTTTATATTTTCTAATAGACGTACGATTTTTGCCGTTCGTTGGGCTTTAAACTTAACATTCTTTCTACAAACGGGGTAACATTCAGTGTCGAACAAATGGAACAAACAATTTTTAAGAAATTAAATAGAAGTTTTATAAAAATTCAGCCAATTTCATAAGAATTCTAGGTAGGCTTTTTTTCATGTCAGAAATAAAACTTTTTAATTTGATGTTTAGTACATTCATGTCTGTTACTCGAATTATAAAACTTTCTACAATAGCACCTAGGGTATCAACAATTTATACATGTCTGTTAATTTTAATAGTGTTGAAAGCCCAACAGTTGTTTTTGAAGACATATATCACTTCTTGTAAAAGCCAAGCTGTCCACTGCTTACACTTAAGCAGTATTTCGTAAAATTAAAACAAATTGTAAGGCTATGTAGGTTGCAGACCCTCGGGTCAGGTTCCACGGGTTCGGTAATTGTTTACGTTTAAATAAAACAAATATTTAGACAAAAACAGTTTGAATAATAATAATTCGAATCAAAAATTTTTGCCAAAGAAATAAAGTATATTTTATAAGGAATCATATGACCGCAGTTTTGTGTTTGCGGAAAAACTATGTTTATTTTTCTAGCAAACGCTTTTGTATTAATGCCCACAGATCTTGAAAAATTCTAATGTCCGAGAGTTACAAGATGTCGAGTAAAGAAGTAAACAAAAACTACATAAGACGATTCCTGCATGCAGTATCGTGTGTGTTGAATTTAATTCGCATTTCGGGATTTTTTGAAGAAAATCGAGACGCGGGAATCTATGTTTGAAATCGGGACAGCCCCGACGAAATCGGGACGTCTGGTAACCCTGCATGCATATTGTATTACCAATATAATTTTTGTAATTTTAACTAATCAGATCCAGTCATATGAATATCTTCATAGGAAACTATTAATTTTTGGAGTGTTGTTGGGCTAATAACTTAGTAAGTTCATGCTTTCGTGTCCCAGTAGTTTGTTAAAATACAAACTGGTCGAAATTTATCGACAAAAAATGAGTTGTTGTTATTTCTTTGCATATATTATAAAAAATAATGATATTATTAATCGAACCCACGACTCTGTTATTAACACCCCAATTACTGAAGTCATGTCACATCAGGTGGCATGACTATAGTCATATGTCACGTCGCACGAAATCTGTATTATTGAACTGAATAAAAACGGTTACGATTGAAACTAAAAAATCAAAACAACTTACACTTTAAGTCCTTCAATTTTACAAAATAATTACACATAGAATAATTACATTATAAATAAATCACAAAAGTTTATTAATTTCTTAATGTTAATAATTAAAGACGTTTGAAAAAATTATTGTACTTTGTCAATCAATCTGACAGGAGAACTCCACACACTATCACTTTGCAGAAGAGAGAATCTGTGTTAATAATCATAATCTGATTAATAGTGGTGAAAATTAGGTTATTTTGAGGCATTATCTCTACCATTTCGGAACGAAAGCGTCGGAAGAAGTAGGTGTAGGATAGATTAGGTTAAGTTATAATGGCCGTCTTAAGGAACGGGACACAAGCAGTCCATGAAAAGATCTTTTGCTGGTCAAAACTATTTTTTTGAAAACCAACCAAAACTTTTAAAGAACCGACGAACGTCACTGACGTTCAACTCGCAGACGTCCGTCAAATCCTTAAACGTGTGTGCACCCAAAAACCTGAGTATGGTCTAGGCCAAACCAGGACAAGAGTAGAGAAGATGAACCGTTTCCTCCTCATTCTCGTCACTTCAGCTGCAACTGTAATCATGGAAGAAACATCCAGTCTACTCCCATAATGGCTGATAAGACAGTGTAGCGTAATGACCCTCACAATTATACTGATATCTCTGCGATTTATTGATATCAGTTTATCAGACTTGAAACGTTTCAGTGCAGGCTAGTTCTACCTGGCAACCACAAAAGTGGTGCCATCTGACCTTTTATATTTGTACGCATATCCACTTCAGGCATACTTGGTTATACAAGCAGTTAGTACCTTGCCGAGCGAGTTCGTCGGCCTTCAAGTGCCTCGTTATACCCTGGCGAAATGCCCTGGCATCCAGACAAAATAGATGTTGAACTGCTCAGCCATTTCATTTAAAGATGCCAGACAGCCCCATGCTAGATATCCCTTCAACCAGACTGATGTCTCCCAAAATAGTAACTTCCAGCTCACGGCAAACATATGACCTTAACTGTGCTCTATGCCAAGGCTTTCACCCGTCAAGATTGTCTAGACTCTAGGGTGTATGAAAATTTTAAACGTTTTTACAAGCTGGTCTTGGAAGCTATTTGTTTATCTAGAACATCGCGAGAGGTAGATGGTGCAGAATAATCTTTAAACATGCACTTTGATCTTAACCACATGCACATATTTTTTTTGTACTGGAGAGAAAGGGCTACCTCAACTTTTACCTATAATGTTGTTCAATGTTTGGAAGTTCCTTGAATTTGGTTTTCTTAGCCGTTCACCTTCAATAGAAAATCGAAGATAACAGTTGTCTGAAAAATAGTATTTGTCAGACATTTTATATCTTTTTTACCATGGTACCGCGAAAATGATATATAGGAGTTCTGCCCTACTTCGGATACAAAGTTTGATTTGCAACCAATGTTGTAAACAGTAAGGTAAGTGGTTTGTGTAAAATCGAATCGCCGTTTTGAAGTGAGTGGAGCTTGATGATCAAACACCATTTACCAAGACATCACTAAACACGACTTCTGTTTTTGGTGACCACCATATTGTTGGCAATCAGAAAATATTTAAACTATTATTTGCCTAAATAAATAATTTCATCTTACCAGTTACCCAAGATATTGGCTTCTTATTTGAAATATTTTAATTGTAATATTATTTTTTGTTCTGCACCAATGTCACCATCCTATTCGGCTAACACCATCAAGTTATCCTGGGCTAGCTTATTAATTCGTTGGAAACATTGCGACTTTTTTGTTCTACCATTTTCGTACATTACAGAGAACAGCATTTTATGCGTTCAAATAATTTGAAATAAACAAAAATTGTATGACAACCTTAATCAAAAATGTGTCCAAAAACTTTTATAGTATAATGCAGTGTGCTTAATTATTTATGACATGATGTAAACTGATTCATTCAAATTCTTAATGGAGATGGAAAGTCGAATTAATACGCCGATGAGGTTAACACGGCCTTCAACCTTCGGTAATCGTTAAAATAATAAAAAAAATTAATGCGTTTTCTTATTTCTTTTCGAGTTTTGACACAGGGTGGCTCGAAATTTGTTAGGAAATTTAGTGACAAGCAAAGATTAAAGTTAAACTGTACTCGAACGGATTAACCGATATTGATAATTGTTTTTGTTTGAAAGGTAGTTAATGAAGCTTTATAAAAATATTATACTGACAAAAAATATTTATATTTTTTAATTTTAATTTTTCAAAGCTGGCTTTAGAGATTTATAATTAAACCAAAACATACTAAAATTACAGAGAAGCGATATTTTTTGTTTTCGAGGAAAAGACATTTGAACATATTATTAGTTGGACATTTTTTTTTCTGTATGCCATATACTACAAGCAAGTTTACCGATGCCATTGAACTTTTTATTATTGAAAAATTATTGAATAAGGTTTTATAAAAAAAAATGCTCTGAAAATTTTTTGCCTTAGTTTTATTTTAATTTAACCCAATGAAATTCTCTAAAATGAAATTCTCTAAAATGGAATTATACTAATAACAAATAGTTATACGTCTGGCCTACTTGGATATTAAAAATTATCAGTTGTAATTTCCCAAGGGCGGTAATAATTCGAAATAATTTTTTGCCAAAAATTTCGAAAGCAAGTATATTGATAAAAGCACGAGGCCGTAGGCCGAGGGCTATTACCAATACCACTTGCTTGAGGAATTTTTCAAAAAATTATGAGAATTTATCAACGAACGAGGGGAATCGTTTAGAAAATTTTGTGCCATTTTTCATTTCTTTATATATTTTTTATGAATTATACGTTGGCTTACTATGATATCAGTTAATTATTTCAAAATTATACTAATGATTTTTAATATCCCAGTAGGCCAGGCGTATAAATATTTGTTATTAGTATAATTCAAATGTTATTGGTGAAATTGAATGATGTCATTACATTTTAGAGAATTTCGTTGGTTTAAATTAAAATAAAACTAAGGCAAAAAATTTCCAGCCTAATTTTGTAATAATTAACTGATATCGCAGTAGGCCAACGTATAATTAATAAAAAATATATAAAGAAATGAAAGATGGCAAAAAATTTTCTAAACGAATTCCCCTCGTTCGTTGATAAATTCTTATAATTTTTTGGAAAATTCCTCAAGCAAGTGGTATTGATAATAGCCCTCGGCCTACGGCCTCGTGCTTTTATCAATATACCTGCTTTCGAAATTTTTGGCAAAAAATTATTTCGAATTATCACCGCCTTTGGGAAATTGCAACTGATAATTTTTAATATCCAAGTAGGCCAGACGTATAACTATTTGTTATTAGTATAATTCAAATGATATTGGTCAAAATTGAATGATATTGGTACTTGCTTTCGAAATTTTTGGCAAAAAATTGTTTCGAATTATCACCGCCCTTGGGAAATTACAACTGATAATTGACTTTATTATTTATGTTCAATAATCGCCTTTAAAACTGTTACATTATTTATAAGATGATGAGTATAAAATTATCGTTTATTCAGTTTACACCTTACGTCATAAAGATTCTATACTATTTTCTGCGCGGAAAACTTATAATGTGTGATCTACTTCAATTAATTTTACTTTACTTAACTTTGAAAATTCTATTATTTCCAAGCGTCTTATGTTTGTGTGTCGAAACCATTTTTCTTTTAAGCCATAATTCCTGTAGTTACGTTTTATATATAGGACTTTTTTCCGTTATATTTTTTTTAAAGTTACAGTTAAATATCTGTTTCATTTCATTATTTTATATTATCATAATATTTTAAATAAAATAAAAGTGAAAATATTAAGTTTAAGGCGACAATCTTGAAGAAAAAAAATTAAATTTATTAGAAGATAAGTGATGATTAATAAAAATTAATAAATATACATGTGACTTTTAGATTTTCCACATTTATCAATACTTTGTATTAAAAAAAACACAAAAATATTAAAAATATATATATAAATAAATGAAAACCTGAAATATCTGCTCATTAGTTAAATTAAAAAATAAAAATCTATATTTGAAATTATGAAAATTGGATGAACTGAAAAATTTTGAATTATGTATTTTGGTTTTGGATAATTTTTATAAAACTGATTAATACTTTTATTTATGTCATTTATGACATATTCATGCATTTGCGTATTAACATAATTCAAAATCATTTAAATCCAGAAATTAATTAAATAAAAAACATTTCATGTGAATCATTTAAATAATAAATCAATACAAACAACTAATAATAATATTAATAAATATTTAATTCAACTTATTCTAAATTTTTAATTTTTTTATTTAGAAACAAATTTTTTAAATGTTTTTTAAAAAAAAAATAAAATATTTTTATTAAAATTATAAAATAAAATTTATATATCAATGTCGAATTTAATATTAAAAACATATAAGTATTACAAAAGAAACAGAAAAATAATTGTAAGATATAAAAAAAATCTTCCAAAATTAATACAATTGTTTATTACGTATATAAATAAAATTATATCACAAATTATTTGCACCTATTTTATTCAAATCAAATAAAAAAAATAATAAGCAATTTTTCGTTTGTTTATTTATCAATAATATTTATATACATGTAATTCATATACATAATTTTATTTATTAAAACCTAATATAAATTTTTATTTAAATATATGTTTATATTATAATACAATATAATAAAAGTAATATATCAAATTTCAATTAAAAATGTTTTTTAGTGTAGAATTTTTAGTAACATCACATTTTAATAAAAAAAAAAGTTTTATAAAAAAATGACAAAAAAATATTAGATTGTTAAAGGAATGCAAGGCAATCATATAAATTAGAGCTTCAAAAAATAATTAAAATAAATTTTAAATAAGTTATTTAAAAATATATAAAATAATTTTTTATATAAATATATAAATGAAATTAATTTTTCTAGAAATAATTGAACTATAAATTAGACGGAAATATATTGATAATAATAACATGAGTAATTTGTATTATAATTTATTGCTTTATTTATTTTTTATTTCCTAATATAGTTTGATGTAAAAAAGTTGAGTTATTTTAAAAATATTAATTCTTTTTTGCACATACAAAAGAAGGAAAACTGCTTTTATTTATTATTTCACAGTGCTAATATTTTATGCAAACAAACATATTTAGATTCGTAATAGTCTCGACTTATCAATAATTTTCTATCGGCAGATTCATTAAGTTAAAATAGAATCAATATTAATACAAATTTGTTTTTTCATATTAAAAAAAAATAGTAACTTCGAAATTATATTGAATTATTTAAAATAATTAACAAACTATATAAATTAATTAGCCTTTTAACTATACAGGGTCATTTGCAAAGGGAAAATATAAGAAATTTATAAAAACGAATATATTCTTGCAAATATCTTAAATTAAAATTTAAATACACAGATTTTTGATTTTTTATAAAAGTATTTATTCAATATAATTCTATAAAAAATTATAGCTAAAGTGGTATTAACATTAATTTATTTAAAAAATTGTAAACATTTGTTTTCAGTCTGACAGGTTGTTTTTTGATTGATTATATTTAGAAAAGAAAAATTAAAGCGTTCGAATGGAACTTACATTAATGTCTTGGATAATAAATCAGAACTTTTCGATAGAAGATTTTACTGAATAGATAATTAATTATTAATAGCAATAATTTATTTTCCAATGTTTGTTCATGCCTGCATTCATAAAAGATTTCTTCCAAATATTTCACCAAAGAATTTATTATCCAGTTATAATTCATGGAATGACACGTCATATTTTTATTAATCGTTTTGGTTTTCGTGTCTTCGATTTTTGGTTTGGCTTGTTTATGCTTTCCCGACAGAAGCTAGTTTTGGTTGCATCAATATTCCCTATAGTAATCAATCAAATCAAACCGAAAATGACATAGATATATGACATAGCCAACCACCGCTTATAAACTAATAAAAACAATTAAATTAAGAAAACTTAAAAATTAATTTTACAATTGGTTTTACAATTTTATTATATTAAATACAAAAAAAATTAATTTATGGTTGATGTTATTTAATTGATAATTAATAATAATTATAACAAAAATACAAAATATAAAATAATTTGTATACAATTAGAAGCAAAATAAAGGTGCCAAAATGCAAATCTTATGAAGTCGCCAAAAAAGTTTAAAACCAAATAAATTAAAAATATTTTAAATAATTAAATAGAAGTTTAATCATATAACAATAAAAACTTAATCGTATTTTTTTTTATTTTTATGGTTAATGTTTATATATTTGTAGATTGTTTAATTGATTAATATTAGACTATTAGATATTTACTATTTATTACCATGTAGTTCGAATAAAAGTTTTATTTCAAAGATACAAACACAAAAAAAAACAAAATGTTGAGTTAATAAAATAATTGTTTTAATTAATTTATATAAATGTAAATTAATTTATTGTGTTTTATTTATTTACTTTTTAATATGGAACAATAAAATCTCGCTCTCAAAATTGTGGATACTGTAATCAGCAATTTAATGCACATTAAACGTCAAATTTTACAAATCAAATGTGCAAGCAAGCCTATGTGAAATAAAAATTTCATCTTATATTTTCTATATAAAACTTAAAAGGCCCCATTCACCTGCAAGCATACTTAAGCTATCAAACACCCCACCAAATTTATCAAAGTTGCTTGTGTACTGTGCACAAACTTGCTTGAATACTATAAAACAATCATTTTGATAGTGTATGGTACTGATTGCAGGCTTGTGAAATCTTTCAAAAATAATTGTGCAATTATCAAACATGTTTGATTTTTCTCTGCAAGCATAAGTGTGATTGTGTGTGTATTGTTATGATAGTCAGCTTGTTACGTTAAAAATTTAAAACAATGGCGGGACTAACCGGCGATTAAAAATTTGTGAGTTTATAAATTTTGAAAGCTATGCTTGATTTATATCCACTACAAGCATTTTTGTAACTATATATGGGGCATTTCACGCCAACTAAGTGTGAAAACAAATTTTTGTGTCTCAAACTTTGAAAATAGGTAGCACTTTATGAGAAAACAAGTATCAAATTTTTTTTCAGATTTTTTGACTCACACCATGGCCGTCAGCGACACTCACAAAATTCGATTTTTGCCTTGATCACAAACTTGTGAATTTTGTAGACAAATGGGTGCGACTGAAAAAAAAACGCGACAACATGATTTTGTTAGAATTTTAACCATAGATTACGATAAAAATATTTTCAAAATTTTTTGGGTAGTTTTCACCCTTATTTTAAGGGTTAAAATTTTAAAACTGAGATTTCCAGAAATATGTCACGATTTCTTTTAAATTTTTTTTTATTTATTCTTTTTATTATTTCCTTACGATTAATTTTTGTTTTACGATGGGCATCGACCAGGAACTGTCCCAAAAAAGACCCAAAGGTGAAAAAACATGGTTTTAGCGTACATATTTTCTCATTCTGTGAGGCAATCTCGATAACAGTAGATCTTAAGCAAAAACTATCACTAGTCCAGGATTATTAGGGGTTTCACCTCGGAATGAGAGATAGTCAGCTATAAACTTGTATAAACCTTTATTTTGGCACCCTAAATCTTGTCTCAAAACCTACTTATCGTAGGGTGTCCGCGACTACAGAAATTCCAAGGTCAAAGGTCAAAAAATCGATTTCTTACACATTTATTGCAATTATCTCGTTTCTATGGGCTATGGGCTTTATGCTATTTGTATGTATCATAAATATTGTAGAAGATTAAATTCTCTACAACTTTTGTTCAAACATTTTGTTATATATTGAATAATTTTCGAGATAGATGGCAGAGCGCGCGCAGTGTTTAACTATTTAGAGTATCATTCGAGGTCAACCTGAAGTCCCGATTCAAAAAATGCTATATAAAGTTTATAAATTATTGATAAATATATAATTCTAAATAATTTGCATTTTTTATTAACTATTACGTTATAATTAATATTTTTTTTCAATAATTCAGTATCTATTCATTTATTAACACTTAACTACTCGTGTAATTATAAAGTTATTAAGGGAAATACTTTAATTATTTTTTAATTCTCATCTGGGTGGTTATTTTGTAGTGTTATCTCACTAGGTGAGATAAAAAGTGAGATAAAATTTTTGTCTTTGATCGATTATATTAGATAAAAGAAATCATTTAAACATAATTTTTTTATCTCACTATTTATCTCACCTTGTGAGATAACACTACAAAATAACCACCCAGGTTTATACTAATTACTTCCTAACTAAATGAAAAGAATTAAATTTTAATTTAATGTTTTTATTGAAAAATACCATTCCATACATTGATGAACGTTGAAATTTAAAAAATTGAATAATAATAATAAGAACTACAAATTCTAATTTCAATTTTCTTCTTCTTCTTCATCATTGTCTTCCAGGCGCTGTAAAATTTCAAATTCCTCTGTGTTCTTGTCTTCAACATCATTTGTCTGCTCTTCCAGGATTTCGGGATCAAAAGTACTGTCTTCATTGATATCACTCTGATATGGTGAAGCATTAAGACAAGCTTGCACATTACACTGGCCGCAAGCTAAAGAGCACTGCAACCCTGCTTTCCTACACCCACACCGGTTATAGATTGCCAACAAGGTTCGCACTCCATTCTTAAATAATGATTGAACCGGTCAGTTTTCTTCTTCAAATGCTGCAACAATTTCACCCAAACTCGGAAGTTTCTCGAGTGTTTTTACAAAAGTTTTTTTCCTTTTCTAAAGAGCGCAGAAGTCGTGTTACAACCACTTATTGCGTGCAGAAACAAAATGTGTTTTTTAGAACGAGGATACTTATCAAAATTTTTGGAAGAGTATATTTCAGTTTTTACATTTCCTTTGCCAACTTTTTTAAAGAAAATTTCTTGTTGATGAGATATGGTACGCTCAATTATAATGACAACTAAATCTATATCTTCTCTTACTATAAAAGCAGTTTTTTGCCGTTTAGATTCATCAATAGCTGTTTCAAAAATCAATAATCTCAATAACTCTAAATAGTTAAACACTGCGCGCGCTCCGCCCTCTATCTCGAAAATGGTTCAATATATAACAAAATGTTTGAACAAAAGTTGTAGAGAATTTATTCCTCTACAATATTTATGACACATACAAATAGCATAAAGCCCATAGGAAACGAGATGATTGCAATAAATGTGTAAAAAATCGATTTTTGACCTTTGACCTTGGAATTTCTGTAGTCGCGGACACCCTACGATAAGTAGGTTTTGAGACAAAATTTAGGGTGCCAAAATAAAAGTTTATACAAAATTTATAGCTGACTATCTCTCATTCCGAGATACTTGCCCTTATTTGACTAATTTTCCTGGTTTACACATATACTTTCGATTTAGAATTTTATGTATAACACGATGGTGTTTTTGAAATTTCAAAATTGGACGATTTTAAAAAAGTTGACCGCCATATTTGATCCGCCTTTTGTTTTTTTTTAATTTAACTTTAGATTAGTAATCAGCAACCCAAACCATCTAAGAATATACTATTTTTTTATCGTTTATTATCTCACAGAATGGAAAAATACGCTAAACCACATTTTTTCACCTTTGGGTTTTTTTTGGAGCAAATTGAAAAAAAAATCGTGACATATTTCTCGAAATCTCGGTTTTAAAATTTTAACCCTTAAGGGTGAAAACTACCCAAAAAAAATTTGAAAATATTTTTATGGTAATCTATGGTCAAAATTCTAACAAAATCATGTTGTCCCGTTTTTTTCAGTAGCACCCATTTTCCTTCAAAATTTGCAAGTTTGTGATCGAAGCAAAAAATTGAATTTTGTGAGCGCCACTGACGGCCATGGTGTGAATCAAAAACTCTGAAAAAATTTGATACTTGTTTTCTCATAAAGTACTACCTATTCCCAAAGTTTGAGGCACAAAAGTTTTGTTCTCACACTTAGTTGGCGTGAAATGCCCCATTTACATATAAATGCAACAATTTTTGAATTTTTGGTAGATTTCATATAGAAACCTATTGCAATGTGGGGGATCTTGGAATTTCGGAAAAAATTTTGGTACCAAACATCTATATGATAAACGGAGAAGGAAAAACAAAAAAAAATTATATATACAGATATACTATTGGCCGTTAGCACTCGGAAAACCTGCCATTCAGTTTTAATCAATGCCTTTCCGCAACACAGTGCTCTGTTGTGGTGGACCAGTGTACTTATCTATTCTAATTGATGATTGTATGTATAGTATTAGAAATGTTTACGAAAGCGACGCTTTTCGAAACGCATCATATAAACTAACAACAAAATTGTCCACCATGACTCATACTCTAGGATTATGCTTGATTTATTTTTTTTTAAGGTAACGTACAGAGTGAAAGCTGTGAGCGGTGCTGTGCGCAAAGCGTTGCTGAAAGCGTAGACAGCCTCAAAACTGCACGCGTATAAACAAATGAGCGTTCACAGTAAAGCGAAGCTGTTTGCGGCGCGTAAGCATATCCGCAAGCGGTGCGCTTTGAAACTGTTCTGTGCCGTTTCTGAAGCTGAATAGCACGCGTTTTAATTGTTTTTGTACGATAAGGCGGATAATCTATTATTATTTTTATTGCTATATATTTATTGCGAGTTTTTTGGAACCGGTCAAGCCATGCCATATGGAAGATTAAATTTTTAAAGGAAGATTGTAATTCTTTTATATAATTTTTCAAATCGTTAGGTCTGGCATATCAATGAAAATATGCGTTTTTTATCCTGTATCAGATTTCACTAGAAAGTAATTATTCACCAATCAATTCGATAAAATTTATACGCTAAAACTAAAAGTAAACTGAATTTTAAACGAAAACCACATGTAATCTCTTTGAAATTTGTTGCTCTGTATTTTGAGGTGCTATCATTGGAAGTGAAAACGGAATTTTGATTGACTCATTAACGTGTCAAGAATGGTTTATTATTTTAAAGATTTCAATTTTAGATTTCGTTCTCGAATCTTTAAGTTTTGAAATATCATAGAAAATATGTGTTTTGATCTATCAAATTATTTTCTTTTTATTTGATTCCGGACATTTTGATGAAATTTACAGCAAATATGAACTATGGCTATTGAAAAAAATCTAATAATATAATTTGCTCTTTGAGCAGTCCATTTATATTCAGTTCGGGCAAAGGAGTCTACATTCTTTCCCTATAACAATGAGTTTTCTCAACTCGACTGATGAGTAAACGAAAATAATATGTTCTTAGCATGATGCATCTGATTTTATCCGAGCACTGTTGGTGACGATATTTATAAAAACAACGAGATGAACAACAGGGTGAAGATGTCGCAGGCAATCAAGATTTGAACTTAACTTTCGGTCATCTACGATTTGTATAGCACGTTTTTTAACGTAGTCTTGAAAAGAGCCAGGCGGAAAACATATTCAATATGCACCAAATTTGACAACTTGTAATTTTTTTTACATCTTTTAAGGAGGACAATTTTTCTAGACGCCACCACCATTTTAAGATTTTTACAGAGTAAGTAATTGGAAATTGTGACTTCCAATGAACAAATTGCTTGGGTCAAGCTTGGGCTGATGTCCTGGAGCCAAGTCTGGCAAAAAGGACTTGGGCCAGGTCTACCAAATCAATTTTTTTTCCAGACCTTGGCTTGGCCAAGGCTTGGTTCCAAGGCATGGCTCGCCAATTGTCCGAGATTGGTTCGTTGTTTAACATTGGCCTACCCGGGAAGGCATTTAACTTGTTAGATTTCTGTGGCAACAAACATAGTCACGAAAATTATCTCTAATAAATCTGCCTGTTTTTATTGACGATTGGTTGTGATTTTTGTAGTTGTAGTTTTCATTTGATAAAACATAGAGGAGGCAAATGTTCAACCATCATGCTTTAAACAAAGACCTTCATTTAAGAATAACTCATCGTCTTATGATGAATTCATTTTGAAAAATGACCAATAAAATCGATTTTGTGCAAGCATATAGCTTCGCGTAAAGCATTACTGTGCGCAGTCAATCGCTTTGCTTCAGCGCGAAACAGCACCGCTCACAGCTTTCACTCTGTACGTAGCCTAAATTTATTTTCTAATATGCACTTTCAAATAATTCTTATCGGGTGATGGTCTGGAAGTAATATTGATGTGAGCAGTAGAGGGCGCTGAAAGCAAAAAAACAGTTTTCATGTATGTAGTTCTAAAACCTTATGATTTTAGGTAGATTTCATATAAAAATCTACCTATTGCAATGGGCTTCATCTCGGAATTTCGGAAAAATTTTTGTGCCAAACGACTATATATGATAAGCGGAGACAAAAAAACAAAAAAAAACAAAAATTTATATATATATATATAGAGATGTTAAAATACCGTATTTTATTTTTTTGTCTAATACAGAGTATTATACATTGTATAATACAAAATAAAATACCGTCTATTAGGTATAAAAGTGCAATAGCCGACTTACAGTGTTAGTGGTATAACAACAAATAATTACTTCCATCACCATTTTCTTTAAGAACTAATTCATTTTCTTCTATCCGCCCCGGCATTTGGATTTCTTATCGTTATCTTTATTTATATTCCTTTAAAGAATACTAATAAGATCTATTTATTCATATGAATCTGATTCTGCTTGGTTTCTTTATTGATCACTTTCATTCGCGCCGAGCTATTGTATTTATGTTTTTTATTTAAATTGAAGCCTTGTCATTTTCCATCATTTGCCATTTTCGGTAAACTGTTGAAGATTTATTATGATGTTTCACACCAACAAGTTTCCGCCTTGTTGATTTGTAAGACAAATACTTCTTGCAGTATGAGTTAGGCTACAAATTGAAAAAGATTTTGTTACAGTGGAATATGCGAAATGATGCAACATTCCGAAGATCCACAAACTCTTTACCACTAAGTTACACAATTAATATAGCTGCCATCGGTTTCAGAATGTGAGTTTTGAGGTTTGGGTGTTTTAGTTAATCAATTTGTAGGTATAGACTACTCAAAGATATAAAATTGAATGACAGAGTCCATGGCTCATAATATTGATTTGCTGCATAAAAAAATTCCCTGTGTATCGGTGAATAGGAATGATGCAGCATTCGATGTTTGAAATGTATGTTCTGTTGATATTACAACAATTTTGATGCCATAGAAATATGCGAATCATTAAGAATATGTTTCTAACTGTGACAAGGAGCAATAATTCATTTTCTTCTGCGTCGTTTATATATTCAAGAACCAGTAGTAAATATATTTTCGCAGTTATA
Source organism: Diogma glabrata (assembly GCA_963693315.1). Classification (NCBI taxonomy): domain Eukaryota; kingdom Metazoa; phylum Arthropoda; class Insecta; order Diptera; family Cylindrotomidae; genus Diogma; species Diogma glabrata. The sequence goes on from OY856186.1 coordinate 273,482,550, forward strand.
AATTTTTTAAGTAATCCACGTGAAATCTCAATAAAATGGACGATTACTGATTCGCGCGCCACCACGATAGAAAATATTTTTATAATAAAATACGTTGTATTTTACTACGTTTTGGACAATACGGTATTTTACGTATAATACCGCGTATTATACAATAGTATTAAACACTTTAACATCACTATATATATACATATATATATGTATATAAACGATATGAGAAATAACGAAAACGACCGGCACTCTCACGGTCGCATTTGTTGAGGTAGATCAAAAAAATTTTCTGTACTTGTGTGTTTTAATAATATCTTAGACAAGTTCGTGAATCAGCAAAATCCGACACGTGGTTAAGAAACTAGAGGCTTTTTTCTGAAAAAAATTGATTTTTTAAAACCGTTATAACGGCCGTTTGGATACCAATATTTCAAAAAATTTAACAAATTTAGAATCTTTGGAATCTTTTTTATCAATTTGTTTTAAATCTAGACCTCTGCAGTTAAAGGTTCCTGAATGAGCGGCTCCAACAAAAAAGTTTGCAAAAAAAAAAATTGTTTTTGAAACAACCGGCACTCTCACGGTCGCATTTATGGTCAGATCAAAAAACCTTTTCTAAAAATGTGCGTTTTGTTAATATGTTAAACAAGTTCGTAAATCAGCCCAATCCAACACATGGTCAAGAAACTAGAGGCTTTATACTAGAAAAAAACTCTGTTTTTTAGATCCGTTATAACGGCCGTTTGGATTCTAATACTTTTAAAAACTTCATAAATTTAGAATTTTTGAAACCTTTTTAATCAGTTTCTTTCAAAAAAAAGACCTCTGCAGTTGGAGGTTTCTGAGTGAACGGCTCCAACAAAAAAGCTTGTAAAACACAAAATGCGTTTGAATCAACCGGCGCTCTCACGTTTGCATTTGTGGAGCCAGATCAAAAAACTTTCCTTAAAAATGTGTGTTTTAATAATATCTTGGACGAGTTCGTAAATCAAAAAAATCTGACACATGGTTAAGGAACTATAGGCTTTATACTAGAAAAAAAAGTGGTTTTTTTAATCCGTTATAACGGCCGTTTGGATACTAATATTTTTAAAATCTTCATAAATTTAGAATCTGTGGAAACATTTTAATCCGTTTCTTATAAATATAAACCTCTGCAGTTAGAGGTTTTTGACTTGTTGGCTTCAACAAAAAAGTTTGCAACAATCCCCAATTACAGTTTCCAAAAACCTTATAACAGTCAATGTCAACCTTATAACAGTCAAAAAATAAAAGATTTGAATAGAAGAAATTAATTTTTTTTTCTTAGAAATAAACTATTTTGATATTTTGCAGTAATTGCACGACATATGATATAGAGTAGGTTTGTGTCATAAATTATCACACACATGTTCTGTGGTAGATTTGATATTTGTTTGTTGCAAAATTGGATACATATAATTTTGCTTGTAGGTAGCTAATTTTCTTTTTAAATTTGTTCGATATCTGTTTGAAATTAGTTTGTTTTGTTTAAACTAATCTGATACATCAGATTCTACTGGCACACAAAACTGTCTGATCTCGAAATCTACCTATTTCTAGCGGATATACGTGCCGCTTGGACTTTTTTACTCGGAAATAGCACCATGTAGAAAAATTTGGCATATAACAATTTTACCGTAAAATTTTACGTAGATTATGAATATATTTTTCGATTAGCAAAATTCATCAATTTAAAAAATATTGGCCGCCATATTGGTTGGAGCCACCATTTTGAATTTTATTAATTTGACATCGGATTTGGATTTAGTGACCGTAACTATTTTATAATACATTATTTGCGCTTTAATTTCGTTTTAAAGCACAAGATATAACATGAAAACTGGTTTTGGAAATGGTTTTTAACATGCAGCGCCCTCTAGTGCTCACATCGATACTACCCCCATAACGGGATTATTTGAGTGATTATTGTGCATATTTGAAACTAAATTTTAAAAAAAAAATTACATTTCGAAAAATTGTAATCTATAAAACCCCAAAATAAGGAAAAACTACTACCCTAATATTATTATGGTATTCTACGAAAAAATTTTTAATTGTTTATGTAGCGGCAAATAATCTCTTGGATAAGTTCGTGAAATGACCTTATCCGGGTACAGGTTAAGTGAATAGAGCCTGAAAATTCAAATAATCTAAGGCGTTACAACGACCGTTTGAATCATATAATTATTTAAATAAATATTGAATATGTGAACTTATCATTTTTTAAAAATGAGGACCTCCGAATTTAAGGTTCCTGGAAAATCAGCTGTTTTAAAAGTTTAATAAACTTTATTGTCCTTGATATAGATGAAAATGATCCAGTGATCCAAATGATCCTCACATTAGAACACTTATGCACACGTAGATATAACATAAATCTTTCCAAAATATAAAAAAAATAGTTTAAGTTCAGAAGTTAAAACCCTAGGTCTGTTGAAACGAATACTCAAAGCCTTCACCATTTTTTCTTTTAGATAAACTTTTGAACTATAGCCTCAGAAATTTTCAGTCTTCTGTTATTAGTTATTAGTACCATAGTAACTTACAGCAGGGCACTTTCCAGTAGCCATACATTTCCAATAAGAAATCCCATAAGAAATATTGAATTCTCTTTTGTTTGTGTTTTATTTATCTGAGATTTTAATTTTGTCGAAAAAAATTAAATAAAAACAAAAGCAAAGCTGAGTCGTTATTCTTTTGAATTAAAAGGAATATTTTCGCTGGAAATTTGGAAATGTTTTAGACGCAATAAATATATATTGATTACACATTTGTAAAAGTTTTCCGAAATCGATAGATATTTGTAGTTTTTTATGTATAAAAGTTGTTTGATAATTTTTGATTATAAATTATGTGTGGTGGTATTGTAAGTGTGACATAGTTAAGACGTTCATTTGCTCTTTGGTAGGTTTAATAAGTTATTAAGTAGTTTTAAGTAAAATAAATAAAACTGTTCCGGAATTGTATAGATAAAGTAGTTTCGGTTAATGTGTTTAATTTTTTTTTATTGTAATAATTCTGTCTCTACTTAAATTTTTTACTTAAACTATTCTGACACATCTAATCATATTTGTACACAAAACTGTCTGATCCCGAAATCTACCTATTTCTAGCGGATGTCTTATCCTATCAGAACTTTTTTTATACAAGAGTTTTGGCAACTATACAAGCATGTCTGACAGCTGGTGCTGGTCAAAAATGCTAGCAGATGTAAGAGCTCCTTAGCAAAATTGATTGCCTCAAACAAATTTGCACTTTCACGTTTTGAAACTCGTTGGTTTTTAATATATCTACTTTCGGTACTTTAATAGATATTTATGTACCAATGACATTATGGAGGTTTTTACGCCCGGGAAGCGATGTAATCCAGCCCGAGCTTTCGCGATGGGCGTAATACCCAGTAACGCCAGTGATGAAGGGCTTTATACCTTTTTTTAATAAAATGCGTTGTGTAGTAGGAATTACAATATGTGTCCCAATAACACATAAAAACCTTTTTAGGGTAAACAACATACGTTCAAAGGTTGTAATAGGAGGTGTTTCTGGTAGACCGTGAAGGTCTACCAGTTGGTCGTGCACGCAATACCCTGTTGCTAGCTCATAGAGCGAAGGTTCTTTCGACCAACCTCTGTACAAGAAATTTAGAATTACTAACGAAACAAAGCGTGCATTAAAACACCACCCAGAATCTCCAGAAGGGAGAACTGTCCTGCTGTGCCACAACTCGTCCTAACTTATAATTACGTTAATCAATCATTTAAAAAAAATAACTATCTAGAGATAAATATAAATATAACAGAAGTATCGAAAATGCCTTTTCTGAAGGTGAGGATGATTAAAGTCCTGATCATGAAATTATAACTCTTACAGCAATTCAATATTCAATGAATAGGATCATGTGCCTCAAATTTACTTCAGATGCGTAAGTTTCGGACCAGCATTACATTAATTACATTTCAAACCATAATTACTATGTCGTTTACACCAAAACTCATCTCAACTCTTAAGAATTCTAAGACTCACTTTTTTAACACCAACTGCATACCAATTCATTCAGTATGCCAAAACGAAGTTTCTTTACTGTCTGCCAAACCCCAACTCCAAACAACTAATTCCATATCAAAAACCAACTAACTGCATAATTAAAAAAACGATTGAAATTTATGAGTACGAGCAAAAAATCCGATCAGCATAAATTTTCTTTAATCGGCAAATGGTCTACTCTGCAATTATTTCTCTGGGAATTTTCATAATTATGAAAAAAAATTAAAAATTAAAGTTAAAAAAAAATAAGTTGATACGTTGCTTCCAGAAGGAAATTTTAGAAGTGTTTTAAATGATTGTGTTATTACACACAATTGGGTTGAGAAGTACAGTGACTTCGAAGCTCTATATAGTATATTACTATAGGTCAAGAGGACGGAAATGGAAGCACAACTTACATGGAAGATCTTGCCCGTTACATGGTGTTGATGGACGTAAACGTTTCTTTTTTTGTTTTTTTATATTTTTGGTTAAAGAATGGATAACTAAACAAAAAATCCTATCACTGACAAAATATGACATAGGCCAATATTTTATGATAGAATAGAGAAAATAAAAGTAAATTAAAAAGTAAATAGCGAATTTCTACAAAAATTTGCTGAAACAAAACAAAAATGTAGTTGCCAATAATCCAGCCGGTTGCATAGTCCTTGATCCTGTGATGCATCGTCTTTTTTGAAGATTAAAGCCCACACATCGTTATATGAAGGCTCATTTCTTCAAGGAAGCAATAGCGTCTCATCATCAAGGATTATTTCACAGCTAAGATTGAGGGTGCTACCGTTGACTGAATACAGTTCATCCTCCACCACCCCTAAGATGTCACCTTGGCTAGTGATATCTCACTGCTATTGCCAGTGGTATGTGATATCTTACGTTAGCTCGTATGTCAATAGCAGGAACTGGAGTACGCGGGGTTGTCACACCCGTAGATCAGAAATAACAAAAAATTTCAAAACAATAAAAACTGATCCCTCCATGCGGAGACAAACAGGATTTTATGCTTCACGTAATAAGCTAAAACTAATGAAAACAATTTAATTTTTCTTATTGATATGCAAAAAATACAAATGAATTCTAGTATGCCATAAAAATAAATATTTTGAAGTTTGATATAATTATTTTTTTATTCGCCTACATATTAAAGTGTTACTTTATTACTGTGATTTGCAGCCTTAAAGTGTCACTTTGTAACCATATATTTTGTTGTCATAGTTACGTCCAAAAAAGTAAAAAACATTTGTTTTTATTTAAAAAATTCTATAAAAAATAGACATTTTTATCAAAGCAACCTTTCGATTCCAAATTTTCTAATCCAATAAAATATTTGTTATTCTTTGTTGTCATAATTTTACGATTTGTTTGAAAATATATGGTCAAAGGCTACTTGTTCCACATATTTTTATCTCAAAATTTATAAAAATTTAAATTTTGATTAAGATTAAACAGTTTTTTTTAAATATGTTGCTTATGGCGAATAAAAAACAGTATATGATGCACAGACGTAAGCCATTTTGGACTTAATGTGGGTGCAAATCTCGGCAAGCGCCTCGATTCGTAAACACCCATACGTCCAAAAACGTTGGCTTTACGTCCTTGCATCATAATTTACTAGTTTTACTACTAACCTGAGAAATCGTCATAAGAAACTACAATAAGAAGTAATTTTTCTCAACCTAGGTCAATAATAGTAATAACAAAATACCTAGGCAAATAATGACAAATTTTATTTTACTTTTAATGAAATGGACAGAGAAAAGAACAAACAAATATGCATTCCCTTGTTTCTTTTTATTAGTACGAAACTAAACTGCCAGGCTACTTGATATTTTAAGATATTTCAGAAATGAAATGGAACATGACTAATATCAAAATCTAATCAAATCAAATACACCTATCCTCCGTTTTACACGGTAGATACGTTCCTGATAAAAACGTGTTAATCGAAAATATAAATTTTGTATGGAAAACCGTGTTAAACGAAAAACGTGGGTTTTTGGTCATTTCTTGGGCGACAAACAGATTCGGTAAAACATAAAAGTACCAGTTTAATCACATAAGATATCGACATAACAGTTAAATTGAGTTTCAAAAAGAAACATGCAACATAACCAATAAGAAATTCAAATAAAAATAAAAAGTAATTATACATGCACATACTAGCATGTTGACCTAAATCAAACCTAACTTAACTTGATTCAGTTCGGTGCGACTTGGAAGTTAAATCTGTAATTTTTAACTGTGCTTTCTTTTTAGCTGAATCTTGCAAACATCTTCATATTGACTTAAAAATTCGTTGAGAGTTCGCGGAAATCGGAGAGCTAGTTCAATACTCGGACCATGTTGTTGAAAGTAGTTGCATTATTTATTATCTTCTGGTATAATGGTTGCAATAAAGAAGTTTTAATTTTGGGTAGAAATATAATTTATCCATTTGTAAGCTGCAAATTTTGAGGATGACATGGAGCATTGTCCAGTAAAAGAAGAACCTTAAATATTATTTTGATTAAATACTATTTTACTTCTGGTACGTAAGAGTTATGAGACAAATCAATGAACAATGTGGCTTTAACCCAAGCTTTTGTATTGGCATTCCAATAAATGGAAAGATTTGTTTATTCCTTTTTACCTGGACGCTTTGCTACCTAAGCCTTATCACACTTTAGTATTGAAAACCTGATCAGCAGCCAAATTCTGTAATTGTGAAGCGGTGAAGTAATAAGTTTTTGAGAGAACAGAAACGATGGAATTTTTAACGCTTCATTCACCGCTTCATAGTTACAGAATTTGGCTGCAGGACAGTAAGATGTACCGGAATTAATTTCAGTCAATTTTAGTGGGTACATACTGTTGTGCTGTATCTAAATCAGTAGATGCGCTTTTTAATTTTAAATTTTTGCAAAAAATGCCCGTGTTTAAATATTTCGAACCAACCATGACTTGCAATAAAACTTAAAAGGCATTTTATTTGAGTAGATGGAGTGTAGAGTAGATGGACTGTTTCACATTTCAAAAATTTTAAAGTCTTACTAGTTATGATATTGGTACCAATTGGAGTACGTCTTTGATATTGGTCTTCAAGCCATATCATTAATTTATTTTCCATTGTCGTTATTTTTTTTTAAATAAAATGTGTTGTGTAGTAGGAATTACAATATGTATCAAAACAACAAATAAAAACTTTTAACATCACGGTCACCGCAACAACATGCGTTCAACGATGTTGATGGACGCTAATTTTAATTGTTTGTGTTCTTTAAATTTTCTTGAATTGATAACTAAACAATAAATCCAATCATTTAATAAAATATGCCAGACCCCCATTATAGGATAGAATAAGATCTCGCTGCTATTGCCACTGTTGTATAATATCTCACGTTAACTCGTATGTCAACAGATATAATTATTTACTTACAAATTAACTATGACCATTGATACACACGCATTTTGTATCTAGCTAATAACGATATATTGCTCAAAATCAACTGATTTACATAGAGAATCTCTTACATACCTTTGCTGATTTACATCAACATGCATTTTCAAAATTTTGCTTTGAACACTCAAATGCGTTTTTTGTTACAAGTTTCTTGTTTTCTTGTTTTAATTACAACCTGTATGCATATGGTATACCAGAAGGTTTAATTAAAATAAAGTAGATAGATATAAGTGCGTGTAATACCAAAATTTGTCTTTTTTTGAACTTTTTTTTTTTTGGAAATTTTGATTTCAAAAACCGTGTAAAGTCGAAAACGTGTTAAATGAGTGCCGTGTAAGGCGGGGGATAGGTGTATGATAAGTCATGTTAGTAATACAAAAAATTCTATATATACCTCGGTTGACGCAGACCATTACCAACCTCAACCATTCCTCACTCGGCGCTATGTGCCCCAGGATATAAAAGATCTCGGTCAATAATAGCTCAGTTCTCAATCTTGGTATATAATATACTATATTTGTTTGTATATTGCTATGAGAATTTATTTATCTTCTACGTATAGCAGCGTATGATAAAAACTAATGAGACATTCTAAATAATTTGTTAATTTTTGCAAATCATATTAACATTTAAGCTTGAATTAGAATAATACGTTAATGCGTGCGTCCGTTAGTGACATTTCTATCCATTACATGCGCTGACATCTGTATGCGCTAAATTAAAAAAAATCAATTACAATCACACGTGCGTTGACAGTTATTTTTAATACAATTTTGTTTTTTAAAATGGACGAAGAATTGGAAAAAATTGATTTTATAGCTTTTACGGCGTTGTTGGCTTTTAAATCGTATATTAAAACTAAAAAAAAGGAAAAGACGTTGGTGGGTGCGAAAAATAAATTTAAATAGAAATAAATGTGGATTTTATGAACTAAATTTTAATAAAATTAAATATAATGATCCAGAGCAATTTTTCAAAATAACACGAATGAAAGTTCAGACATTTGAGTAATTTTACGAACTTTTTCGAATTCTACTTTTTTTACTTCGTCAATTAATTTTTCCTCCATTTTTTATTTTTAAGTGTAACAAACAAATTTGAAAACTAATTTTTGTTTGAAAACAATGCAAAATGAAATGTCAAATGACGCACGCATCTCTTAAAGCAAAGAGACCAACTAGATACGTTCGTCATGCAGCCGCTGCGCTGTAGCGTATAATTTAAATTACTTTCATACATTTGTATGCATTCTACTTATCTCTCAACAGACGCACAACTAGTGATGTAAAAGTGTTTAATACTATTGTATAATACGCGGTATTATACGTAAAATACCGTATTGTCCAAAACGTAGTAAAATACAAGGTATTTTATTATAAATTTTTTTTCTATTGTGGTGGGGCGCGAATCAGTAATCTGCCATTTTATTGAGATATCGCGTGGATTACTTGAAGAATTTATAACTGCAAAAATATATACTACTTGGTTCTTGAATATATGAATGACACAGAAGAAATTAATGAGTTATTGCCCCTTGTTACTAACAGTTAGAAACGCATTCCTAGTGATTCGCAAATTTCTATGGCAACAAAATTGTTGTAATATCAACAGAACATAAATTTCAAACATCGAATGCTGCATCATTACTATTCACCGTTATAGGGATTTCTTTTTATGCAGCAAATCAAATTTATGAGCCACGAACTCATTCCGTTTCACTCATTATGAGCTATGGACTCATGGACTGTCACTCAATTTTACATCTTTGAGTAGTCCACTTTCTATACATTCAAATTGATTAACTAAAACACCCAAATCTCAAAACTCAAAACATTCTGAAACCGATGGCAGCTATATTGATTGTTTAACTTAGTGGCAAAGAGTTTGTGGCTCTTCGGAATGTTGCATCGTTCCGCATGTTCCACTGTAACAGAAAAATCTTTTTGAATCTGCAGCCTAACTCATACTGCAAGAAGTATTTGTCTTACAAATCAACGAGGCGTAAGCTTGTTTATGTGAAAAATCATAATTTAAATCTTCAACAGTTTATCGATGGGAAATGATTAGTCTTCAATTTAAATAAAAACATAAATACAATAGCTCGGCGGGAATGAAAGTGATTAATATTGAAACCAAGCAGAATCAGATTCCAGATGAATAAATAGATCTTATTAGCATTGGCTTAAGAAATATAAATAAAGATAACGATAAGAAATCCAAATGTCGGGGCAGTTATTTAGAAGAAAATGAATTAGTTGTGATTGAAAATGGTGATGGAAGTAATTTTTTGTTGTTATACCACTAACACTGTATGTCGGCTATTGCACTTTTGTACAGAATAAACGGTATTTTATTTTGTATTATACAATGTATAATACGCTGTATTATACAAAAAAAATAAAATACCGTATTTTAACATCTCTACGCACAACGGACGCACGTATGACGCATCCATTGTAATTCCCCTCTAAAGAGAAGACCAACTAGATGCGTTCGTCATGCGCCCGCTGCGCTGTAGCGTATAATTTAAATTACTTTCATACATTTGTATGCATTAAGCTGTCAACGGACGCACAACGAACGCACGTATGACGCATCCATTGTAATTCCCCTCTTAATTTCGAAAATGTTGTATAAAATTTCAAACAAGGAAAAAAATTCTTTACTTGTTAAAATTAATAGTAAATTATATAACAAGGTTGAGAAGTAAGCTATTATTGACCGAGAACTTTTAGATCCTGAGGTGCGTAGCGTCGAGGGATATAATGTTCAAGGTCTTTATTAGTCTTCTCAACCGAGGTACATATAGAATTTTTTTAACTACTAACACTAATTATTATATTTGCTTTGATTATATTTTGATATTAGTCCATTTTCTACTTCATTTTTTAAATATCTTAAAATATCAAGTAGCCTGGAAGTTTAGTTTCATACAAAATAAAAGGAAACAAAGGAATGCAATTATTATTTGTTTGTGTTTTTTGTTCAATTCAATTAAAAATAAAAGAAAATTTGTCATTATTAACCTAGGTAATATTTTGTTACTATTATTGACCTAGGTTCAGAAAAATACTTCTCATTGGGGCATTCGAGTAAGTAATGTCGATTTCTCAAGTTAGTAGTTAAAAAAAGAAATTTTTACATCTTATACACAACACAAAAGTTATTTGTGCACGATTACGCGATTTTGCATCATTATTGATGTGTAAATAAGCAAATTAAATTTGGTTTACAAATCACAGGTCGGCAAGCAATTACTTACCGTTCATGCAGGCGGTAAGTATTTATTTACCGGTAAGGGAGAGGGTGTGACTAAAAACGATTTTATTTAAATAAATATGTAGGTCCATTTACTAGCTTCAACTTTAAATAATATTCCTTTAAAAATATTGCAATTGATTTAAAAGCAATTTATTTTGCAAAAATATTCAATGAAAGTGAGTTTTGCAACAAAAAAACCTAAAGAATTATTATAAAACGCAAAGATTACTATTTTGAAATAAAGTTTAAAGAAATTTGTTTTAGTCTTGAATTTTGTGCATTTTATTTTGAATTGTGTAATTTTACTATTTAACTAATTTTAATTGAATTTTTATTGATCGTGCAAAAAATGTAATAAGCATTTTGGGCATTAAGCTATTATTACCGATTTCGGATATATTAGAGATCTTGTGGTGGTTCTGGACTGTACGGTTTTTTATTTCCCAAAATCACCATTAAAGTTGTATGACTTCGAATCTTGGTTCAGTATAAATCCAAACACAGAAGTTTCTTTTGACGGAACTGTATTTGGCTAGATATAAAAAGATTACAATAATATAATATATAAAATATGGAGGGGCTGAAATCTCACAGCTCTGAGATATCAAGACTTCGGTCTGGGTTAAGGATTTTGATATAGTTTTCGGCAAAAAACTTTTATGAGGACATGGTTTTTAGTTTTGGGCAGCGATGTATATCAAACATAACTCTTTGTTAAAGTACAAGTATTTTTTATCTCTGCTTAAAAATTTATTACAAAACTAACACGAAACATCAATACGTTGCCGGAAAATTATAAACAAAATTCCAAAAATATTGTTAAATTAAATAAAATCAAACTTTTTCAAAATTCCAAAAATATTCCAAAAATTTATTCTAAAATCAAATATTTAAACTTTTTCTAAATTCCGATAATATTCCAAAAATTCTTAAAAATTTAAACTTTTCCAAAATTCTAAAAATATAGCAAAAATTATTACAAATTCAAAAATTAAAACTTTTTTCAAAATTCGAAAAATTATAATAAAATTTAAAATTTTTCAAAATTCTAAAAATATTGCAAAAATTATAACAAAATCAAATATTGAAACTTTTTTCAAAATTCCAAAAATTAGAATGAAATCAAATATTTAAACTTTTTCTATATTCCAATAATAATCCAAAAATTTTTAAATATTCAAACTCTTTCCACAATTCTAAAAATATTGCAAAATTTATTACAAAATCAAAAATGGAAAATTTTTTCAAAATTCCAAAAATTATAACAAAATCAAAAATTAAAAATTTTTCCAAATTTTAAAAATATTCCAAAAATTCTTACAAAATCAAAAATTAAATTTTTTTCCGAAATTCTAAAAATATTGCAAAAATTATTACAAAATCAAAAATACAAACTTTTTCAAAATTCCAAAAATATTTCAAAAACTATTACAAATTCTAAAATTTCCATGTCCAATTTCATTTTCAATTACATTTACGTCATAAAAACAGCTAAATTTTTTTCCCAAAAAATTGGCTAAAAAAATAAATGAAATCATTTTTTGACACACTTGACATTATTTTTTTGACAAACTTATAATGCCGTAATTCTCTTTAATAATAATAATATTTCATTTCAAACAAACAATTTTATTTTTTTCCAAAAAATTGGGTAAAAAAATAAATAATCTTTCTTTTGACACACTTGACAACATTTTTTGACAAACTTATAATGAAATAATCTAGTTTTTTAACTCACATACCAATCCCTACCATCAAGATTTCTCCAAATTCAATCGTGTCGTAATCACTTAAAATGAACGTTTTTTATTAAATATGAAAATTTGCTATTTTTGACACACATAATGATTTTTTGACACACTTCCGGTACAGTTATCGAACACAGCGTCCTTTCGGACCTGTCCCTTGAGTATACCCATTTTTAGAAAAAAACATTTATGAAATCCCTCCAGCGGTTTTCCCTGTAGCGTAGGCAATGACGGCCAGCCGGCCGGCCGGCCGGCCTACAGACAGACATACATTTTTTTTTTGCTTTTTTAGAATCAGTAGGTCCTAAAACGTCGAGAAATGCCAAAAAACGTGGGGGCAAGAATTTCACTTTGAGCTCATGAATGTAATACTTAGGTCTTTCAGACCGAAGTAAATTACAAAACGTAACAAATAACAATATCTTAACAATTATTTTGATATGATTTTAATTAAATTTTTTGGAAATAATTAATATTTATATAAAAAGTCGTTTTCTTTACCTTGTTCCAAAATATTTTATCATACAACAAAAATACAAGTTAAATTTATAACAGAATTAATTATTATTATTTAGTTGATGTTGCCTGGATGATTGTTTGTCGTAAAAAGAATTAATTTAATTTTAAAAAGGAAAAAATAAAATAAAATAAAAAAATTAAAAAAAAGATCAAAAAAAAAAACAAAAAAAAATTTAATAAAAAGGGTTAAGAAACCCTGAAAATAAAATCTTTTAAAAAAACAACAAAAAAAAACAAAAAGCGCACTGAAAAGGAAAAAATAAAATAAAAATTAAAAAATTAAAAAAAAAATAAAAAAAAAACAAAAAACTAAAAAAAAAATAAATAAAAAGGGTTAAGAAACCCTGAAAATAAAATCTTTTAAAAAAAACAAAAAACAAAACAAAAGCGCACTGAAAAGGAAAAAATAAAATAAAAATATTCGAAAAAAATAATGCAAGAGAGTTTCGAATAGGAATAGCACACTTAAAAGTAAAAAAAAATAAAAATTAAGGAATGGTTGAGCCAAAAGATAACTCGGGCCGCATATTGATGCAAGACCTTAGTGGTCGCATAGGGGTCTTAAATAAAGTAAAGGTCACAACACATTTTGAACAAAAAAGATTTTAAACGAGTGTGTTTTTATATCGTTGTTATGCATATTTTATATTCTCTAAATAAAGAACTCTCAGATGTTCCTTGTTTTCACACCCGTAGAACAATTATCACCATTGCTGGTGTCGGAGGCTGAGCCTATGGCACACTTTTGCTGCTTGCCGAACTTAAGCAGTCAACCATAAAATCGCGGCTCCGTCACGCTCATGTTGGAGCTAAATTGTATATTTGTGTATTCTCAAAATATAAATTGCGTTCTTTTGAACAACTACTCGATAGATAGATACTATTGTTGGGCGTGCATAGCTTCCATTCACAAAAACATGAGAGATCTTTAAGATCCTATTGTGGAAGGCGGAAGCCCTTATTTTTTAATACTGTCATGTCTTACCAGTTGCAGTCGCTTTCAAAGACTAGAACACAATTAGCACTCGAAGTTGTTTAGGTCTTTAGAAACCCAGGTCTTCGGCGTGAAAGCTCGTTGCACTTTCCACCACACCACTGAGACGCTCAAACATCAACTAGTATTATCTCTTAATCTTAAATTGTTCTAATCGAAATAAAAATACACTCGTTTAAAATCTTTTTTGTTCAAAATGTGTTGTGACCTTTACTTTATTTAAGACCCCTATGCGACCACTAAGGTCTTGCATCAATATGCGGCCCGGGTTATCTTTTGGCTCAACCATTCCTTAATTTTTATTTTATTTTTTACTTTTAAGTGTGCTATTCCTATTCGAAACTCTCTTGCATTATTTTTTTCGAATATTTTTATTTTATTTTTTCCTTTTCAGTGCGCTTTTGTTTTGTTTTTTGTTTTTTTTAAAAGATTTTATTTTCAGGGTTTCTTAACCCTTTTTATTTATTTTTTTTTTAGTTTTTTGTTTTTTTTTTATTTTTTTTTTAATTTTTTAATTTTTATTTTATTTTTTCCTTTTCAGTGCGCTTTTTGTGTTTTTTGTTGTTTTTTTTTTTAAAAGATTTTATTTTCAGGGTTTCTTAACCCTTTTTATTTAATTTTTGTTTTTTTTTGTTTTTTGTTTTTTTTTATTTTTTTTTTTATTTTTTTTTTCAGTTAACACAAAAAAAAATGTTAAATGGATGCTCCCTTAGTGTCATTTTTGACATTTGAAAGGTTTTTGCACTATACAATATGGCCGCCGGTCCAAAATGGCGGCAATTATAGTCTAAGAACCTTTCTTGGCCTGAGACCTTACCAACGATATATCATATGTGGTTTCTGCGGTGGAAAATTAATGTCATATTTGACATTTAAAAGATTTTTGCAAAATTCAATATGGCGGCCAGTCCAAAATGGCGGCGATTATAGTCTAAGAACCTTGTTTGGCCCGAGACCTTTCCAACGGTATATCATATGTAGGGTCTGCGGTGGAAAATTAATGTCATATTTGACATTTAGAAGAATTTTGCAAAACTCAATATGGCGGCCAGTACAAAATGGCGGCGACTATAATCTAAGAACCTTCCTTGGCCCGAGACCTTTCCAACGATATATCATATGTACGGGGTCTGCGGTGGAAAATTAATGTCATATTTGACATTTAAAAGATTTTTGCAAAATTCAATATGGCGGCCGGTCCAAAATGGCGGCGATTATAGTCTAAGAACCTTCCTTGGTCCAAGACCTTTCCAACGATATATCATATGTAGGGTCTGCGGTGGAAAATTAATGTCATATTTGACATTTGAAAGGTTTTTGCAAAATTCAATATGGCGGCCAGTCCAAAATGGCGGCGATTATCGTGTAAGAACCTTCCTTGGCCCGAGACCTTTCCAACGATATATCATATGTAGGGTCTGCGGTAGAAAATTAATGTCATATTTGACATTTGAAGGGTTTTAGCAAAATTCAATATGGCGGCTGGTCCAAAATGGCGGCGATTATAGTGTAAAAACCTTCCTTGGTTCAAGACCTTTTCAACGATGTATCATATGAGGGGTCTGCGACGGATCATATGGGCTATACGCGAAGACAAAAAAGCGTTACAAACCCATATATATATACATATATCTGGAAGGACTGAATAGAAATAAAAGATTTTAATAAAATAAACATCAAATTTTGATTCTATGTTTCGTGAAATCTACAATTTCTATATTTTTTTAAAATCGGCACGCATTAAAATGCGCTTTGATTTTCCGAACTATTTTTTTTATGGAGGGTGAAGGACTCCATAATCTCGAATTCGTCTCAAACTCAAAACATATATCCTCAATCGGTAAAACCCTCTTACTGCCCTTAATACTTAAATTAAACTATATTATTGAAAGCGTCTTATAAGCGGGCATTATGAATTCATAACGCCTTCTCATAATGGCCCGGTTTTCATGGACGAGTTTATATGTATCGCGTATCCAAGATTTTATGATAACTTTATATCTACGTGAAGCATAAAATAATGTTTATACATAACATGTATCCAAATAAAATGCAACTATACTTAGCTTCAATGCTTTTGAAATATTTTCGGTTGTGGCTTACAATTTTAAAAAATACTTTGGGTCATTCCAAAGTGACTAACGTAACATTTATACCGAAATTCACAACTTTGTTCCCATATAACTAAAATAGTAAAGATTATTTAAAGCACTTGTTGACTTTTTAAAATGTAAATCGAGTTTATTTATCTAAATCAGTAAGCTTTTTTATTTAAATTAAAATTTTTAGATATTTTTTAAATAAAAATTTAAATGTGACTAACGTAACATTTTTTATACTATTAAATTAACACCTAAATTATGAACCAAAATTCTCTAGATGTTGAAAATGTACATAAAATTTATTGATAAGTTTCTTCAATGCAATTAATGTATTTTTTAAAAAAGCCAATAACTTTTTAAAAAATATGTTAGTTTTTCATAAATTGACGCTTTTGATTAAAATGATGTGTGACTAACGTAACGTGACTAAAGTAACACAAAAGAATTCATTTATTTAGAATGCTTACAACATTTATTTGGAAAGCAAAGCAGTCCAATTCAGATACTCCAAACTTTAGCTTTCAGAAAATAAAAAGTCTAAAACAATTCAGTTTATTATATTTGTGCTATGTTATATTCTTTTTAGATATATTTTCATTCGTATATTAAGCCTTTTTCACAACCATGCGCTTAATTGCATTCTAAACAAAATAACTATATTGGAATTTTCACAATTGTTGCCAAAATATATGAAAAAAAAATTATAGGCCACAGTTACAGTTTTGTGAAGAAAAAAAATTTAGCTTGAAGGTTGACTTTAAAATTTAATGACCCCTTTTCATAATCTAAAGTCATATTTTTTTACTAGATTAAGATAGATTTGTCGTTTCCTGAAAAATTAGTCAAATATACAAAGTGTTCTATAGTCATATTATAAAAATTTGCTTTCCCAACGCTACCACAACTCATTGGAAACCGTTTTGAGTTTCTCACAAAATGACAAATAACCCTGACGTTTGGTTTGTTGAGAGTCGTAGCAATGGAAGTGTTAGTCTTCTAAGATAAGTTGGTTGTATGTATATGTGCCGAAAAAGTTCAGATGCAGAACTGCAGTCACAGATGACCGTTTCCGGTCATTTTACTGTAAGTTTTGGTTTCCTTTGGTTTTTAAGCCAAGTATACTTGGGTTTTATAAGAACAACTTTCGTTTCTCTCCATATTTGAGGAATGTATAAGCAAGACTATAGCTTGCTTTGAATGAACTCATGAGATATGGAAGGATGATTCTCAGGCATTTTTGCAAAAAAACCTTGAGTATATCATTTATTTAGACCAAAAGATTGTATAACCCATCTCGCTTTGTTGTGTGTAAATATTGTGTTGATTAAATGATCTGCAATAATTTTTTTAGTTGTAGAATCTGGAGGAAGCACATCTTCGTTGGCATTATCTTCTGTTCACACTTCTGTTGAAATTATGTATCTAGTGGTGATCGGCCGACATTAAATTTTGAAGTTTGCAGTTCAACTTAAGTAGGAAGACTCTTTGTTAAAGTACAAGTATTTTTTATCTCTGTTTAGAAATTTATTACAAAACTAACACGAAACATCAATATGTTGCCGGAAAATTATAACAGATCATAAATTAACATAATTTAGTGAAAAGATGATACACTCAGCAAACTACTCAAAAACCTCTCCATTTAGCGTTTGGAGAAAATATTACAAAATCACAAATTCATATTTCTTTCAAAATTCCAAAAATATTGTAAAAATTAAATAAAATCAAACTTTTTCAAAATTCTAAAAATATTCCAAAAATTATAACAAAATCAAAGATAAAACTTTTTTCAAAAATTCTGAAAATATTGCAAAAAAAATAAAATCAAAAATTGAAACTTTTTTCAAAATTCCAAAAATATTCCAAAAATTAGAATAAAATCAAATATTTAAACTTTTTCCAAATTCTAATAATATTCCAAAAGTTCTTCAAAATTCAAAAATTGAAACTTTTTTCAAAATTCTAAAAATACATATCAAATTAAAAATTGTTTTTTTCAAAATCTAAAAATATTCCAAAAATTGGAATAAAATCAAATATTTAAATTTTTTCTAAATTCTAATAGTATTCCAAAAATTCTTAAAAATTCAAAAATTCAAACTTTTTCCAAAACTCTTAAAATATTGCAAAAATTATAACAATGTCAAAAATTGAAACTTTTTTAAAAATTATAATAAAATCAAAAATTTAAAATTTTTCAAAATTCTAAAAATATTCCAAAAATTCTTTCAAAATCAAAAATTGAAACTTTTTCAAAATTCCAAAAATATTCAAAAACTATAACAAATTCAAAAATGTCCATGTCCAATTTCATTTTCATTTACATTTTCAGCAAACTATTCAAAAACCTTCAATTTAGCGATTCGAGAAAATATTACAAAATCACAAATTCATATTTCTTGCAAAATTCCAAAAGTATTGTAAAAATTATAATAAAATCACACTTTTTTCAACATTCTAAAAATATTCAAAAATTATTACAAAATCAAAAATTGAAACTTTTTTCAAAATTCCAGAAATTATAATAAAATCGAAAATTTAAAATTTTTCAATATTCCAAAAATTCTTACAAAATCAAAAATTAACTTTTTACAAAATTCTAAAAATATTTCAAAAATTATTACAAAATCAAAAATACAAACTTTTTTCAAAATTCCAAAAATATTTCAAAAACTATTACAAATTCAAAAATTTCCATGTCCAATTTCATTTTCAATTACATTTACGTCATAAAAACAGCTACATTTTTTTTCCCAAAAAATTGGCTAAAAAAATCAATGAAATCATTTTTTGGCACGCTCGACATTATTTTTTTGACAAACTTATGCCAAAATTCTCTATAATAATAATATATTTTCATGTTATACAAATTATTAATTTTATTTTTTTCCAAAAAATTGGGTAAAAAAATACATGAAAATCATTCTTTTCACACACTTGACAACATTTTTTTGACAAACTTATAATGCCATAGTTCTCAATAATAATAATAATTTCATTTCAAACAAAATTTTAATTTAATTTTTTCCAAAAAATTGGGTAAAAAAATAAATAAAAATCTTTCTTTTGACACACTTGACAACATTTTTTTGACAAACTTATAATGCAATAATCTAGATTTTGGTCTCACTACCAATCCCGACCATCAAGATTCCTCCAAATTTAATGTTCCCACTCGTAATCATTTAAAATGAACGTTTTTTAAGCCAAAAATATGCAAATTTCCTTGTTTTGACACACTTGACGATTTTTTTGACACACTTCCGGTACAATTATCGAACACACCGTCCTTTCGACTCTTCCCATTGAGTAAACCTATTTTTAAAAAAAAATTTTGAAATCCGTCCAGCGGTTTTCTAGATTTCGTAGGTTGTGACAGCCGGATGGCCTACAGACAGACATACATTTTTGCTTTTTTAGAATCAGTAAAACCTAAAACGTCGAGAAAGGCCAAAAAAAGTGGGGGTAAGAATTTCACTTTGAGCTCATGAATGTAATACTTAGGTCTTTCAGACCGAAGTAATTTAGACATCTCGACTACTTATTACTTTATGATTTTTCTCATCATAAAACCTAAAACCATTAACTGTATAACCAATTAATTTCATTTTTAATGAACGAGCCTCAAATTTACCCTTCTGAATTTGTTTCGGAATGTTCACGAATGCTTCACTTCACTTCCAGTGTAGTTTATTTAAATCTGGCTTTTCCTCATACCATAACTCTGCAGAAGTTTTATCTTTTTGAATTGCTGTTGTACGACATCTATTAATTACGTACGTAGCATGTTGAACTGCTTCATTCCATAAAAATTTCTGTAAATTAGATTCTAATAATGCGCATCTCGTTTTATCTACCACTGTTCGATTAAATCTTTCAGCAACACCGTTTAGTTGCGATGAATACCGTATGGTTGTATCTACAGCTATACTATTTCTTGAACAATAATCTGATAATTCATTACTTTTGTATTCAGTTCCACCATCTATTCTTAAAACTTCAGTTCAGCGATCAAATCTGTTATAAACTTTTTCAGCATAATCCCTGAATGTATCGAAGACCTCAAACTTATTGCGTAGTGTATAGACAACCGCAAAATGTGAGTAGTCATCATAAACGTAACAAAATATTTTTTACCATCATGGGCTGAATAATTTATGGGTCCAACTACATCACTATGTATTTTTTGCCCACATCGTATTGCTCTTTTTCTGGTACCATTAAATGGGGATTTTGTCATTTTACCCATTAAGCATATTCCACAATCTCCGTCATTATCATAATGATAACTGTGATCACAGTTATGTGATAAATTCACTTTTACCCGGAGAAGCTTCAATTTCAAACGTATTAAAACACTTAATTTTGAAAATTTGTCTACTTACATCGTTTTTAATAAGCACGGTATCACCATAAAAATTGACAATATACATCTTTTTAGTTATTTCTTTTATAGAAATTAAATTTTTTTCTAAGCCGGTACCATTAAAACATCAGTCAAATAGATTGGACCTGCCTCAGTATTTAACAATAAATTTCCTTCACTTTTACATATTAAATGTTCACCTTTCTTAGCAATATTTATTTTTACTGCCTGTTTTAATTGACGAACATCATTCATATAACTAAAACATTTTTCGTTAACCATGTGGTTTGGTGCCCCTGAATCTAAAATAAATTTACCTGACAGTTCGTAGTTCACTGAATTACACTCATTCTCTGCAAATTCACAATTAAAAATATTTGGGTTAAAATCTGCACAATTAGCATTACCAGTTACCACCTCCTCCATTTCTGTGACCGTCAACCATAATTATTAGTTCTTCTGTAGCCCCTAAATTTATTTTTACAATATTTGCTTGTATGACCAAACTTGTTGCAAATATAACACTTCACATTTTTCATTTTCGGACAATCTTTAATCTTATGATCAGCTTTACATTTGTAACATTGGAAACTTGTACAAAAAGCACCATTATTATTAACTTGTGACGAGGTTTTCTCATTTAATTTTGCTTTTACTTTAAGGAGTCGACTAGTTAAATTATTTAAATTTCTTTCGGCTGCTACTGTACTTTCCAAGCCGTACTAAAGTTAGAATAATCAACTGGAAGACTCGAAATAATTTTATTAATCACCATTGTATCACTTATTTCCTCTCCTTGTGCTTTTATTTGTGCTAAAAGCGTTTCGATATCAGCCAGAAAATCTTTCACGTGTCATGAAAACTCTAACCTAAAAAATTTTGCATCAAAAACTGTAACTGTGCTTCATCTTTCTGTTGATAAAGTGAACATAATTTGTCGTAAATTTGTTTCGGTGTTTCGCAATTTAAAACGTTTCTTAGTTCTGATGGCTCTAATGACAGTGGCGAAGCGTCGGTATAGACACACTAGACAGTGTCTACCCAAACATAATATAAATATGAAACTTTATTTTCATATTGTTCGCATAATGTCGACTTAATACTATTTTGTCAAACGTTCTAAGAAAATCATTAAGTTTTAATACAATAATTAGAACAAAAACAATTCAACTATGCTCCTGAAACTTTAATACAAACGTTTCCCAGTTTCATGTACAAACAAACAAAAATGTTTTTCTCACTGCAGTAGACGTTTCAAATTATGACTACCAAAATAAGCAATAGCAACAACAACAAATTTTCAACTTTTGTTCCTTCTTGGATAGACAGTTTTGTTTCTGTCTATTTTTGTTTCCAAATTTGTTGAGAAACATCAGTAGACGTTTCAAATTATGACTACCAAAATAAGCAATAGCAACAACAACAAATTTTCAGCTTTTGTTCCTTCTTGGATAGACAGTTTTGTTTCTGTCTATTTTTGTTTCCAAATTTGTTGAGAAACATCAGTAGACGTTTCAAATTATGACTACTAAAATAAGCGATAGCAACAACAACAAATTTTCAACTTTTGTTCCTTC
This sequence comes from Diogma glabrata, assembly GCA_963693315.1. NCBI lineage: Eukaryota > Metazoa > Arthropoda > Insecta > Diptera > Cylindrotomidae > Diogma > Diogma glabrata. Next base: position 273,504,612 of record OY856186.1, read on the forward strand.
TTTTTTTTTTTTTTTTTTTTTTTTAGTTTTATTTTATTTATTTGGCTTGGACGGTCATAAATATTTATGACCTTTGTTTTTGCAGTCCACATCGCCAAAGATTGTACATTATGTAATTTTTCTATGAATACTATGATAAACTGAAGTGAGAGGTTCGAAGCATGTGTCATCACAGCGTTATGCGCATGACCAACTCTGATTCAGGGTTGTGTCTGTCATTCCACTGTTTCAGACAAAACTTCGCCGCTCTTCACTTCACCTCATAGTTTACATTGTTTATTTGTTCAGTTTCTATAATTCAATTTATGTAATTCAATTTGTTTTCGAGTATAGTTAGAAAATTTTTTAAACTATATAAATTTTACGTTCCATTAATTTTTATATAAATCAAATTACTGTAAATTTTAATTCATTAAATTTTAAATTCATTAAATTTTTTTTTTATATATATCATATTACTGTAATTAAATTATTTAAACCTTTATATATATATAAAGTTGATTTCATTTTTACATTCAATTACTCAATTTTAACTTAAATATTCATTAAATTTTTATCTATGTTTCGAATTACTGTAAATTTTAAGTTATTTAAACCTTTGTATGTATCAATTTGATTCCATTTTTAATTTCGATTACTTATATTTAAGTTAAATTTATTTTTTTTTCAAAATCAATTGTTCCCATTATTATATTTCTGTAGTTCACGTATGGTTTTGAATCAAAATCAGGTATTCATTTGTCTTGTAAGGTAGGAGGTACATTTAATTATTTGACATTGTAGATTCTATTTTATCTTTTTCAAGCGTATATCTGGTGGTTGTATCAGAAGAAACACAAAAACTTCCATTTAGATAACCATATTTAGACTTTGTTGTATTAGAAGAAACACCCAAAACTTCCAATTTAGTTGACTATTCCGGTAGTATTGTTGATTATTATATGGTGGACACCACGACGACCCACATATTTTGACATGGTAGATGTATTGGAACAAACACAGAAAACTTCCAATTTAGATGACTAGTCCGGTAATATTTGTAATTTTTCATTATCGCTGAAGCAAGTGACCCATTTATTATGACATAGTAGTTGTGTTAGAAGAAGCCCAGAAAAACTTCCAATTTAGATGACTAGTCCGGTAATATTTGTAATTTTTAGTATAGCAGAGACAGGAGACCCATTTATTTTGACATTATAGTTGTATCAGAAGAAACACGAAAAACTTCCAATTTAAATGACTAGTCCGGTAATAATTGTAACTTTTTTGTTGTATTTTCTCATCGAGAAAATTCCATAAATCATTTCAATCCTAATTTCGACGACCCACATATTTTGACATGGTAGATGTATTGGAATAAACACAGAAAACTTCCATTTTAGATGACTAATCCGGTAATATTTGTAATTTTTCATTATCACTGAAGCAAGTGACCCATTTATTTTGACATAGTAGTTGTATTAGAAGAAACCCAGAAAAACTTCCAATTTAGATGACTAGTCCGGTAATATTTGTAATTTTCAGTATAGCAGAGACAGGAGACACATTTATTTTGACATTATAGTTGTATTAGAAGAAACACGAAGAACTTCCAATTTAAATGACTAGTCCGGTAATAATTGTAACTCTTTTGTTGTATTTTCTCATCGAGAAAATTCCATAAATAATTTCAATCCTAATTTCACTTTATTTATTATTTTAATTTGTATTTTTGACCACATTACTATTTTTAATGGTTTATTTTATTGTACTAAAAGAAACAAAACACGGCATGTGTTTGATTTTAGTGGTTTATTGTGCACATGATATGTTTATACATGTTTAACGAAACAAAGCACGATATAACCAGACATGTGACCGCATTATATGGATTTCATAGTTTTTTTAATCTAAAAAATTCTTTTTCATCCGTATATTTTTCCACTGTTTCTGTATTCCTTTTTGTATTTAAGACACTTAACCGCATTTTAAAATGATTATGGTGATTATTTTTTATTATTCTTTGATTAATCTGTTCACTATTATGAGCACATGTTTATTATTATTTTTCACATTTTAAGATTATCGCTTTTCAGATTACTTCATATGAATTTTTTACTTTTATTAAATTATATTGATTCGTTCCATAAGTAGATTTATAATTAGATCGGTACTAATGTTTGGTTTTTCCCAGTGCGGCTATTCAGTTGAAATATATTTTATATTTCAACTGAATAGCCACACAACCTTTCTGTACGATGTTCGGAAACGGAATGTGTTTGTTCCTTCTTGGATAGACAGTTTGGTTTATGTCTATTTCTGTTTATATATTTTGTTTCCAAATTTTTTGAGAAACATATTATGGGAAGCATTTTTGACAAAAATTGTAATTATTAGTTAGATGTTTCTTGAGCAATTTTTTGTGTTTGTGTGATTGTGAATTCGATTCTACGACTTCTGAATAACAGGAACAGTTGGAAAATAAATTTGAATCTTTGATTTTGGATTAATTTTTGGAATATTTTTAGAATTTAGAAAAAAGTTTCAATCTTTGATTATGTTATAATTTTTGCAATATTTTTGGCATTTTGGGAAAAGTTTGAATTTTTAATTTTGTTATAATTATTGCAATATTTTAAGAGTTCTAGGAAAAGTTTGAATTTTTGATTTTGTTATAGTTCTTGCATTAATCTTGGAATTTTGAAAATAGTTTCAACTTTTGATTTTTTAATAATTTTTAGAAAATTTTTGGAATGTTGAAAAAGTTGAAATTTTGGATTTCATTATAATTTTTGGAATATATTTAGAATTTTGAAAAAGTTTATTTATACTATTACAAAGAATTTTTTGTTTAATAATATAATTAATATTAATATTATAATATTCATCGCTCCCTAAAACTTAAAACAATGTTTTTGTTAATCTACAATATCCTTTATCTTTAGTACAAAATATTTTTATTTCAAAATTTTTAAAATTTTTAATTTTGATTTAGATTTAACAATGTTTTTTAATTATTTTGCTTGCCGCGAATAAAAAATATAGTATATGATGCACGGACGTAAGTCATTTTAAATGTGGGTGCAAATCTCGGTTGGCGCTTCGACTCACAAACTCCACATACGTCCAAAAACCTTAGGTTTCTGTCCTCTCATCTTAATGTACTATAATTAGTTTCTACTGGCAAATTAATAAAACTTTTGAATATGTCTACCCTAGTTTCAGAAGCACGCTTCGCCACTGTGAAGAAACTAAAATCCTTTTTGCTTTACTAAATCTTGTATCAAAATCTGTTTGTTCCGCATTATCATTCACCGGCCTTTCTTCTGTACCTTTAATAATTTTCCATGTATTTATGCTTTCCAATAAGGCCTTTATTTGAAAACACCATACTTCAAAATCAAACCTCTTGATATTTATTATTTTAATATTTATTTCCTCCATCTTTGTGTTTTTAGGATGCCTGGGCACATAACCTGTAGAAATAAAACTCAGCAATTACAGTACAACTAAATCTCTGAATCCTTTTATTACTTTTAACACACTGAATCGTTTTTTTACATAAAAAAAAATTCAAGAAGTATAAAACTAAAACTAAAAGGGAAACAGTGTTGTCAGTATCAAAATATAGTAATAAGATTACCATATGCAGCAACGCCCCTCAACCAATTAGATGCGGATTTTTTTATGTCTCACTGAAAGACAATTCCTCTATCCACGACTACTAAAAAATTATATACTTTCCATGTGTATGTCTTCCATTGCAATTTTATACATTCTCTAACTTGTGTATAGAATGTGACGCAATCGTTACATTCTACTGCAGTTCTATAGTTTATTTGTGGGTATAGTGTTATCAAAAGGTTAAAACGAGAACAATACATATATAAAATATAAAATAATAAATTTAAGTTTCGTTTTTCTAAGCTATCTATGATTTACATATTTCAATATGGTGATCAAAACTTTAGCAGGCAAACTGGAAATTAATCGAAATATTTTGCAGTCGTGGATAAAATAGCATCTTGTATTCGCATAGGATGATGGCAATTCTTCACTCGGATGATTCCCTCCACTTGCTACGCTCGTTTCGGGAAACTTCATCCTCGTGAAGAATTGCCATCATTCTCAACTCATACAAGAATATACTGTTATCCACGACTACTAAAGAATATATGCTTTCCATGCGTATGTCTTCCATTATAATTGTATTCATTCCACAACTAGTGAATTTGATTAAAATTCTTTAACAGCTCTATAGTTTATTAAATATTCCCCTAACAAATTAAACAACAAACTTGTTTTGTTTTTCGCTATTTTTGATGTTTTTATTTCAATATAGCGATACCAATTTTTGCATGAAAACTGGAAATTAAACAAAATATTTTACAGTCGTGGATAAAATAGCATCTTGAATTCGCTTAGGATGATGGCAATTCTTCACTCGGATGATTCCCTCCACTCGCTACGCTCGTTTCGGGAAACTTCATCCTCGTGAAGAATTGCCTTCATTCTAAGCTCATACAAGAACCTACTATTACAAGTATCATTGCTCTAATTTACTAAAAACAAAAACATGCTTGGATTAAACAATTTTCTCTAAAAAAAATTCACAAAACACATTTCTGTAAATATATGTATGTTTTCTTTGAAAATAGGGTTAAATTATCTTTCTTTCGATTGTAGTATTTTGTCTTAAATATTTTACGCTTTAGAGTGCAGGGAGTAAAATAATAATTTTGCGCATTTTTATTTCAATAGGAAAAATTGGCCTCCTTTAAGCCCGATTTTAGAGTTGTAAAATTGTATTTTACGGTATGGTATGTTATCTCGTTTGGCTAACTACCACTGTTTTTCCTGAACTTTTGAGCAAAACTGCAGATTCATTTTCATTTTACTTCAACAAATCTGCAAGTTGGAACAGACGTAGATGTTCATCTTCGCAAAGGTCCGCATTTTAAAAACAATATAACTTTCGAAAATAGCATTCGAAAGGTCACCAATTATCGACGTTGATTAATGAACTGTTTGAACTAACAACCTGCCACATGCAATCCCACCATGTGTCTGTAATTTGGTGTGAGCTGCCACACATCTATACCGTTTGTCTACCACAACGGGTAAAAATATGTTGAACCTACGGTGGACATACGAAACTAACAACTATTGCATTTGTTCGTTGAAAAAATATGCTACATACCGAAACTCAAATTATATCCGATTTTATAAAATTGTGTCTAATGTTAAACTTTTTTATCGACAATTCCCAATGTAACATTTTATTTTGTTTTTGCTTTCATGTTAAAATACAAAAGCGATTGCGAAGGAATAAATATGACCTGAGGAAACATAGATAGTGAAAATATAAAAATTCTGTTCAGACTTAAATTTTCCACTTTATTTAAATGTCTGAGTTTTGAAATGTCGTGGCAATATTTTACGAAAACTTCAGAACAGTATATAAAGAAACAAATGACTTATTCGTCTGTTAATGTCAGCTCTTGTTGACATTCTTTTTGTAAGTCAAAAAGGTTAAAATAATTTGAAACCAAGTCAGTTGAAAAAAACAATCAATCACAATGTTTTTTGGATTAAATTTTTAATTGTAATTCAAACTATTTAAAGTGAAAGTATAAACTTTTAATAATGAATTAAAAAATTTATTAGGATTATTTTTATAGCTTACTCAATACATTTTGTTTAACTCTTTTTTAATTGATTTATATGTTTAGAAAAGTTGACAAAAACTATGTTGTTGGTAAGCATAAGTGGATTTTTCTTGATAGAAATAGATTTGATTCTAATTTCTACTAATTAAAAATATATCTATGTTGCATTTTATCATCAAAAGCATCATCCTTTATAAAGAAACGTGAAAACACTAATAACAAATTTATTCACATCTTTTTTGTTTTTTCAATTCATTAAAATTATGAAACGCGCAAGACAAGTCAAACGAAATCGAAAATCTTTTATATTTATCACTCTGACACCTGGTGATGATTTTCCGAATTAAAAAATTGTTGCTAATGAATTTTCTTTTTACTCTGTTTTTCATTTCTTTTGTTAATTGACGAAATAAAATTCAATGTTTGAATAACTTTTTTTCTGTTTTTTTAGTTCACTGCGGATTTTCATTTGTGAAATAGCTTTCAAAGACAAGTAGAAAAGTTATATTTTTTTTGTTTTTTATTTTATAATATAATTTGTGAAAGTTTTAAAATGAGAATTTTGTAAAAAAAAAAGCTCAAATTTTATTTAAACTTAATAAATAAAAATAAAAAAAAATTATATTCTTGTAATAATAAAAAAAAATATTTAGGTGTTAAATTTTCTTTTGTGTTAAAAGTTATTAAAAATTTTGTTATATGAAACGGAAATTATACAAGAATATTATTGTGAATGTGCTTTTTTTTGTTAAATGTAATTGAATGCAATCGAATTAATTTTTTGTGATGCAATCGTCCTGAGTTTCGGCAAAAAGGAAGAATAATTTTTCACGGTTCTTTTTAATAAAGAAGGAAACTTTTTTATTTAACGTAAGTTAAATTATAAAACTTTTAAAGCACTTTATTATTAATAAAACAAAAAACTTATGTTCTCTAAGTTAATAATTCTACGAGAAAAAAACGTATTTTTTGAAAGCTTTTTTAATGGTTGATTTATGAATATGAAATTGTTTTTTGGGATATATTTACATATATTATTTATTGTGTTTTTATGAATATATTGTGTATATACTAATTTGGTTTGTGTTGCAATAGCTCATAAATGTATGTCAAATAAAAGAAATATTTCAAAGCTCATTGTTAGCTCTAAAAATATTCTTGTTAATTGTAAAGAAATTGCTTTGTAGTCTTAGGGTTTACCTTATTCTTTTCAGTTTAAAGTTTGTTATTATTTGTTATCAAAAGAAAGAAAGTGTTTTTGCAGTATTTTATTGAAAAAAAGTATTTAATAATTATGTAGTACAAAAAGCACAGTGATTGAAAAAACAAAGAGCTTTGTAATCTCAAACCAGACAGTTTCCTATGTTTCATACAGCTACAACGTTTAACTTTAAATAAAATATGTTGTGTAACAGGAATTACAATATATGTGTCACAACAATAATTAGAGAGCTTGCCGGACCTAGGCCGTACAATATGACGCAAATTTTTCGGTTTTATTTTTCTAATTTTTTAAAGAATATTTAATGATAAAATAAACGAAATCAAAATAAAATATAAGATAAAAAGCAAATTTGTTTAGAAAGTAATTTGCAGTAACAAAACTAAACTGTAATGGACAATAGTTCAATAGTATCTCAATAAAGATACGAGGACTTGTCACCAAAAATATTAAAACCCTCAACTGCGTTTATTGTTTGATGTTTAATTTAACGCTGTCAATCAATGCCTTACGATAATAATAGCCTAAAAGCTTTTGTTTGTTAAAGAAAACAAAAACGAAATTAAAAAATCACCAAGCGTTAAATATTTTCTCGTACATGTTTCCTTTGTTTTTATAGTTTCTCTAAAAAAGCATTCCTAGAACTTTTACGATGTTTATAACAAAGCAATTACTCATTTTGTCATTTGTATAAAAGAAAATAGAAAAACCGAAAAAAGGAAAATTTGCTCATTAGCCAACATCACAATAAATCAAATGTTACAGAAATCAAACACATAAGCTTATGTGATGTGAAAATGTTAGCTATTAATTACTAAGGTTACGGAGGAAATATTTTACTATTTCTTTGAATCGACTTCAACACAAACATTAATCAAATTATTAAATTATTCCATTTTATTGAAAGAATCTATCATCTCCATACAACCTATGTTGTTTTCTTCGTTTGATTTAATTTGAACGACTTTTATCATTTACGATTATTAATGTTGTTAGATTCATGGAACAAATTTTCAAATTTTGTGTTTTGGTTTAATGAAGCATAGAATTGAATTTTAACTGCCGTCATAATGGAAATCTCAACAAAATATTGTAATTGCATTGGACTGGTTTTAAGGAAAACTCTCTAGTATTTATTCTTGCTGGAGATAATTGATGAAGTTCGTGATCTGGACGACCCAAAAAGTTGGAATTTGAACTTGACCCTTTTTGATTGAATACATCCTTAGCATACAAATGGTATAGTTGATGTACGTGTTTGTTTAGAAACATTTTAAAGTTTTTAGTTTGCGAACAGGGTGATCCGAAAAATTTATGGAAATTCAAATTCTATAATCCGATTATTCGATTATTAAATTAAACTAATCGAATAAATCATGTTTCTATAAGCGAAAATGGACCATGGACCACAAATGAGGAAAAAACAATTGGGTTAACAAATGAGAAACACTTGTTGACAACCTACGTTTTCGTAGAAAATTTACTGCACAACATTGAAACTATAGAAAGCTAACGAGACAACATATAAAAAATAAAACTAGCAAGATTGATTTTATCGGGAGCTGTATGTAATAATCGAAGAAACGCCAGTTTCCTCTTCTTCGTTCATCCGATCAAGCATGTAGTATTTTTTTAACATAGATTTGTTTTAATATCGATAAGAATGTGGATAAAAATGTGACGATAGTCCTACAGACACCCTTTAACGAATTATTGTCCATTCTATTGTCGTGAACCATTTCTCCGATTAAATTTAAATTGAATCTGCAAATCGACTGGAATAATTCAATTCACTCCAGTATCCAACCAAAGCAAATTTTGACAGTTGCCGCTGAAATCAAATGGCATGTTTTTGGTTTGTTACATATTTGTGTAGTGATTTTGATTAAATATAAATTAACATTTATATTGTTACGATTCTACATATTCGCTATAAAATACAAAACAAAATTGTATTCAACCTCAATTTTCCTTATACAATATTTCAAATCTAAAATCAAGGATACAAGAAAAAGGGACAAAGCAGAAAATAAAATAATACAAACAACATGAAATAAATATCATTAGAATTTGGAATATTTGAGAAATTTAGAAAAATTGTAAATAAGAAATTCCTCTTGCAAAACTAGAATATGTAGTTTTATTTTACACTGCGATGATGTAAAGTTATATTAAATTAGACTGTGATAGTGAAAATAGTTTAAGTGGAATCTTAAATGAATTAATTGTAAACGAAATGTTGTATCGTGAATATAAAACCGTGTAAATAGAAGTACATAAAAATAGCTTTTATAAACAAAGCCTTAAGTGTTATTTAATAGAAATATCTTGTTTATGATTTTGAACGCAGTGTACTGGTATAGTGAAGTTTTTTACAATCAACCGTTGGAGTTTCTGAAGCTAATGGAAGAATATTCTAGATAGGGTATTTCGAGCAGCAATTTTCAAAATAATATACACGATAAACTTCATAAAAACAGTCTGGCCCTGCTTAAGCAAGAACACTTGGTTCGCCTACCCTACGTGTAATCAATTTGTTTTGTTTAGTTTTAATGTCTACCTGCATACTGCATCTACCTGATACATTGTCCGAATCTTTAAGAAATAGCATTGATTAATTTTGTGGTGATATTAAACGAAATAGTGAGGGTTTTTCGAACCACTGTTTATTATAAACTTCTAAAGAAAAGCAAAGTAGTAAAGTTTCTGCTCGAAAAATCCGGTCTCGAGATACTTGAGAAAGATTTGTTATCTTGAACTAATGATTTGTTATCTTGTACTGGAGTACGCTGGGCTTGTCACTCCCGTAGAACAAAAATAAAAAAAATTACCTAATCAATAAAATTAAAAACTGATCCCTCCATACGTAAAACTCAAATTAAAAAGAATAAACTTTGACGGATTATTTTATTTTTCAAATTTTTATATAAATAATAAAAATGTATGAATATATATAATCTTAATTACAATTCCATTAGAAGATTTTTTTTTGCTGCGAGTCGCGTGTCATTGCAAAGTTTTGGCTGATTAATATTTCGCTACGTTATAATCGGCACGCCGATTTTTAATTGCAGTACATGAGGCGGCAATCATGGCAGATCAAGTAAATTTAAAAATTCTGTTAGATAGTTAACCGCTATCTGCTTCCATGATAGTGTTTATGGACTTGTATGTGACTGCCTTGCTTTGAATATAAGACTGAATTATACTGTTAAATTCATTGTCGTCTTTGTTTTTGACCACAAGAATGCCTCGTCCCCTCACCAAATCATGATTCTTATGACAAAGTAAAGTATTTCAGGCAAGCATTTATTTCATCTGCTGGTGTTGATCGAGGACCGACAGGTAATGTTTGTCTGAGATCTCCTGATGTAAATCTTGCAATGATCGATCAAGAGGTTCAAGCGATTTTTTGTGCGCCATTGTGCATTCATCCCAAATAATAAGTTTGCATTTCTCAATATTTTTTCCCATTCCGGATCCTTTGAAAATGTTGCATGTGGGAGTTTCAATAAATTGTATGTTCAATAGCAATTTCAAAGCGGAATGAGCAGTTCTTCTTCCTGGTAGCATAATGTCGCAGCCATGCCGGACGACGCAAGAGCTAAAGCTATGTCATTTTTTGATCGAATTGCTTCTTGAATTAGTCTAATAAGGAACGTTTTATCAGTTCCTCCAGGCGCATCCAAAAAAATGATTCCCCCAACTCCGTTATTAACATTTTGCATTAGTTGAAATGGCTTTTTGTTCAAACGTTAACTTATGGAATATTTGAATGCACATACGACAAAAGATCATCCGTGTTTTAATTTTGTTCACGGTGCACTTCTACATTGAACGAAGATGCAACAGCAGATCGATTCGGAGAAGCCATTCCTTTTTGATTGAGAACTTTGTTCGCGATATCTAAGCATCAATCATTATCAACGCTTCGTTGTAAATTTCTTTTGTGAAATTTATGTTTATATTGGCATTTTCCTTAGATATACAACGTAAAATATCTTCAGCCATGAGTGTGATTTATATTTTTCCCAGAACTCTGTTGGAGATGAAGAAGAGCAGGTGGTCAATGTAATTGCAAACAAAGCATGAACTTGATTTGGATACAACGTGTTGCACGCGTCATTAATGCATATATCCCAGTCCATTCTCCAATAAATTCAAAGCTCGACATGCACTGCGTAAAGTGTTATGTGTAACGCCGTTGACAACTATCAATTGCTGAAAAGACGAAAGACCGGGCATCTTTATCAATAACAAGAGAAGAAAGAAGCATTCATCTTGATTGGGATGCACGGTGTCATCGTAGTTTCTTTGAATATGCCAGGGTGTCCTTCAACTCGTTCTCCTTGTTTAATATAAGTTAAGCTGCAATTACGATTACTTATTTTGCTGATCCATGTTTATTGGGAGAAATATGTTGCGAAAAAATCTATTTTGTTCAGTGTAAAATATTGTATTGCAGTTTGCTTAAAGTCCTAAAGAGAACCGTCCTACCGAGAGGAAGAAACGTGGAAACCCTATTTTGGATAAATTAGATAAAATAATCTTTGGGCTAATCACTATAAAAAACTAACATTGAGTGAATTGAGAATAAAACTGGTGAGACACTTGTACTTGTTGACAGTCTACGTTATGAGACATATACAGCTAAAAAAAATTTAAAAAATTATATAAAACCCGCCGGTATTTAAATGCAACATTGGGTCCAAAATTCAAAGAAATCGGTCCAGTACTTTAGATTTCCTATTTTGAACAAACGAACTTTTACATTTTTATTTATATAAGATAAGATATGAACTGAGCTACGCTCATCTAGTAATTTACATATCATGTTTATAACACATGTTTTGGGGGTAACCCATTGGTTAGTCCCATTTACATTATTTTATTAAGTATGCTTTTGATTATAATTTAAATCTACTAACTTCGATTTTTTAAGCCTTCTGTCAGCAGCGGGCACATCCATTAGCTGGCGTATTTCAACATTTTCCGAAGACGCGTGGTGTGCTTAATTTTTATTTTGTATTTTATCATTCACGAGCTCTATCTTTAGGTCCCTATGGAGGTCTTTGTTTCTGATGTTCCAATGAGCATTAACAATACGACACAAGACTTTTTTTTTTAACGCCTGGATAATTTTCGCGTTCGTTTTCTTACTACAGCCCCATAGTTGTACTTTTTTTTCTTTTTAACATGCTCCTTCCATCTCAGTTTAGCATCAAATGTCATACTTAGATATTTTTCTGTGATTTTCAGAGGTATTAGGCTTACTTTTTGGTACGTGAAGATAACATGAGAGGATTTTGTTTCATTCAGCTTTTTGATCTGTTATGGGTTATATTAGTAGCGTATTGCAGTTTGCTAGTTGCTTCTTCTACGCTTTTACCGGTGCTAAAAATTGCGGTACCATCTGCAAAGGAAGCAATAGTTGTTTTGCTTATCGACAAATCTCTTGTATATATCAGGTATAGTGCCGGTCCTAGGACGCTACCCTGCGGAACTCCTGCATCAATCTTTTTCAATGTGGAATAACTATCATCATATTTGATTCTAAAGTGGCGGTCATCCAAATAAGAGCTCAAAATTTCAACTGTTTGGGCAGATCCCTATGCAATTTATATTTTAAGCCACGATGCCAAACTTTATCAAAAGCTTGAGCGTCATCAAGAAAAACTGTGGAGCCCTTTGGCTTCAATCGTTTCTTCAATAATAATTGTGATCCTGTGCACTTGTTCGATTGTAGAGTGATTTTCTCTGAATCCAAACTAATGCGAAGGTACAAGGTTTCTATTACTGGCTTAAGCCTTTTAAGAAAAAATTTTCAAAAAGCTTCGATATCGTCGGGAGTGATGATATCGGTCTTTACGAGGTTTTGTCATTTGGTGATTTATTCGGTTTTAGAGATCATAATCCCTTCTGCTAGCTCCCATTGCATCGGTACATTACATACCTTAATCGGAATGCAGCATTAATGATATGAAGTATTTTACCCACATAAATAAACATTATTTTTTTCTTAAAGAACAATTGAACACAAAAAACAAAACCTTTATCAAGAAATATTTACGAATAATTCAATTGATTGTCATGGTAACTGCAAAAATAAAAACGAAATAATCAACAGGAATTTCGTCTACTATGATTAAATAAGTTTCTTGCATTACATAAAAAAAACATTTTATAATTTGAAAATCAATACATATATTTCTAGTTATGATCGTAGAAAAAGGACAGTGTAATACTTGCACAGAATACTAATATCTACTCATATTAATTTAAAGCACTCGTTATGCTCCTGTTTTAAACTTTCATACCAATGAGATATTAATATGAGCCTTGCTCGTGATTGATACAATATACTTTTTAAGACCTAGATAGGTCCCACAATAGCATGAGTTCTAAATTCTGATCTGTTGGTCAACGCAAATGTTTTTTTTCGTTTTTATATTTTTTAAAGAATGACTGTAAATAACAATAAATCCTATCAAATACAAAATATAGGCATATATGGAGTAAATAATAATAAAATAAGAATTAAAAAACAAATTTGTTTTAAAAGTTTGCATACAACACTAAAATGGAGTTGCCAATAATCCAGGTAGGGGATCTTTCTTGATCTTGAGTGGTGCACTGCCCTCCTCAATGATTAAAGCTCACACATAGAGTTAGTGAGTTGCGACTTTTCGAATTTCAAAATTTCATTTTGTCCCACTGGTCACAGCAATGATGATCTTTGTCAAGAATTGAAGATTAGGGATTCTTTGGACAGTAACATAAAATAAATTAAATCAAATTTTAAATGATGTTTTAAATGTTTTAAAGTGATTTATTTGAAGCATTTTGTCTTTATTTACAGCTTAAAAAGACCGAATGTTCAAGTCAAATAGGGCAAGGAAATCTCAAACGAATCAACGCAGTAAGAGCAAATTTAGTATATATATATATATATATATATATATATATATATATATATATATATATATATATATATATATATATATATATATATATATATATATATATATATATATATATATATATATATATATATATATATATATATATATATATATATATATATATGTATATATATATATATATATATATATATATGTATATATATATATATATATATATATATATATATATATATATATATATATATATATATATATATATAAATATATATATATATATATATATATATATATATATATATATATATATATATATATATATATATATATATATATATACATATATATATATATATATATATATATATATATATATATATATATATATATATATATATATATATATATATATATATATGTATATATATATATATATATATATATATATATATATATATATATATATATATATATATATATATATATATATATATATATATATATATATATATATATATATATATATATATATAGCATCGTAACTCAAAATGAAACATGGCTTTTCTCAAAAAATTCCTGAAACACTCAACAACTTTTATGTTTTAAAATGAAGTAGAACCAACCAAAGTTGTTAGTTTACGCTTTGTTGGCAGGAAAACTGTTAGATTTTTTGTGCCACCGTTCTTATGATTTATTGTTTATTCATTCTTTAAAAAAACAGAAAAAAATTGCGTCCATCAATAACTTAGAATGCATGTTGTTGTGTGATCTAAGTCTTGAGAGATGTGTCGTTGTGACACATTTTGTGATTCCTATCACACAACAAATTTTTAAAAATAAAAGTGTGTAAAAAAAGAAACATATAGATAAATAATAGTTGAAGTAAATATAGTTCGCTAACAACATGAGAAACGTTTTGGTCTTTATAAATCACTAGGTAGTTTTGTAGACCATTTTCGGTCTACATACACAACGTGAAATTCTTTTGTAGCTTGTCTTTGTCAGCTAGCCCATGTCATATAACATGACTCTGTAGACTACATAAACCGCATAATCCGCACATTTTTTAATACCAATTTTGTATTATGATTACATAAAACGGGTTGAAATTTTGTAAAAATTCTTCGCGTAGAAATAAAATTTATGTTCGTTGGATTTAGGAAAACATTAATCTTGATACAATTTTATTCTTCATAAAATAATATGACTTAATTTCAAAAGAAATTATAACAGTTATAAATTTTATAAAATTGTGTTTGAAGGTTAAACCTAAAATATATTCTGGTTAACTCAACACGATGTGAATCAGCAATAAAACATGATTTTCTTAATCTAATATCGATATACTACAAAAAAATTATCGACTACGATAAAATTATATTATCAGCATCAAATGTTTTTAGATAAGTATTGTATCAAACATCCTTTTTGTTTTTGCCGAATTTAATCTTATTTCCTCCAAAAATGAGATTATGTTTGGGTTAAAACTTTTTTTTGAAATTCTTCATGTTACAAATCCTAATTTGTGAGGGTTCATACTTGAATAATTTAGCCAACTCATATAAATATTTGATGATTTGTTATTATAAGTGGGTTATGTTATGTTATTTAAACCATGAAGTTTATATTATTGGAATATATTAGAATAATTTTTGATCTGTAAAAACAAAAGTTCAATCGATTTCGTTTGAACAAGATAGAAACATTTTAATATTTTTTCACGTTCGTGATCAAAAAACATTATCATACTAAATTTAATTTCCACATAGTGGCACGAAATCTGATATAGGTCAATCAATGAATAAAAGAATTTCTTTGACGACGGTATAAACTAGAAAGTGACGTCAGGTTTGGATATATTTTAACAATCAGACGACTCCAATTATTCGATCCCTAGTATTGTTGCCAGATTGAAATACAAAACTCTGTTGTAATAATATTTTTTTTTTTGGAAAATGTATTTTCGTATGTCTTTAAAAACTCATTATTTGTTATACATTTAGAATTTATTGTAATGTTATGTAAAAAAATTCTCATCAGATATTTTGTTAAATCGATTTTGATTATTTGCATGAGATATCAAATTTTGAGGTTCTATTTTTGGAAAAGTTAACCTAGGAATGAAACGTGAATTGGAGTGTGAGTGTTTAACGTGCTTTTACAATCTTTTAGAATCGGTATCGCAATGTTGGCAGAATGTTGGTTAAAATGTTTTTTTTGTATTGGTTTACACAATCTGATTGTTTAAAAAAGAAGTTTGGGTAGTTGATACCTATATACATATTTAAGAAACAGAGCAAAGAAAACTTGAAATAGGGTTAATAGTATAGTAATCTTAACTCATTTATCAATAATGTATCTCCAGAGCTGTAATGCAAAAAAATCTTGTTTCAGACAAATAGTCATATCATCAAAATTTAACAGCAGAAAAATTATTTAAAAATCAGTGCACCAAAAATTATAATACTATTTTTTTGGTTAACAATGTCAAGCAAAATAATCACTTTTTAAACCTCTATACCAAAGTATCTTGTATAACGAGGACAAAATATCTCACATATGGGAATTGGCAAACCCGAGTTACCTGAGCTATAGTTTGCTCTAGCCTGGTATTGCAAACCGTAAACCTGTTGTCATATCTAGCAGGAAAGGGGACTCATGTAGGGTCAAACCATGAAAAGTACCAAACCTCTGGGCACTTGTCGCCCCAGTTGTATATAGACTTCTAACAGGTATAGACGAAGGCCTGTTTGTGACCTTTATTGCGTCTTAACTCGTGGGAACAATATGGATTTATATTTCAGTAACCTTTCAATTTTTTTTATTTTCGCCTGTTTATTGTTTCTTACATCCTATCATTAAATATTAGCCTATGTCATATTTTATTATATGATAGGATTTATTGTTGAGTTACCAATTTTAAAACAAATTATATTTTGATCAAATGACTATAACATTTTTTATTCTCTTGACTAATGTTGTCGACGAAATTAGAGCACAATTTCAAAATTGTGAGGTTATCGTTACCGGTGACTTCAACGTCCACAACAAATCGCGGTTAGAATTTTCCAAAATGACCGACGGAGACAACAATAGAAGGCAGGCAGAAATATTTGCTGCATCGCACGACCTGACGCAGATTGTAAAAAGCCCAACTTTCACTCCTCGTAATGGCGGTGATAAAAGTTTTCTCTTAGACCTCTATCTCACATCTATGCCAGATATTACGAGTGTCGATGTCGATAAGGATAGTATTGGAAATTTTCACCATTATCTAATCAGATTTGCTACAAACTAGAGTTCCCAAGCCCCGTAAAATATTTCACTTTTCAAAAATGGACACCAATGGTCTCCGAAGTTTTTTTCAAGGTTTCCCTTTTGATCGTCATTGTTTTTATACTGACGATGTAAATGTTTCTGCTAAAAACTTTACTGAAACCATTCAATTCGGTATTAACAAATTCGTTCCCTTTTCATTAATGAAACCCCAACAAAAATATTTGTTTTCGAAATTGGCTCTTAGAAACAAAAGTAGATTATTTAATATTTGGATTCATAAAAAGAACTCTGTTAATCGATCCCAATATTTAAAGGCCAATAAAATATCAAACCAGATAATTGAAAACGAAAAAGCAGAGATTGACAGAGCGAAAGTGGCAAAACTTTCGAGTATGTCAATTTCTGACAAAAGTTCTTACAGTGCCATTAATTCTTTAAATTCTGGTACTAAATCTTCTATCCCTCCTATCATTGATGGTGACTCAATCGTTATTGACCCTGCAAGGAAAGCTACATTATTCGCGAAACGCTTTGCTTCAAAAGCGACAGTTTTAGAAACTCCTAAAGAAATACCCCAAATTCAGTCTTCAGGAGTTAATATGAAACAATTACATTTCAAACCCAAAATTGTCGAAAAACTTTTAAGGGGAATTTAATTGTCGAAAAACTTTTAATCTTCTAAACAACAACAAAGCCTCTGGTCTGGACAACATTCCTCCTGTTATGCTAAAAACATTTTCAAAAGAACTTGCACCAACTCTCATCAAAATATTCTATAAAGCCTATAAATCTGGTATTCTTCCATCCTGCTGGAAGCTGGACAATATCCAGCCTGTCCAAAAAAAGGAACGAAATGTGATATTTCAAATTATAGACAAAAAGCCTAGTCATGTCTAAAGTATACGAGCACTACATTAATTCACACATATCCTAATTTTTGGAAGACAACCATTTGATATCTGACAGCCAATACGGTTTTAGAAACAAAAGATCAAAATCCGATCTATTGAACTATGTAGCTTTGTAGCCCATCTTTGAAATAGCATACTTGAGAAAGGTGGGTGGGGAAACGAACGTGATTGCATTAGACATCTCAAAAGCATTTGATCGAATTTGGCATGCCAACTTGATCA
Source organism: Diogma glabrata (assembly GCA_963693315.1). Taxonomy (NCBI): domain Eukaryota; kingdom Metazoa; phylum Arthropoda; class Insecta; order Diptera; family Cylindrotomidae; genus Diogma; species Diogma glabrata. The sequence goes on from OY856186.1 coordinate 273,522,814, forward strand.
ACAAGCTCGTTGCGTACGATTTTCATCCCGCAGTCGTGAATAGGGATTGCAATCCCGGGATTTTTTACTTCACGAATCGTGGAATTCCGGGATTAATAAAGCAAAAAATCCCGGGTTTGCAGTCCCTAGTCGTGAAGTTGATTCAAAACTTTCTGTCTAACCGATACATCTCGGTATCTATAGATGGTTTTGCTTCTAAGTTTAAATTAATAACCGCTGGTGTACACCAAAGCTCAGTTTTATTTCCTACTTTATTTTTAATTTATATCAACGAACTGTTGCAAATCACCAGTAACCCAATAAATAGTTTTGCAGATGATAGTACACTGCACAAGTCATTCGTCTCTCTATCTTCAAAGGGTAAAATGCATGAACGAATAAATCCCACCCGGAGAGACGCTACCATAAATGTAAAAGAGGACCTAAAAAAAGTCGCCAATTGGGGTGACAAAAATTTGGTCAATTTTAATTCCACCAAAACACAGCTATTGATTGTTTCCAGATCAAAGAACGATATTTCAATTAATATGTGTGATAACCAAATAGACGAATGTGAAAGCATTCGTTTATTGGGAGTCACAATTTCCAATGTCTTACTCTGGAACGATCATATAATGGCCATTTCGAAGAGCGCGTCAAGAAAACTCAGTCTTCTCAATAGATGTAAAACATATTTTACTTCGCATCAATACTCCACATTTATAAGTCCTATATTCGTCCTTGTATGGAGTATTGTTGTCAAGTTTGGGGCGTTGAATCTGTTACCATCCTAGCTCTTTTGGATTCTGTTCAAAAGCGTGCTATACGAATTGTTGGTGATCGAAATTTAACATTAAATCTTGATTCCCTACAACATCGTCGCACTGTTGCTGATCTCGTTGCTTTTTATAAATATCATCACCAGCAGTGCTCGGATGAAATCATGTCCATAATGCCTCAGACATATGTTTTTCCCCGTTTGACTCGTCAATCGGTTTGTGCAAACATTCAAACTGTCGAGATTATTCACTGTCATAGTAATAACATGCAAAGGGATTTCTTTGTGTGTGCATCGTACAAAGAGAATGCTTTGCCCGAATCAATAGTCTCGAGTGCCTTCAATCCACAAAGATTTAAAAAAAGCGTTCACCAACACCTCAAGGCGCATGTAGTTGTGGGGCCTAGGTCATAAACTTGAAACACTTGACAACATTTTTTTGACAAACTTGTACAAATTCTCAATAATAATAATAAAATTTCATTTCAAACAAACAATTAATTTAATTTTTTTTCCAAAAAATTGGGTAAAAAAATAAATAAAAATCTTTCTTTTGACACACTTGACAACATTTTTTTGGCAAACTTATAATGCCATAATTCTCAATAATAATAATAAAATTTCATTTCAAACATATAATTAATTTTATTTTTTTCCAAAAAATTGGGTAAAAAAATAAATAAAAATCTTTCTTTTCACACACTTGACGACATTTTTTTGACAAACTTATAATGCAATAATCTAGTTTTTGATCTCACATACCAATCTCGACCATCAAGATTTCTCCAAATTTAATGTTCCTACTCGTAATCACTTAAAATGAACGTTTTTTAAGCCAAAAATATGAAAATTTGCTATTTTTGACACACATAATGATTTTTTTGACACACTTCCGGTACAGTTATCGAACACAGCGTCCTTTCGGACCTCTCCCTTGAGTATACCTATTTTTATTTTTTAATTTTTTGAAATCCCTCCAGCGGTTTTCCCTGTAGCGTAGGTAATGACGGCCGGCCGGACGACCGGCAGACAGACACACATTTTTTTTTGCTTTTTTAGAATCAGTAGGTCCTAAAACGTCGAGAAATGTCAAAAAAAGTGGGGGTAAGAATTTCACTTTTGGCTCATGAATGTAATACTTAGGTCTTTCAGACCGAAGTAATTTAAAAAAATTCATGGTTGCAGGAATTTTGCATAAGAAACTAGAGTAGAAATTTCGAAAAAAAAAATATTTTTTTATCTTCATAAGTGAGGGGAAGGTGTCATATGAAAGGAGAATTTTTTTTCAAGTCTAAAACAATTTTTTTTGTAATTTACGAAAGTGCCGTTTTTGATTTATCTCTAAAATTGTGTTTTTAGAAGAACTATTTTCGTAGAATATTATATACATGGAACCCTCGACGAGCGAGTTTTATTTGCACTTATCCGGCTTATTATAAACAGGTATTCTGACTGTGTTCCAATCCATGCTAATTAGTACTAAAAATTCTAAATTGAAATACTCAAAAATTTAGTTGACTATTTCCGCCATTTAATTCTAAATTTTTGAAAAGATATTTGTTTTTTGGCATTTTAAATATCTGGCAGAACTGTTTGAATTGTCATTGTTTCTATTAGTTTTTTTTGTTATTTTCATGTTTATTATGATACATTTCAATATTTTATATTGAACTCTCCTCGCCAAACAGACCGTATAATTCTAGTTTTTAAGATTAAATGAAAAAAACAAACAAAACAATGTTTCACTTTCAATTTAGAATATATTTGAATTGGAAAAATGAAATGGCAAATTTGACAGTTTTAGTACAATTTAGAATTTTTGGTACTCAATAGGATGGATTGCAACACAGTCTCTGTTTATATCGGGATATTTACAATTAAAAATAGGTATCGACACAGGAAAATCCCTTGAAAAAAACAAAAAAAGAACAATCTTTAAGGATTGGTATAGAAAATACCTTGTAGCTTAACTTTCAAACAAGACATTGATTCACCTTTTAATACATACACTTTTTTTTTAAAAGGGTAATCTACTCGATTTTATTTCCAAAAAAATATCATCAAAATTGATTGAAATCCTAAAATATACTATAACTAACATTTTTTAATAGCCAAGAATATTATTACACTGAAAAAAATTGAAGTTCATGACAACCTCATCCCGAAGTTGGCAGTTGATTATTCATGCAAAGAAAAATTATTTGCAAACAATTTCACTGTGATTGGGACAACTACACGATAACATTTTTCTAACAACAGAAAGCGGTTTTTTTTTAAATATAAAGTGTTATATCCAATATAACAGTAGTTGAATAAAGATAATAACTATTTCCCTGAAAAAAATTTTCTTTGGCCTTATATCATGAATTTTTCATTTTAAAGTTTAAGTATTTGAAATTAATTGAACTATATTTTATATTTACATAAATATTTCGTGTGATTGTCTCAACTTCATCGATTTATAATTGTAGAGTTGTTGAAGCAATTTCGTAGTTTGATTCGCCATATGTGACCGCACGGTGAGGTTGAGACAATTGCATTTCGATTGGAAATAGGACATTTTTTCAGTGTATATTTTCTCCTCGTTAAATTTTAAATTCGACTCAAAAAATATCTTATCTAAAGCTAAAACTTAACTAACTTTATAATTCAAAATCGTTCCATAGAACGACTTTGTTCTCTAAAAAAAAGACTTTCTATTTATCTCTGTCGTTATGGATTTCACATTTTATCAAATACAAAATTTAACCCATACATTGAAAATCGTGAAATCATAACAATAAGGTTCTTCAAAATTTAATCAATTATTATTAATGAAAATACATTTTAGTCAAACATTACAAGGTGTAACACCCTATCAAATGATGGTAAGATCTATGCAGAATAAAATACTTTATTTTAATGACCGTTTAATAAACACAAAAAATATGTTTGTTTCACATAGAAAGAAAAGAAAAGAAGCCAAAAGAATTGATTACGCCCGACATATAACAACAAGTTAAATGATTTGAGGGGCAAATAACATGTGATGTAGTACACCATAATGCGAATTTATATATACAGTGGAACGTTGTATAGCGTCAGATACTATTTTAGGAAATGAATATAAATGGGTTAATGATACGAAACGAATATATGATCTGTAGTATGAATATGAGGAGGACTGTTTGTTTTAGATTTGAAAAAAATGCTTAATGAATAGAATTTTGCTGGTTAAATTAGGGAGAGGTTTCTATCTAAAATTGACGAAATTAACGTTGATGTTGAATTTAATTGAAAATTTACAAAAAATCGTTGTCATGTTAGCCCAATCATTTGTTAGTAAATTATTATATTTAATAATTTAACAAAAATAATATATTTCGAACAACTTTTTATTAAAATATATATATATATATATATATATATATATATATATATATATATATATATATATATATATATATATATATATATATATATATATATATATATATATATATATATATATATATATCCCAAGTAACAATTTCAGTTTTATATAAGCTCTTCTAGTGCTCTAGAGCTATAATATACAGCTGGTTGCTTTATATTTTGCTGATGCAGCGCTGCCACAGCTCTAGCAGAGCTGTTGTGGTGCTAAATTTGCTACTTTTACAGCATTATTTCCTCTAAAGAAGTTGTTTAATAATATTTAATAGAGCTATCTTAGCTGTATAAAGGTTGACTGTTAGAGTTTTTAAGAGCTAATATTACTTTTTGAATACAAATACAAGTAATTTTTTCAATGAAACTTTATGTTTACATAAACTAATATATATCGACATGGTTTTAAAATGTTTTGATGTTATGGTTTCTGTCAAATAAATTCTTTTATAAATTAAATGGCAATTTGTTATATTTTAAATAAATAATATATGTATACAAATTTTATGTGCCATTTATTTTTTATGGTGAATAGTGATAGTTTAGAACTAAAATTTTAGTGCGCCCTTATTAGTTTTGTGTATTTGGTGGCAAAATAGAAAAATTATAAATTTTTTTTTAATATTTTGAAACATTTTTCATAGTTTCAGGTTTGTTAAATAAATTTATTTTGGTGAATTCATCTTTAAAAAAATTCTTAGTTATAAATGGTTAACAATAGAAATCCAGTTATCGTGATATGTCATATTTGCAAAATACATCATTATCAAAAATAATTATTAAAACATTTTTGGCCATTATGGTGATATTTTTTACTCCATCTTTATAAAAACGAAGATGGTGGCAAATTATACCAATATAGAGCTACCTATTACATATTACTCCTTTATAATGCTATTCATAACGGTTTATTTTAATATAGAGCTATCACATTCGCATTACTTTTAATAAATAAAGCTATTTGCTCTGTGAAACTGTTCTTTTTTTGTGTCACAAATGCTTTATTGTACAATAATCTTATTATGTTACAAAGCAAATAGCTTTATATAGAAGTAGTGTGATTAAGAAAGCTCTAAAGTTTTAAGGAAAATGTCACACATAATCAAATGTCAATGTTTCAATTTCAACTAACGTTTGACTGAAGAATGCAACCATTTTGAACTATTGAAGATTCAAAAACTCGCAACAACTCAAAATTTACGTAAAAAATAAGCTCTGTTATATTTGAGCGCTTTTTATATTAGAAAAAAGCAGTTTACAAATAGACATTAACGCTATATTACAGTAAGATTTTATAATGCTTATAGCTTTAAATAAGCTCAATTATAGATCGCTTTGCTGTTGTAACGGTGAAATACAGCTCATAGGTCTATAATAAGTGGTGCTGCACTACTTTAGTTTAAAAGCTCTATATTAGGTTATAAAGCTATTGTAATGCTATTCTATAACTGCCTGCTCTATATTTTATTAGAGCTATGAGCTTTCGAAAGCTATTTTATAAAGCAACAATAATTTTGTTTAGAGCTCCAAGTATCACTCGACAAATAAAACGCGCAACTAGCAACATACAATCTTCTCTAGAGCTTCAGTACAGTATCTTGATACTAATAGCTCTAAGAATTGTTAGTTGGGATATATATCTATATATGTATATTAGGATGCTTTTTTTGGCCGCTATTATTTTTTTCTGGTGCTCCATCGAAATTTTATTGGAAATACCAAAGAAAACGTTTTCCTAAAATATGAGTCCTCAAAATTAATGTTTAGCACTCGGCCTCGGCGTTTGAAGATTTTCCATACCAAATACATGTAAAGTTTAGTGTTTTTTAAAAAAAAAATTACAGCTCAGCGGCATTTTATACTATTTCAAAATGGAAAAAAGCAACAAACTCAAGATTAAATTATCTACAAAAGTGCCTACAGAGATGTAACTGTAACTTACACCGGTATTCATATAAAATTGACTTTAGTGATCTGTACTGTACAGATCACTAAAGTCAATTTTATATGAATTTCTTGTTCTTTTGCTTTTATTTAATAAATGGCTAAAGCTACAGGAAAAATGTCAAAAACAAAGATGTAGTTAATTAAGTTTCCTACAAAAAATTTATAACAATCGAATCTCTATGATTGATATTTCTCGAGATAATAAGCTTTTATTAAAATATATGTTTTAAGAGCTTTTCGTCACCAATTTATGAAAATCGCAAATTCTAAAATAATAAAATATCCATCATCGGTGAAAGAATAAATATAAATTCTTTCACCGATGATGGATATTTTATATCCGAAACGCGTCTGATATATATTTTAATAAAAAGTTGTTCAAAAAATATTATTTTTGTTAAATTATTAAATTTAATAATTTACTAATTAATAACCAACTTGGAGACCAATTTTTATAATACATATTTTTTACATTTATGTAAATTTATATACTTCACCATGTCAATCATTTGTGCTTTCCTTAGTTAAACCAAATTCATTACTGATAAATATTTCGCAACAAACAGAAGCTCATTCATGGATGAAGAAACAAACCAGATACTATCTATTGATTCCCCATTTACTGCTTTTCGAACACCAGGTGTTTATTTGATAAATTAAATTGCTAACATGATAACGATTTTAGAAAGACATGGAAAAAGATTGATTGCTATTAAAAGTTGAATGATCTAAAAAAGCGGCTTTGTTATAGCCTTAAAAGTGTATATAGTTTAGTCTAGTTGTATAAAAATATCGAAAAAAATTAGAAAATAAAAGGACTTATGAAATAAAAGGACATATAAGACCGTTCGTTAAAGATTAAATTTTCCGAGATGCCCCCTCAATCAATTCTTACTGGTCAAAAAACCACGAAGGTAATTTTTTTTTAAATCAAAAGAACACGTGCCCCAAAATCATCGAAGTTGATTTTTGATAAAATGGTAGATTTTTTTGAATATCTCATAAAATATGAGATTTAAATGCAGATAAAGGCAGATAAGCTTTTTTGTAGGAAATTTAATTCTCTACAAAAAAGGGTCAGATCATTTTTTTCCTAAAACGTATAGTTCTAATGATATTTTGAAAAAAAACTTGTAAATGTTCGTAATTTATGAAAAACGTAAATAATAAAAAAGACGAAAAAGTGCTAATTATCTTCTTATGCTATTTATTCTAAAGAATAAAAATATAACCGTGACAAGAAAAATCAAAATTAGTACTTTTTCGTCAAAATTTGTATAATTTGTTTCTACGAGTTTCGAAGAATTTCGAGTTTTATTTCAAAATTTCATCAGAAATATACGTTTTAGGGAAAAGTGATTCAAAGATTGTTTATTATAGAATTAAATCTCCTTCAAAAATGCAAAAATTCAAGCAATTTTTTTAAATTTGCATATTTTATGAGATATTTACGATTTTATCAAACGATCAACTTCGATGATTTTTCGGCACGTGTTCTTTTGATTTTCAAAAAAATGCCTTCATCGCCACAACGTTTTTAACCACAAAGAATTTTTTAAGGGGGTCTTGGAAAATTTTATTTTTAACGGCCGGTCTAATATATATATGGGCGATTCTACAATTAGGGTACAGATGAAAATTTTTGAAAAATTGAAAAACGAAGATGAGAAAAAAATTACTTTTTTTTTTAATTAGCTCTAGGTATGATATATTTTCATGCTATGTAGGCAGCAAAGCTGAATTTTTATTAACGACTGTTTTTTGTAATTGACTGGGGTGTTTACCATGCTAATTGTCCATGCTAATGACAATAATCCATGCTGATGACAACAATTAATGCACTTACCTTGATTTCAATATAAAATTGCTTGTAGAACAATTAATGACAAACATTCACCTAAATTACATGGTGACTCATTGCAGCTTGGAACACTGTTGCCACAGATGATATTATTCTAGGGAAATAAGAACAATAAGTCTAAAATAAAGTGTTTTATACCTAGAATACAGGAAATTTTTTAGAATTACTTCAGAACCTATATAAACATTTTTATTGAGTTGGGACATAAAACTATCCCCTAATTGTAGAATTACCCATACATATATATATATATATATATATATATATATATATATATATATATATATATATATATATATATATATATATATATATATATATATACATATATATATATATATATATATATAATATATATATATATATATATATATATATATATATATATATATATATATATATATATATATATATATATATATATATGTATATATATATATGTATATATATATATATATATATATATATATATATATATATATATATATATATAGATATATATATATATATATATATATATATATATATATATATATATATATATATATATATATATATATATATATATATATATATATATATATATATATATATATATATATATATATATATATATATATATATATTAGGGTGTCCCAGAAAAATTAAAATTGTTTTTTTTTAACGCATACCCTTTATTTATTTTTGTTTTATGTCAAAACAACTGTAAATAAAATTTCATGCAATTTAAATAACAGTAGCCCGTGCCGACTTGCACCTAAACATTTCAATACTTGATTGTGTACTATAGCGCGCATACCTGTTTTAATGTGCTTATAATTTCTAAATGTCTTGTCGATTATACGAATTTTTCTTGAAAAATAAATATGTCTGTCGAACTACGTAGTTCTAAACAAAAAATATACCTAAAAGGTAACCCAAAACTTCCTTTAAATGGACAAGCTCTCGTATAGTATTGTTGTATAATATATAGTTTTTTAATATAATACATTTCATACGAAAACAAAGAACAATTGTTGTACCAAAACTGAATAATTCTATTGACACGTTTGGAATGTTATTTTAGATTGAAAACTCAAGACAAAGTGCAGATTCTCTGCTGTGATACTATAACTGCTTCGAATACACATCGTATGTGTGCGCGTTAAAAAAAATCAATATAGAAAAACTTATTTTCGCTTGCAACCATCACATGTACGAGCTGGTATTAAAAAGTCTTTTTGAAGTGAAAATAAAATAAGTGCCTATAATAAGCCCGGACATTCCACTTTTTCAAAAAATTAGAGATCATTGGCAAAAAGTTGATCTCCATAAAATAGAATGCTATAGAGAAAAGGTAGAATGGTGCCTGTTTCCAAAATTGTAAATTGAAAGTAGATTAAATAATAATAGAAATAATAATTAAAAAGAAGATATCAATGCTTAAAGCATTTCAGCTGTATCGTTCAGATACAGCTGAAAGAGCGGTCTAATTAATGCAGGACTTTCATTGTTTAATTACAATTGAGGCAATATTTGTTATGTTGCGTACAAAAGCACAAGATGTTATATCCGGACTGTAAACAGCAAACATTGAAAAGAAAATATACTTAGTAATAGTTGTTGTAATGAAAAATAATATTAAAATATGGAGGAAATCTCAAGCTCTGAGATATCAAGACTTCGGTCTGGGTTAAGGATTTTGATATAGTTTTCGGCAAAAAACTTTTATGAGGACATTGCTTTTAGTTTTGGGCAGCGATGTATATCAAACATAAAACTCTTTGTTAAAGTATAAATATTTTTTTATTTCTGTTTAGAAATTTATTACAAAACTAACACGAAATATTAATAAGTGCCGGAAAATTATAACAGATCATAAATTAATATAACTTAGTGAAAAGATGAAACACCCAGCAAACTACTCAAAAACCTCTCCATTTAGCGTTTCAAGAAAATATTACAAAACCAAATATTCATGGTTCTTTCAAAATTCAAAAAATATTCTAAAAATTAAAATAAAATAAAAAGTTTAAACTTTTTTTTAAAGTTCTAAAATTATTACAAAATCAAAGATTGAAGCTTTTTCAAAATTCAAATTTTTTTAAAATATTCCAAAAATTATAACGAAATCAAAAATTTCCATGTCCAATTTCATGTTCGATAACATTTCATGTCAAACAAATAATTAATTTCATATTGTTCCAAAAAATTAAGTAAAATGAAAATCATTCTTTTGACACACTTGAAAACGTTTTTTTGACAAACTTAAAATGCAATAATCTAGATTTTGGTTTCACATACCAATACCGACCATCAAAATTTCTCCAAATTCAATGTTTCTATTCGTAATCACTTAAAATGAACGTTTTTAAGCAAAAAATAGG
>OY856186.1:273533349-273673882 GCA_963693315.1 Diogma glabrata
TTTCCAATAAAATAATAACAAACGAACATTAAAAAAATTTTGCCATAAAGAAAGAAAAGGGAAATTTATATCACGACTGTAATGTGATTGTATGTTTGTGTAATAAATAAATGTAATAAATTTAGATATACGATAGTAGAAATGTGTTTGACTACAAAAGAAAATTTGGAACTAATTAAGTTAATACAAAGAATATGTAGAAGTAAGCTTCTATTCTTGAAAGAAAAAAAATTGTTTATTTATAAAAGAAGCATATTTGTTATACCGCAGACATTTTGGATTATATAAAGCCTTTTCATTACTCTTCTTAATTTTGCTGATATAAAACCTGTTTATTTAGTATAGAACATTTAGAACTTATTTAGCACAGAACATACGAACAAACGCATGAAGACTTGTAAGTGTCATTTTGTTTTATAATTTTACTTTATCGGTGTAGCAAAGACTCTAGTTATTAAACGTTAATATAGCTTTTGCTATATAAATTTTAGACATTTAGACACCATGGCAAAATTCTAAATATTACACCCTGGTAAATCAACACAATTCACTCACCAACAAAAATCGAACCTATTTCCTACCTTTAGTGTTATGCTTTATGGATGAATATGTACATAAATAATAACCAATAACTTTTGTTAAATTAGTTTTCGTATTTTAATATTATTATTAGTTTGCTCAAGAAATTAGAATTAAGGGTCAAAGCTCGATCTCTTCTAATTCATTGCCAATTTTTTGTTAAGCAACTTTTTAGCAAACTTTGACGGGTATATGTCAACGTGTATATGACTCAACAAAACTATTTCCAAAAACAAATACAATGTAGTTTTCGACGGTGATGATTTTTAGACTTTTACCTGCTCCACATTATTTTACCTGCTTCAAGCTCAACAAATGCACTCAAAATATTGCAATGCAAACTTGAAATTTTATTTGCCTAACCTTGATTTCAGTCAAACTACAAACATTTTAGCAGCTTGTAATGAACACTGAACCTGCTAGAGATCCCCTAGCGGGAACAAACAAAGGGACTGCTTACCAATATGAGGTTTCAATCCGGAAAGCTTCAGTCTCGTAGGTTCAAGTATTAATGACGCCTCTTGTTCAGCACAAATAAATTGACATGCACGCAAAAGAGACTGTAAAAACGGACGGAAGTAAAATGAAAGGGATAAAATTAAAGGAACCAAGACCATTACATCCATACCAATACTAGTACTTTACTTACATAAAAAAATAGTAAATGTATGAGTCACTCACTCGATGATTGTGGAAGATCCAACTCCTCTCCACCTTCTTCACTCCTAGCCTAACATCACGAGTTTCTTAACTATCCAAAATTAATTATATTGGTTCCACCAATTGTAAAGGCGATTGTTGAGCAATAATTGTTGCTATAAACATAAATTGTAATAAATCAATGAAATGAAAAGGCGATTGTTGAGCAATAATCATAAAATAATATCAAATCAATGCAATTCTTGCACCAAATATAAAAGCGATTGTTGAACCTAAAAATCAAAAAAAATAATATCAATTCACCATAATTGTTGTGCCAAATGTAAAGGCGATTGTCAAACAATAAACATATAATATTATCATAAATCAATGGAATTGTTGCGCCAAACGAAGCAATTGTTGAGCAATAATCATAAAATAATATCAAATCAATGCAATTGTAACGCCAAATGTAAAAGCGATTGTTGAACCCATAAACATAAAAACAATAATATCAATTCACCATAATTGTTGCGCCGAATGTAAAGGCGATTGTTGAACAATAAACATAAAATAACATAAGTCGATGGAATTATTGCACCAAATAAAAAGGCGTGTTGAGCATTAATCATAAAATAATATCAAATTAAAGCAATTGTTGCGCCAAATATAAAAGCGATTGTCGAACTTGTATAAATGAGGTTGAATGATGTAATACCGCGAATGTTGTAATTGTTGTCATTGTATTAAATATGTTAATTGCTGCTGTAGTCAAATTAACGTCGACAATTGTCGAGCTTGTAGGAAATAGGTTACAACAAATGTAACACGACAAAGGTCAGCAACTCGGCACTCATTCCCGCAATCCTAAATTTATGATAACCCAGTTAAAAGTACCACCTAATCTTCACAACTGTCATTTAAATAATATATTATCTCCTTTTATAACTTTTGCATGTAATAATGAAAAATATCGTATAATAGGCTAGTCCTTATAGTCACTCTATACGTTGTTTGTTATTTACTTCTCATTGTTTGTTGTTATATACTAAGATAAACGTATATAAGAATGCTCTTCAATTACTTCGGTCTGAGGGATTTCAAAATTTTTTGTTTCTAAAAATAGGTATATTCAATAGTAAGAGAAAACAGTACGATGTGTTCGATAGCTGTCCTGGAAGTATGTTAAAAAAATCGTCAAGTGTATCAAAACAAGGAAATTTGTATATTTTTTGCTTAAAAAACGTTCATTTTATTTGATCACGAGTAGAAACATTGAATTTGAAGAAATAAAAACTAGATTATTGCATTATAAGTTTGTCAAAAAAATATTGTCAATTGTGTCAAAAGAATGATTTTCATTTTTTTTAAACCAATTTTTATGCAAAAAATGAAATTAATTATTTGTATAACATGAAATTTAATCGAACATGAAATTGGACATGAAAATTTTTAATTTTGCTATAATTTTTGGAATATTTCTGGAATTTTAAAAAAGTTTGTATTTTTGATTTTGTTATAATCTTTGCAATATTTTTAAAATTTTGAAAAAAAGTTTCAATTTTTGATTTTGTTATAATTTTTGCAATATTTTTAGAATTTTGAAAAAAGTTTCAATTTTTGATTTTGTTAGAATTTTCGGAATATTTTTAGAGTGTTGAAAAAGTTTAAATTTTTTTTATTATAATTTTTAGAATATTTTTGGAATTTTGAAAGAAATATCAATTTGAGATTTTGTAATATTTTCTCGAAAATCTAAATGAAGAGGTTTGAGTAGTTTGCTGATTGTATCATCTTTTCACTAAATTATGTTGTTATGATTTGTTATAATTTTCCGGCAACGTATTGTTTCGTGTTAGTTCTGTAATAAATAAGCTCTTATAGATTTTGAGCTATGAATTTTTGAAAATGGGTCTCCAAGCCAAAAAACTCGGCATTCTCAAATATTCGATCACTTGTATTATCAAAAATATGAAAAAAAAAATTCTTTGGACACGTATCTCTTTTTTTCGACACAGAATCCGCAAAAAAGTTTCAGCCAAATCGAAGAGGTGTCGATTAATTTTCATCAAAATTCGTTCGGTTTGTAAAAGAATTGCCTCTTTTTTATCTTTCCTTAAGGGGGGGGTATGGTTTTAAAGACGAAAAAAGTGCATATTTTTGTGATTTTTTGCGGCGACATGTGTAATATAATTTTATTAAATTTAATTACATATTATTGTACAACTTTTGAAGTATGTCAGAAAAAATTTTCAATGAAAATTATTGATAAATAAGCCGGTGACGTTGAATCTCCAGAGGCGCCTTGAAAAAAAGTGGTTTTGCGGTGAACATTATAACTCGTTAAAGGATCATTTGAAACAAAAAAAAGTCCAAGCGGCACGTATATCCGCTAGAAATAGGTAGATTTCGAGATCAGACAGTTTTGTGTGCCAGTAGAATCTGATGTATCAGATTAGTTTAAACAAAACAAACTAATTTCAAACAGATATCGAACAAATTTTAAAAAGAAAATTAGCTACCTACAAGCAAAATTATATCTATCCAATTTTGCAACTAACAAATATCAAATCTACCACAGAACATGTGTGTGATAATTTATGACACAAACCTACTCTATATCATATGTCGTGCAATTACTGCAAAATATCAAAATAGTTTATTTCTAAGAAAAAAAATTAATTTCTTCTATTCAAATCTTTTATTTTTTGACTGTTATAAGGTTGACATTGACTGTTATAAGGTTTTTGGAAATTGTAGTTAGGGATTGTTGCAAACTTTTTTGTTGAAGCCAACAAGTCAAAAACCTCTAACTGCAGAGGTTTATATTTATAAGAAACGGATTAAAATGTTTCCACAGATTCTAAATTTATGAAGATTTTAAAAATATTAGTATCCAAACGGCCGTTATAACGGATTAAAAAAAACACTTTTTTTTGTAGTATAAAGCCTATAGTTCCTTAACCATGTGTCAGATTTTTCTGATTTACGAACTTGTCCAAGATATTAAAAAAACACACATTTTTAAGAAAGGTTTTTTGATCTGGCTCCACAAATGCAACCGTGAGAGCGCCGGTTGATTCAAACGCATTTTGTGTTTTACAAGCTTTTTTGTTGGAGCCGTTCACTCAGAAACTTCCAACTGCAGAGGTCTTTTTTTGAAAGAAACTGATTAAAAAGGTTTCAAAGATTCTAAATTTATGAAGTTTTTAAAAATATTAGAATCCAAACGGCCGTTATAACGGATCTAAAAAACAGAGTTTTTTTCTAGTATAAAGCCTCTAGTTTCTTAACCATGTGTTGGATTGGGCTGATTTACGAACTTGTCCAAGATATTAACAAAACGCACATTTTTAGAAAAGGTTTTTTGATCTGGCCTTATAAATGCGACCGTGAGAGTGCCGGTTGTTTCAAAAAAAAATTTTTTTTTGCAAACTTTTTTGTTGGAGCCGCTCACTCAGGAACCTCTAACTGCAGAGATCTATTTTTAAAACAAGTTGATAAAAAAGATTCTAAAAATTCTAAATTTGTTAAATTTTTTGAAATATTAGTATCCAAACGGCCGTTATAACGGTTTTAAAAAATCAATTTTTTTTCAGAAAAAAGCCTCTAGTTTCTTAACCACGTGTCGGATTTTGCTGATTCACGAACTTGTCCAAGATATTATTAAAACACACAAGTACAGAAAATTTTTTTGATCTACCTCAACAAATGCGACCGTGAGAGTGCCGGTCGTTTTCGTTATATCTCATATCGTTTATATATATATATATATATATATATATATATATATATATATATATATATATATATATATATATATATATATATATATGTATAAATTTTTTTTTTTTTTGTTTTTTTGTCTCCGCTTATCATATATAGTCGTTTGGCACAAAAATTTTTCCGAAATTCCGAGATGAAGCCCATTGCAATAGGTAGATTTTTATATGAAATCTACCTAAAAATTGATATGCATTTTAAAGGTGATGTATTTCTCGAGGTAATCAGGAAAAGTTTTTTTTTTAACTTCCCGATATGGGAAGTTATTGTTTTTGGGTCGATTTTCGAAATCGGAATTTTTATGATATCTTTATGTTGCATGACCTCCTGAAGCTGTTCAGACTATTTTTAGCTGGCAGTCTGTATGTGTCTGTGTATGCATGTGTGTATCGCTGTATGCAGACAAATTTTTAGTGATTTCCAAAAAACTGAAAATCATCTCTTGCAAATATCATGAGATTAAATAATGCTATCAAGATCATGAAACTTCCATATTGTTTGTCATCATGTCAGCCATTTATAATGACATTTGTATAAACAACTGCTATCTTACTTTTAAAGTTTTTTAAGAAAATGTGAAAAAACTACGTGTTGTTTTCGTTACGCAAACGCATGATATCTAGATGAAACTTTGGTATGTAAATGAGCTGCAAACGCATACGGACTTACTTGAATATCGAAGATCTGAGTTATTTTCAAAATTTGACAAAATGGTCAGAGGTTAGTGAGTGGATCACTTGGTCAACTGTTGATTTGAAACTTCAATAACACTCATTTCTGAGATTTAATTTAGTTGAAACATAGTGCATAAAATTTTTGTAATGTTTACAAAATCACTTCCGGTTTATCACTTTCGGTGGAGTATCTTATTTTTTTTCAAAATTTGTACTTTAAACCCCGTCTGTACATTTGAAATTATAACAACCAAAAAAAAGTTTTGGTTTCGATTTAGCAAAATCCCTGCACCCATAAATTTTTTTAAATTTTTTCTTTTGTAATGTTCCAAGTTAAGGGTGGGGACAAAAATAACTTTTACATTTTTGAAAATAAATCGAAAACTGTGCTTTCGAAAATTACTAAAAAAAATTCCTTTGCACTACAAAAAAAAAACACCTTTCATATGACACCCCACATGCCATGATCAAAAATAATTTTTTTCCAAAATTTCTACTTTAAACCCCCCTCTAACGAACATTTGGGACAAAAAAAACACTGGTTTTTGGTAATAACTCAAAAACTAGCAGTCGAAAATTCAATGAAAATTTTTTTTGAAATAAATCCATTTTTTCCGATTTTTCTAGATCAAACTCGATTCCTTAAAAAAAACTTTTGTTTTACTATCTAATTATCTATGTCCATAAAATATAGAAAAAAACAAATATTTGAAATTTATAAAAATAAAAAAAATGAATAACATTTAATAACTGTAGAAAATTTCAAGTTGATAGCACTTATAGTTTGTGAGTAAATTGATTATGTAGAAATTCGGACGGACACCGAAGTCTCACCAATAGGGTACCGTTTTTACTTTTTTAAAGTACGGAACCCTAAAATATAGTGATATTGTTTGAGAAAAATCGAAAAAATTTAAGCAACTTTGACAAAGTAGACTTTACGTAGACTTCAACGCTAGTTTTAAATATATGGTGCAATGAAAATCTTCTTTCCAGTGTAACCAAAAGCTGAAATTACGATTAATTGCTTAGAAAGTCTTAGAAAGAGAATTTCAATTTATTAAAGTTTTAAGAAAATATCTTTATGTTTCCTATTTAACTTGACGGGAAGTTCTTGGCGTGGCCGCTATGGTCACACCCTACCCTACTAGATTTTTTTCAATTTTTTGCAGCACTTGGAAGTGAAAAACGCGATTTTAGCTCAAAAATCGCGGTTAATTTGTTATTAAAAAATAGAAAAAAATGAAAAAAAAACTCTTCCTGATTACCTGTTGATTTATGTGAAGAAGCAATGTTCAAATTTTCAAAAGGATCGGTTCAGTAGATTTTGAGTTCTAATGCTCACAAACTTACAAAACAACACTAAATGAGTGAAAATACAACTATAAACGAACGAACAGAAACGAAAATTTCAGAATAATTTCGAGAAAATTTTAACTCTGTTACGGTAAACAACCGTTCAGCAGAAAGTGTGCCAGTAAACTAGTTTATATCCGATGTACCGGAAAATATACAATATGTACAAGGTAAGTTTATATTCTTTGAAAGACAGGTATAAACAGAAGACAGGTATAAAAATCAGGTATTACGGCCAGCCGTTTGAAACGCTGTAACTCCGTTAGTTTTACTCGGATTGACTTAAAATTTGTACACAATATTCTCGACATATTGTTCATTCAGAAAAAAAATTAAAAAAAAAATGCAAAAAAAAAATAATTTTAATACAATACGAGAAAGAATATTAAACACGTTGAAAAATCAGTCGATCAGTTAAATTGTGCGCATCGACTCATGCATAAAAGGTTATGAATTTTAAAAATGCATAGGTTCTCTCTCAAGTAATTAATTCAACAAAAAAAACACTGATTAATTAATAGTGAAATTTAGTAAGGCAAAGGAATTTTATTTTCTCACGAGGGGACTGCTTCGTAGCAAGCTTATCAATATATAGAGATAAATCATGACATACAGCAGTTAATCTTTAATAGAAATGGGCTAGTAGAATCGAGTCTTTCTGATTAGTTTAAATAAAAGACAAACTAAGGGCAAAGATTCCATTTTGTCCATCATAATTTATATCGATGGTCTTGGAAAGCATAAATGCTATGGAACTGAAATTTAAAATGTGTATAAAACTAGTCAGTCTGAATATAGTTGTTTTCGTTTGTTCTACATGGGTTGCGATGTGAGGCCTTTAAGAAAATACATTTTTTTTACCGAAGTCAAGTATAGGGTATAATATATGAAAGGGCTCTAAGTACCATATGAAAGTGCTTTATTCAATATTTTTCAATCACTTAAGTTACTTTAAGTAAAGTTTCTAGAATTATTGCCTAAGAAATTCAGTTTCGAGTTGGATTTTTTCTCTCATATCCTTATCATATACTAGGGGGTATCCTGCGTGCTCCACCCCTTATTTCCCCCACATGCCAACACCCTGTTCCTCTTTTAATCCGGATTTGAAACAAACTATCCATCATAATACAACCTCTTCTAATCTATTCTGTATGCACCTTCTGCTTAACTAATTTTAAAAAAATACATCGTCAGATTTACTATAAATTTTTATTCGACATATATTTCGAATTGTTTCGTTACGCAAGTTCAATTACAAATGTATGGAAATAATGCAAAGAAAATACTGAAATAGCAGCTTTTATTTTTCCTTATTTTATTTAAAGAAAATGAAACTATGCAAAAATAATGATGGTAAACATATGTTATATGATTCTTAGCACTACCTGTCAAATAAATATTTAATAAGAACATTAATATGGAAATTATATAAAATTGAACGAAACGGCTAAAAGACAATAGCAATGATTTAAAAAAACTAGATTATCGATAAATTTAAAATTTAAATGATGTAAATGGAATTTTTATGAATAAAAAGGAATAATTTTTATGTTATCTAAAAAAATAATAAAAATAAATATACGGTTTGCGTTGAACCCCAAACCTTTCTCACAACCCTCTACGACAACGAAATTTTGTACTGAATATCTTTAACTTCTTTTTATTAAATCTATTTAAATTATTAAGTTTATAAAAATGTATATTATAACACAAACTGTTTTTTGCACCCAAAATATAAAAAGTTTTCAACACACACAGTACACACGTTCTTTTTAAAAAACATCAATAATAGGTATTTTTTATTCTGTAATGTTTCTCGTATAGAACAATTTTCTGGTTCTGTTTCCTGCCGCAATATGTTTTTGATTAATTTCAGTTGATTAAAGTAAAATTTGATCTATTCCGTTTCAACAAACTAATTGTAATGCAGATTTAATCTTGTAATTAATAACCTTATTATAAATACCATTTACCAACTATATTATTTAATGTATAAATTATTCCTAGAAAATAGAATGTCGAAATTCTGACTTTTTCCCATAATACATATGTATTACATATTTTAATAGACTAATTAAAAATCAAAAAAAATTTTTAATAAAAATTACCATTCAATATTTTATTGAAAAAAATTTAATTCCATTCAAAAACAATCAAAATTATTGAGAAAAAGCTACTCATTCCTTCTTTTAAATAAATTAAAACAAACGGTACAAAAATCACCAACCAATCACCAAAAAATAGAAAAAAAGAAAACAACAACAAAAAGGATAAAAAAAAACAGAATAGCCACGAAAGATTTCTTCGCAAAAACTGAAGAGATTTTGTAGACTGCGTTAAAAGACAATAGCAATAATCTTAAAACACTACATTATCGATAAATTTGAATAAATTTAAAAACTTGGCCGCAGTCTTAAACTATGTTTAAATCAGTCTTTTGTGATAAAGATGACAATTCATATTCAAAGAGAAATAAATACATACTCAAATAATATTTTTTGTTTTTCCTTATTTTATTTCACAGGAATAAAATTATGGAAAATAATGATTGGAAAACCATTATTATATGATTCTGATATGATTATGATACGATTATGATATGATTTTTAGCACTGCCTGTCAAAAAAAAAACAAAAATTTTCTTGTTAATATCGAAATGATAATAATTTGAACGAAACAGGAAAAGACAGTAGTAATAACTTTAAAAACTACATTATCGATCAATTTAAAATTCGTAAAACGTTATTTACAAAAAAATAAAAAAGGAATAAAAAAATGTACTACGCTACGATTTGAACTTTCGACCTATAGCTCCTCAGTCGACGTTGTTATTCATATTGCAATTTGAAATGTTACGGCCGTATAGAGGGATAGACTCACGGCTATTATATTATAGATAGTCATTCGGCACCAATTTTGAAATGCTGAGATGAAACCCATAGCAATAGGTAGATTAGATTTTATCTGCCGTGTGCGTGATTTGAAAATTAAATTTGAAAAAAAAACTAATTTTTGATATCTATTTTGAGTTTTATTTACCAATCGATTTCGGAAGCTTAGTTTTCATTCTCAAGGCTACCTTCCCTTGATTCTGTGTTTAATTTCACTCTTTCATCATACAAGTTATAGTCCTCTTGACCTAAATTTGTAGGTTTAATTTATCCAACTCGAGTATATACTGTTCAAAAACTGTTTCAATTTTGTATTTTTCTAAAATTCTAAAAGCACCCACTACCACAGGCGAAGAAAAAAAAACAAAGAAAAATGTTCGTTCTCCATAATAAACATTTTCCTTTGTTTACTTTCTCCAAGTTGTTATCTAATTAGAGTAGAACTTATGAAATTCAAATGAGTTATTATGTTGAAATGAAACAAAAAATAACTTAATCTTAAAAACAAAAATTTTATCCTTCGTATTATTTTAGGTAGATTTCATATAAAAATCTACCTATTACAATGGGCTTCATCTCGGAATTTCGGAAAAATTTTTGTGCCAAACGACTATATATGATAAGCGGAGACAAAAAAACAAAAAAAAAAAAAAATTTATATATATATATATATATATATATATATATATATATATATATATATATATATATATATATATATATATATATATATATAAACGATATGAGATATAACGAAAACGACCGGCACTCTCACGGTCGCATTTGTTGAGGTAGATCAAAAAAATTTTCTGTACTTGTGTGTTTTAATAATATCTTGGACAAGTTCGTGAATCAGCAAAATCCGACACGTGGTTAAGAAACTAGAGGCTTTTTTCTGAAAAAAATTGATTTTTTAAAACCGTTATAACGGCCGTTTGGATACTAATATTTCAAAAAATTTAACAAATTTAGAATTTTTGGAATCTTTTTTATCAACTTGTTTTAAAAATAGATCTCTGCAGTTAGAGGTTCCTGAGTGAGCGGCTCCAACAAAAAAGTTTGCAAAAAAAAATTTTTTTTTGAAACAACCACGGCACTCTCACGGTCGCATTTATAAGGCCAGATCAAAAAACCTTTTCTAAAAATGTGCGTTTTGTTAATATCTTGGACAAGTTCGTAAATCAGCCCAATCCAACACATGGTTAAGAAACTAGAGGCTTTATACTAGAAAAAAACTCTGTTTTTTAGATCCGCTATAACGGCCGTTTGGATTCTAATATTTTTAAAAACTTCATAAATTTAGAATCTTTGAAACCTTTTTAATCAGTTTCTTTCAAAAAAAGACCTCTGCAGTTGGAAGTTTCTGAGTGAACGGCTCCAACAAAAAAGCTTGTAAAACACAAAATGCATTTGAATCAACCGGCGCTCTCACGGTTGCATTTGTGGAGCCAGATCAAAAAACCTTTCTTAAAAATGTGTGTTTTTTTAATATCTTGGACAAGTTCGTAAATCAGAAAAATCTGACACATGGTTAAGGAACTATAGGCTTTATACTACAAAAAAAAGTGTTTTTTTTAATCCGTTATAACGGCCGTTTGGATACTAATATTTTTAAAATCTTCATAAATTTAGAATCTGTGGAAACATTTTAATCCGTTTCTTATAAATATAAACCTCTGCAGTTAGAGGTTTTTGACTTGTTGGCTTCAACAAAAAAGTTTGCAACAATCCCTAACTACAATTTCCAAAAACCTTATAACAGTCAATGTCAACCTTATAACAGTCAAAAAATAAAAGATTTGAATAGAAGAAATTAATTTTTTTTCTTAGAAATAAACTATTTTGATATTTTGCAGTAATTGCACGACATATGATATAGAGTAGGTTTGTGTCATAAATTATCACACACATGTTCTGTGGTAGATTTGATATTTGTTAGTTGCAAAATTGGATAGATATAATTTTGCTTGTAGGTAGCTAATTTTCTTTTTAAAATTTGTTCGATATCTGTTTGAAATTAGTTTGTTTTGTTTAAACTAATCTGATACATCAGATTCTACTGGCACACAAAACTGTCTGATCTCGAAATCTACCTATTTCTAGCGGATATACGTGCCGCTTGGACTTTTTTTATTTTAATTATCCTTTTCGTTTGTATCATTTTAATTACATATAATGATTATTATTTTCCATTATCATATTTTATATGTTTGTTCATTAAAAATAAACAAAATCATAATTTTATTAATGTAAATAAAATTTCCATTACAAAAATTCACAAATTTTTACTAAAATTTTGAAAAAAAAAACATTTGGTTTGACGTTCACTCCTAATTGGATCAACGATATACTGGAATTTATATAGTGGACCAACCAACGATTTATGATAGAATTTTTTTCAATTTTTTATGTACAATTAATATGATATGATGAGTTTTATAGTTTTTTGACCAAGTGCTTTTGAATTATTTTACCATTAAAAAATTATTTTATTTTTTCTAGATTTGTGGAAATTTGAGTTAATTTATGATCGCAATGGCTATCAAGAATTATATTATTTAGTAAAGAATAGTCCTTTGAAGTTTTATGTTTGTTTATTTATTTAATAAACGTTATGTTTGTTTATTTATTTGTTACACTGTTTTCTTATTTGTTTAAATAAAATGAAAACAAGGTTTAATTCCGTTTTTTTTAAATTGGCATAAATAAATAAAAAAATTACTAAAATAAATGCATTGGTATCAGTAGAGTTGTCCAAACAGTTCCGGTCCAAACAGTTCTAGTGGCGTTGTCAAAATAATGTTGGTTGCTGGTACAGTGTTGTCCAGACGATGACGATGATGAGATGAACATAATAATTCCATTGAGTGATTTATAATATCTTCAAAGGAATACTTGATATGGAGTTGAATATATCGCAAAAATGGTTTGCAAATTTACCGACATTTTAAATTACCGGTAATTCGGTTTAAAAAAATCGTTTATAAACGAATAACCGGTAATTTACCGAAATAAAAATGTTTGATTTAATTATTAAAAATTATTAGTTGAAGCAAACTTTTTATAACTTACATTGGCGTGTAATAATAAATATTAAGACATTTGAAGAAGTGTTATCATTCAAGTCAGACCTTAGTTTAGTACAAATCAGGCCAACTGCTACAAACGCACGCTTGGCTTCGACACTTGTTATTCGTATGGTAAATAATCTATTAATAATCTAACAACTATCTACTTTTGTTCTTGGGAAAAGTAAATTTAACTTTTAATAATATTTGTGAATCCCTTAGGTCATTTTTCAGTACCGCTCTCCACAAAATGTTTATTTATTTTCTGTTCATTTGCACTTTGCAGCGTTTCTTTTAGTGTTAATTCTGACAATGCTAATATGGACGCAGTTGGTCAATCACTGGAAGTGCATACTTTTGAACTTGAGTTTCCGGTTTCAGATCAATCATATAAAGCAAAACGTTCAATTTTTTTATCAATGACTTTTTTGTCTTAATAAATATTTCAGAGCATACGTTGCATACTTTAATGGCATTTAAATTATGGAGATGGTGCAAAATATCCTTTCTTTGATACGAGAACTCCTTTAAGTTCTTTACTTATAAATGTTTTTTGTATACTAAGTTCATCTAACATAAATGTTTTCTCATTCCCCAATAAATGTTATTGTTTTATCAGAAACATATAGATTTACATCGCATCGACACTGTCTTTACAGCAACTTATATTGGGTGCAAGGACTTATGACTATAAGTTAAACAATTTCACTGTCCGAAAAGTTTAAATCAGATTCAATGGCGAATAAACTTGTCCTAATTACACTCTCAACTTTCCAAAATCTTTCTAGTATTGCAAAATGACTGCTCGATCTAATACCAAGTTTTTGTAGGTTGTCTTAACTTTATTGATAATTCCGAAAACATCAAAAATTTTCTAATTTTTGGTATTACGAAACTTATTTCGTCATGCTGAACATGAACAATATTTCTTCAAAAGATCTGTTTCCCCTACATGAATTTTGCTGATGCTTCTTTTATAAAATATTTATAACCGTTAGCTGAATGAAATAAACACAATTGACGATAAGCATTAATCAAAGCTTCTACATTTTCCTAACAGCAGCATCATCAGTCGTAATTGAGTCAATGTTCTATTAAGTTTGAAATTTAAGCATGTTGGTCAACAGCAATAAACCTTTATCAGAAGAATCTAATTCCAATAGCAGTATTTGTCGTGAACGAACGAACATCATGTATCTGCGGTTTTTTACTTGCTGGTAAACTGTTAGAATATTAAGTAAGAATATTTCACCGTATCTTTTGAGGGGTTTCTTCCTTGAATGTTTTCATGTCTTAAAATATATTTGGTTAGGTCCAGTTTATGCTATTTTATTAAAAATAAATTAATTTTCCTCAGAATATTATAATCATTAATTTTTTTCATTAAATAAGCATAAATATAAGTTTGTTTAATTTTTACCGAATCCAGTAAAAAATTAGAAATTTACCGGTTTTTTGATAATGTGTTTTTGGGTGGTTTACCGGTTAACCGGTATTGAAAACCCTAGATACCAAAGTAAATGTAAAAAAAGTCCAAGCGGCACGTATATCCGCTAGAAATAGGTAGATTTCGAGATCAGACAGTTTTGTGTGCCAGTAGAATCTGATGTATCAGATTAGTTTAAACAAAACAAACTAATTTCAAACAGATATCGAACAAATTTTAAAAAGAAAATTAGCTACCTACAAGCAAAATTATATCTATCCAATTTTGCAACTAACAAATATCAAATCTACCACAGAACATGTGTGTGATAATTTATGACACAAACCTACTCTATATCATATGTCGTGCAATTACTGCAAAATATCAAAATAGTTTATTTCTAAGAAAAAAAATTAATTTCTTCTATTCAAATCTTTTATTTTTTGACTGTTATAAGGTTGACATTGACTGTTATAAGGTTTTTGGAAATTGTAGTTAGGGATTGTTGCAAACTTTTTTGTTGAAGCCAACAAGTCAAAAACCTCTAACTGCAGAGGTTTATATTTATAAGAAACGGATTAAAATGTTTCCACAGATTCTAAATTTATGAAGATTTTAAAAATATTAGTATCCAAACGGCCGTTATAACGGATTAAAAAAAACACTTTTTTTTGTAGTATAAAGCCTATAGTTCCTTAACCATGTGTCAGATTTTTCTGATTTACGAACTTGTCCAAGATATTAAAAAAACACACATTTTTAAGACAGGTTTTTTGATCTGGCTCCACAAATGCAACCGTGAGAGCGCCGGTTGATTCAAACGCATTTTGTGTTTTACAAGCTTTTTTGTTGGAGCCGTTCACTCAGAAACTTCCAACTGCAGAGGTCTTTTTTTGAAAGAAACTGATTAAAAAGGTTTCAAAGATTCTAAATTTATGAAGTTTTTAAAAATATTAGAATCCAAACGGCCGTTATAACGGATCTAAAAAACAGAGTTTTTTTCTAGTATAAAGCCTCTAGTTTCTTAACCATGTGTTGGATTGGGCTGATTTACGAACTTGTCCAAGATATTAACAAAACGCACATTTTTAGAAAAGGTTTTTTGATCTGGCCTTATAAATGCGACCGTGAGAGTGCCGGTTGTTTCAAAAAAAAATTTTTTTTTGCAAACTTTTTTGTTGGAGCCGCTCACTCAGGAACCTCTAACTGCAGAGATCTATTTTTAAAACAAGTTGATAAAAAAGATTCCAAAAATTCTAAATTTGTTAAATTTTTTGAAATATTAGTATCCAAACGGCCGTTATAACGGTTTTAAAAAATCAATTTTTTTCAGAAAAAAGCCTCTAGTTTCTTAACCACGTGTCGGATTTTGCTGATTCACGAACTTGTCCAAGATATTATTAAAACACACAAGTACAGAAAATTTTTTTGATCTACCTCAACAAATGCGACCGTGAGAGTGCCGGTCGTTTTCGTTATATCTCATATCGTTTATATATATATATATATATATATATATATATATATATATATATATATATATATATATATATATATATATATATATATATATATATATATATATATATATATATATATATATATATATATATATATATATATATATATATATATATATATATAATTTTTTTTTTTTGTTGTTTTTTTGTCTCCGCTTATCATATATAGTCGTTTGGCATAAAAATTTTTCCGAAATTCCGAGATGAAGCCCATTGCAATAGGTAGATTTTTATATGAAATCTACCTAAAACAATTATAACGGTTATTCTCAAATGATCTCCTATGAATTGATTTTTCTGACATTTTGGCGTCTCCCACAAATGTGACTTGTTTAATCATGATTAGTGTTAGCCATTTTATAAATCTGATTTAATTATATAAATAGTTGTTTTTCTTCTATAGCAATAAAAAGAATGCCCATCTACACTAACGATGTTTGATAATCGAAATGGTGGAGCCGTAATCACACTATTTATTTAACTTAGTTTCTCTGTGTTAAAGATTAAATCAAGTAATCAACTGTTCAGGAAATAACTTCAGATTCGAAAAACACAATTTAATTTGAACAATACTTATCAATTTTTTAAATATGAACCTATTATAACAACTTCAATAAATAGTACATTATGATGCAAGGACCTAAAGCTAAAGATTTTGGACGGATGTGGAGTTTGCAAATCTTGGGCGCTAGCCGAGATTTGCACCCACATTAAGTCCAAAATAGCTTACGTCCGTGCATCATATACTATTTTCTATTCGTAGCAAGCAAAATATTTTAAGAAAATTTGTTTGTTCTAAATTAAAATTATAAATTTTCATAAATTTTAAAATAAAATATGTGGAACAAGTAACCTTTGACAAAATATTTAATATTTTTTCCAAATTATTGTGTAACTAACAAATGATAACAACTATTTTAATTGGATAATGAAATTTTGAATTTAAGGGTTGCTTTGATAAAAATTTTTATTTTTCATAGAATTTAAACAAATACAAATGCTTTTTACTTTTTTGGACGTAGCTATGACAACAAAATAAATAGTTGAAAAGTGATACTTTAAAGCCGCAAATTACAGTAATAAAGTAACACTTTAATATGCAGGTGAATAAAAATGTTATTTTTATATTAAAGAATTTAATTACATAACAAATAATTGATACAACCAAAAAATATGGCATGTTATAGGAATATAATAATAATCGAGAATCTTTTTCGTTAAACTAAAGTACGTAACATTATTAACCACAGGGAACTTTTCTCTTTTTCCACCAGGAGTTGAGCTAATTTTTGTTAGGTTGATTCACAATAATAAGAAATTACAGTACATATAACGCAATGCCGTGCGTACGTAAAGTTTATGTTATTTATTGTTTGTTGGAATTATTGTTGTGGAATTATTGGAATTAATTATTATTGTGGAACTATTTATTATTATTATTTTATAAAAAGTTGTTAGAAAAATAAAACAGTTTTATTAAATCTACAAATTTAATAATTATTTAATTTATTTATTATTCTAAAACTGGAAGCTATCACCACATCCAGACTTCAAAAGTCCCTTGCAGATACATCTATCCTAACAAATAGTTTTTAACAAATAATTTCAATTTTGTTAAACCTAATAAACTAATGTAAAACAAATAAAGTTATTTTGTTTTGTGAATCGATAGTAAATAGTACATTGTATATTAAGAGCAGAAAGTACGACATTGCTGCTCGTGCATGAAAATTGCTGGTTGAGGCGTAGCCGAAACCAGCAATCATGTCAGAGCAGCAATGTTACTTTCTGCTCAAAGTATACATACTACTTTTTTAACGACTGCTGACAAATGCGATCAAAGTTGCCAAGGAGTCATTTATTTGTTGTTTAAAAAACGTATCAGACGTCAAGTTAAAATTTTAAAAATCCTAGCGGCAGGTATATCCGCTAGAAATAGGTAGATTTCGGGGTCAGACGGTTTTGTGTCCAAATAAAATTAGATAAGTCAGATTAGATTAAATAAAAAATTTAAGTAGAAACAGAATAATCCAAAAAAATTATCGAACCAAATTAAATACATTATCCGAACTAACTCCATCAATACAATTTTGGAACAGTTTTACTAAAGTTGGTTTAAACTACTTTTAATAAAATATTAAATCCACCAAAGATCAAATGAACTACGTCACAACTACAATTATACCATCTCACATAATTTATAACATTATCAAACAATTTTATTTCAAAATCATCTTTTGTTGTTGTGTTTTTTTGTTCTTATTTAATCTTTTTTCAAACGGTTACTTAGTAAAAAAAATAAAAACAAAAGAGATTTTGATAATTTTTCTATGGTATTAAATGGGTTGATATTTTTCTTGTAAGGGTTGCATTATAATGCTTATAAAAATGGAACCTTTTGGGTTAGAAAGCTGAAATTTTTTGAGGCTATAGTTGAAAAATATGTTTAAAAGCTAAGATGCATTTAAATAACATAAACTGAAACATGATGAAAGCATTGCCTTTTGCGTTTGTTTTCATTTCAACAGCCTTAGGGTCTCAACCGTTAAACTTAAACTATTATTTTTGAAAATTTTGGAAGGATTTATATTTTAAGTACGTGAAAAAAAGTTTTCAAATATGAGCTTGGCCATTTCAGCTAGATCAAGGGCAGCAAAGTTTAGTAAATTTTTAAAACAGCTGATTTTTGAGGAACCTGAAACGCCAAAGTGGTCATCTGGATAAAAATGATAAAAAAAGGTTCAAATATTCAATATTTTTAAACTTTATTAAAATATTATTATTCAAACGGAAGTTATAGCGCCCTAGATTATTCGACTTTTTAGGCTCTAGCCGCTTAACCGGTACCCGGATATGGCCAGTTCACGAACTTGTCCAAGACATTATTTGCCGAAACATACACAGAAAATTATTTTGGTGTAGGTCGAAAAATGCGACCGTGAGAGTGCCGCTAAATTCCGTTATACCTCATATCGTTATATATATATATATATATATATATATATATATATATATATATATATATATATATATATATATATATATATATATATATATATATATATATATATATATATATATATATATATATATATATATATATATATATATATATATAATTTTTTTTTTTTTTTGTTTTTCCATCTCCGCTTATCACTTATAGTCGTTTGGCATCAAAATTTTTCCGAAATTCCGAGATGAAGCCCATTGCAATAGGTAGATTTTTATATGAAATCTACCTAATTAATAAAATTAAAATTTATACAGGGTTTGTTTATATCTATTTTTAAATAAAAATAATTTAAAATGAGCAGTAGTGATAAAAGTGATGTAATTAGCACTTCACCTCATATAAAAGAAGCAGCTAACAATTTAACTTTAGATCTGTTGCCTGAAAAATCTAAAGTCCGTATGAAAAAGCTTACCTATTATTTATCAATTGGTGTAAGAACAAAAAAACAGGAAATTTTTATTCTGAAGATGTGTTTTTGGTATATTTTGGTGAACTATCGCAGACAAAACAGTCGTCAACAATGTGGTCAAATTATTCAATGTTAAAATCAACATTCATCGTTAAAGAAAATTTGGATATTAGTAAATATAAAAGATTTTTGCTTTTTTTAAAAAAGAAGCCCTCGGGTTATAGAGCGAAAAAATCAAAAGTGTTTTGGGGAGAAGAAATTAATAAATTTTAATATTATGTCTTTGTCCATTATGTCTTTGGTTTTACTTGTGTTTTTACTTTCCGTCCATGAGCAGAAAAAATTAAAAAATGCACGCTAAACAGCAAAAGCCAACTTTCTGTTTTGAACTGATAGATAGAAAACATTATTTTCTATTACAGTCGTTAAAAAATAATAATCAGCAGTATAGTAATTTTCCAAAGACGGTGATAATTCGAAATATTTTTTTGCAAAAAAATCGAATGCAATTGGATTGGTAATATTCCAAGACTGAAGGCTACTTGCTTGAAAAATTTTCCAAATATTATCAGAAGTATCACCGGTCAAGAAAAATGGTTTAAAATTTTTTTTGTTAACAAAACAAAATAATTAAAATACTTATTGAAACGATATTGGTCAAATTCAATTATGTCATTAATTTTAGAGAATTTTATTGAATCAAATACAAATAAAAAATATGAAGGTGCTGTAATCTCACAGCTCTGATATCAGAGACTGGGTTAAGGATTTTGATATATTTTTCGGCAAAAACTTTTTTGAGGACATGGTTTTTAGTTTTGGGCAGCGATGTATATCAAACAAAACTCTTTGTTAAAGTACATGTATTTTTTATCTCTGTTTAGAAATTTATTACAGAACTAACACAAAACATCAAAACGTTGCCGGAAAATTTTAACAGATCATAAATTAACATAATTTAGTAAAAAGATGATACAATCAGCAAGCTACTCAAACCTCTCCATTTAGATTTTCGAGAAAATATTACAAAATCTCAAATTCATATTTCTTTCAAATTCCAAAAATATTGTAAAAATTAAATAAAATCAAACTTTTTTCAAAATTCTAAAAATATTCCAAAAATTATTACAAAATCAAAGATTAAAACTTTTTTCAAAAATTCTAAACATATTAAAAAAATTATAACAAAATCAAAATCTGAAACTTTTTTCAAAATTTCAAAAATTAGAGTAAAATCAAATATTTAAACTTTTTCTAATAATATTCCTAATTCTAATAATATTCCAAAAATTCTTACAAATTCAAAAATTCAAACTTTTTCTAAAATTCTAAAAATATTGCAAAAATTATTACAATATCAAAAATTGAAACTTGTTTCAAAATTCCAAAAATTATAATAAAATCAAAAATTTTAAATTTTTCATAATTCTAAAAATATATATATAAAATTCACAAATTCAAAAATCCGATTTTATTTAAACATTCTAGAAATATTGCCAAAATTATAACAAAATCAAAAATTAAAACTTTTTCCAAAATTCTAAAAATATTGCAAAAATTATTACAAAATCCAAAATACAAACTTTTTTCAAAATTCTAAAAATATTTCAAAAACTATAACAACTTCAAAAATTTCCATGTCCAATTTCATGTTCAATTACCTTTACGTCATACAAACAGCTAAATTTTTTTTTTCCAAAAAATTGGCTAAAAAATAAATGAAATCATTTTTTGACACACTTGACAACATTTTTTTGACAAACTTCTAATGCAATGATCTAGTTTTTGATCTCACAGACCAATCCCGATCATCAAGATTTCTCCACATTCTTTGTTCCTACTCATTGATCCTACTCAAAATGAACGTTTTTTAAGCAAGAAATATGCATATTTCCTTGTTTTGACACACTTGACGATTTTTTGACACACTTCTGTTACAGTCATCAAACACATCGTCCTTTCGGACCTGCCCATTGCGTAAACCTATTTTTAGAAAAAATTTTAAATCCCTCCAGTGGCTTTCTAGATTTCGTAGGTAATGACGGACGGACGGCAGACATACATTTTTTTTTGCTTTTTTAGAATCAGTAGGTCCTAAAACGTCGAGAAATGCCAAAAAAGTGGGGCTAAGAATTTCACTTTTGGCTCGAGAATTCAATACTTTGGTCTTTCAGACCGAAGTAATAAAGAGAAATATTTTCTGTAGTAATTCCTCAAAAACGGCGATAATTCGAAGTAATATTTCAAAAAATTATTTGTTGAATTTATCACCATTCGAGGGAAATGCGTTGAGAAAATTCGTTTGTAAGATGGTTCGTACAACTGCAATTTTATATCTCTTCTTAGGTAGATTTCATATAAAAATCTACCTAATGCAATGGGCTTCATCTCGGAATTTCGGAAAAAATTTTGTGCCAAACGACTATATATGATAAGCGGAGACGAAAAAACAAAAAATAAATTTATATATATATATATATATATATATATATATATATATATATATATATATATATATATATATATATATATATATATATATATATATATACATATATATATATATATATATATATATATATATATATATATATATATATATATATATATATATATATATATATATATATATATATATATATATATATATATATATATATATATATATATATATATATATATATATATATATATATAGGTAACCCTCCTCCAACACGGTATCTGGCAACACGGTTTCACTGTAACACGAAATAAAAATCGCGAAAACCCTCCTTCAGCACGGCGTCTTCCAACACGGATTCAGTGTAGCACGATAGAAAAATCGCAGATCCTCCCTACAACACGGATTAACAATAAAACTATACAAAATTGTGTACAATATTTAATACGTATAGAAATTACATTACACATTGTTTTTTAAAAATGTGTTTTTAAATGTGTTGCTTAGTAAAAGAATAACATTTTGTATCACATCAAGGTTCGTTCAGGTCCGAGGTCCTACAACCTCACGCGTTCTATAGTATTGATGGCCGCAAATCTTTTCTAATGGATACGATTCTAAAATAATGGATAATAACTAAACAATAAATCTTAACATATATAACATAATATGACATAGGGCTTAGACAAATACATAGAAAATAAAATGAAAGAGTTAACATCCAATTTTTTAGAAAAATTTGCCCGAACAAAATAAAAATTGGGTTGCCAATGATCCAATTGGTGGCACACTCCTTGATCATATGACGAACTGTCGTCTTCAATGATTAAAATCCAGATAACGATGCTCTTTTTTGCGGGCAAGGTTGAAGGTGCCACAGTTCATTGAATACAGTTCATTCGCCAGCACCACCTTGGCTAGTGATATCTCACTGCGATTGCCAGTGGTATGTAATATTTCACGTTAATTCACGGTTAATTTGTCACACCTGTAGAATAAAAATAACAAATTTCACAAATCAACAAAAACTGATCGCTTGATGCGGAAGACTATACTCTATTACACACAATATGCATGTGTATAATATGTTCATACACACATACTGAGAATTTTTAATTGAGGAATACCCATAAAATACGATTAAGTGAAGACTCAAATTGTATTATTTCAATTGCATCTCAAATTTTATTTTCTCTAATGACGATTGGAAATATAAATAATGCTGCACTTCTTATCGTAATAAAATACAACTGTAAAAAAAAACCAGCGCTCACTTTACGACTAAAAAATAATACAACTGTCATTTTGAAAGCCTTTAAAGGCTACTCTCCACTGCACGAAGACAAACAACAAACGTTTGCTAGTGTTTACTTTAACGTTTACTAACAATCTGTCTTCACCAACCAAACATTTTCTATCTACCGTATAACCACCCTACCAGCAACAAATGTTGTACATCTTGAACAAAATTGGGTATTATAATAAAGTCCGGGAACACAGAGATAACACTAGTCAATATAAACATACCACCAGAGAGCAGCTGTGATACAGGTTATGAACCTATCATTGAACATTTGCTTAACATAACAACGATTGCCTTATACTCTGAGATGTGAACGTACACCATGATCTATACTACTCTCACCTGAACAACGATGCACGAGGCGAAAATATTGCAGATCAAATCGACGGCTCCAACTTTGGAGTCCTCAATGAACAACAATCGAGTAGAGTAACAAGCAACTACTATTCATCCCTAGATGTCTCTCTTGCCAGCATGTCACTCATTCCGATAGCAGAATGGCGTACTGAAATTGCACAGGAATCAGATCATTTGCCGATCATAATCACACTTGGCCGCTCCATCAACCTAGTAAAATCCGAGAAGAAAACATGCTTCAATTTTAACAAAGCTGACTGGGTAAATTTTACCAATTTTACTGAAAAAGAATTCAGTAAACTTTTTTTACCACTTGACGCCCTCTCCGGGAAGAAAAAATTCAGAGATATTAAGCATATGCTACTGCCGTCCTTAGAGATGACATCCGAAAAACAGATCCAGCCGATCCTAGAATCTGAAACGTAAACCAGCAGATAAACAAATTAGTCATAGACCACAAGTCGAGGAACAAATGGAGAGAACTACTGAGCAAATCGAACGTCGGACCAAGTATTAGCCTATGGAAAGCTATAAAAGGGTTAACTCATCCTCAGAGACCAGAAAATAACTGCATGGTCTCCTTCAACGATATTCTTATAGAAAATTCTAGAAAGTGCCCCTCGCAATTTAATACACAGTTCACAGAAAAGCTAAGTAAACATGAGAAGGAGTCTAGATCAGTCCCCAGACACTTCCGAAATCTTAAAGATGACAACACTAATAATATCAATTTTAGCAATTAGAAAAATTAAACCATCAAAAGCAATTGGACCCTACGGCATACAAACTACATGCTTAAACACATAGGACCCACAGGAAAGAACTACCCCACTACAACCATAAATACATCGCTATAAATACGCTTCAGATACCGAGTGTTTGGAAGACGGCTAAAATAAGCCCTATTCTAAAACCCGGAAAACCTGAAGAAGAAGGAAAGTCGTACAGGTCAGAAATCAGCGATGGTCTGAACCAGAAACTACCATGTGCAATAAAAGTCCTAGTCGCACTTGATCTATCAAAAGCGTTGCGTTGTCGCACACCGCACTATTAAACGACATCCTGAATACCAACTTTTCAGGCATTATAAAGCGTTGGTTGTGTAACTACTGAGGAGGCCGCCAAACATGAGTGAATTTCCACCAGAAGGTATAACCATCATATCAGATGCTGACGAATGCTCCGTCCTTGCCACCGGAAGCAATATGGAGTAACTCACCCAAATATTGAACGCTTCCTTAACTCTCTCAATGAAAGGCTTAAAAGCAGAAAACTGATTCTATAGTCAGAAAAATCCACTACCACACTTTTCACAACTTGGACGAAGGAAGTGAATTCAAAACTAAACACCCGCATTGACAAACGTGCTCCTTCCTACAGTTAAAAATCCGACATTGCTGGGAGTACCATTCGGCCCACTAATCAGGTCCAACGCATAACAGGTGAATACTAGTCTGAAAAGCAGACACAGTGCATTGAAAGCGCAAAGCTGAAAGTTCATGGGACAAGGAAAAGACACAATTATGACAACTTACAAAGCTATAACTAGACGTATTCTAAACTACGCACCACCAATATGGACGCCTCAAGTGTCTGATACGCACTAGAAGAAGATGCAAACCTCACGAAACGCAGCTTTGAGAACCGCTACTGGATGCCACCTTATGACTCATAGAGACCACCAACATGAGGAATGTAATATGTTGGAAAAAAATATGGCTAGCATCATTTGTAATAGAAAACGTTCATGTGGAAATTGATTGCATATTAAAACTTGCTAGATGGATCGTAGGAGAAAGTTTTGGGGATATGATTAATGAGGACCTTCAGGATTTTTTAGTGGAAGAAGAAGTTGAAACAGATTTAATTGAAATGGCGTCACAAACCCAAGCAAATCAAATCGATTCTAGTTCTGATGTAGAGAATGTGTTTAATAATTTTACACTAAAAAACTCCTAGAAAGTTTAAGCTTAGTCGAAAAGTTGGAATCATTTTTCGTGGATTCAAAAAGCAACTACATTTTTACTTATCACCATATCATGGCATTTATAACGGCCTTATAAGGACACATAAACAAAGCAATATTATCGACTTTTTGGAGATTGCAGAAGATGCGCAAAATCTAAATTATGCAGGAAAACCGATGCAGAAAAATGCAGAAAAAACTTCAGTGCCAGTTAATCCTATAGAGCTGATGACGAAAATTATTGGAAAAAATAAAATTATTAATTAACTGAAATGAAATGAAATTAATAATATGTCTATGTAAATTTTTTTTTTATTTCTTTTGCAAAAAATAAACTTTCTTATATGAAAAATAAAAATATAAAAAAAATTAATGTTTTAGAACCTAACCCCCCATTTTGCACTAGCTTCTAGTCTTTTATAGTACGATTTTATATAACACGTCATATTCTAGGAACCAATCTACCGTGTTATAGGAGGGTTACCTGTATATATATATTGTTATTACGCTTTGAACTTTTATCACAAAATAAGAAAAAAATGATACTACGGGATGCGGTTTGTCCCCACACGAATCCTAAACTTGGGAATCTCTTAAGTTTTATAAAATTAGCCTATCATCAAAATAACCAAGTTAAAACACACAAAAAAAACTAAATTTCAATACTAATATAAAATAAAAACAATAGCTTATCTTAAATTGTTTCTTTTGTTGAAGCTGCTTCATCTCCAGTATGATTTCCTATTTTTCCAAAAGTTTAATTTCCAAAAACTCAGCAGCATCTGATTTTGTTAAACGAAATTGATCACCAGCAAAAAAAATCCATTTGGGAATATAGCTTTTAATTCACTTCCTTAAATAGTTTTATAGCTTGTTTACATTTCCTCATTAAATTATTTCTGAATATATTAAAATGTTCATTTGTGTGTACTATATGCATTTGATCTCCATATTTAAAATAAATCAAACGCAAATTTTGATATGTATCACTTTATTATTTTAGTTTTAATTCTAGACACATATAGTTTAAAACACACCATTCAAACTTCCATGAAACACTTCTTGTGTTTGAACACAGCATTACAAAGATTTGTTTTTGAGATCCATTTTTCTTTGTAAAACAAATTATT
This sequence comes from Diogma glabrata, assembly GCA_963693315.1. Taxonomy (NCBI): domain Eukaryota; kingdom Metazoa; phylum Arthropoda; class Insecta; order Diptera; family Cylindrotomidae; genus Diogma; species Diogma glabrata. Next base: position 273,559,904 of record OY856186.1, read on the forward strand.
TATTTGCAACTAAAATCATATGTAACATTTATACAAAATAAAAATGTTATAAAATAAAGTAATTTGTTTGTCAACTTTTTACTATTTTCATGACAAGACTTAAATCAATCGAATCAGAAAAAAACCTGTGTCTTTATTTAATGACAAAATCGGAATGATTTACATTAAAACGTTTTCAAAGTTAAAAACTGAATGACCTTAAAAAAATGTGATTTTTTGTTTTACATCTTCCAATCAAAAAATCAAATCGTGTAATACCAAAGATTCAACAAAAATTAGCAACGACATCTGTTCGTTAGAATTGGAAATAAAATTGAGTACGTTCGTTTGTTTTTTATAGTATATTCGAAATTTAATTAAGTATTAGAAAATTTTAAAATTATTATTAATGTAAAAATGAACAGAAACTAATGAAATAAATTTTATTGAATTAGAAAAAGAAGATGAATTGATTTTATTGTTGTTTAGGCGAATATAGCGGACGTTACACCATGAATTCAAGGTAAAAACCAAGGTATTTACCCTTGAAATCACAAAAACGTCGTCATCCCCTCCATGACAGAAAACCACCGAACTACTTCCACCTATTAAACTGTATCTGGGATCGAGATACCCACAGTCACTGGCGTCAAGACCGATGACCGGTCCCAACACTCTTGAAGTCCCTAGGAACTTCACTGAGTACTGAGACCGACCATCCATCCGAACTTCAGCACTATGGACACCCCGATACAACCAGTAAGTATGACACGGGAGGTGTGAACCCCAGAGACAACAACCATGCAGAGGAACTACCCTACCTAACGAAAAGACATCATTCCCTGATGTCCTTCGCGTGATGTACTCCAAGATCCATACCGCTCATATCTATGCACTCATAGAGTACATTTCCAATCTTAGTCTTAATCATCGCAGGTAAGAACTTTGGAGCCAATTTTGCCGAGAATTTTTTTGTAGCGTCACTCAAATGATGTTGCTCAAATGTAGTTTAGATCGCAGGTTATACTGATGTTGCGATTCCTTGAAAGCTGCTTTTAAATTTTGTTGAACCCGGTTCCTGAGCAGAGTCAAATGATCAGAGCGTTCTATTTCCTCACCAGCATCTTCACCAAGCTTGTGTAGTGATCTCAACAAATGGTAAGTATTCCCATCCGATACTGGATGTTGACCAAATAATAAATAGTACGGTGAGTACTTGGTAGCTGAATGTACTGCAGCCCGCAGTGCATATGCGATTTCACCAATTTGTGAATCCCACTTGGTGTGTTGACCTTTTATGAACGCTCGAATTGCTGCTAGAACTGACCTATTGACCCGCTCTGACGCGTTGCTTTGAGGACTATAGACACCGGTCCTAATATGTTTAATGCCGAAATCTGACAAAAGACTTTGAAAGTTCCTACTAGTGAACTGTTTGCCATTGTCACTGTGTAGAAACTCTGGTACCCCATATGTAAGAAACACTTCGTTCCTTAGAAAAGCATTCACCTTCGGTGAAGTTGCGTTTCTAAGTGGTTTCAGTAGTACAAACTTCGTAGCATGATCCAGAACTATCAATAACACCGTATTCCCAAGTGTAGAACGAGGGTACGGTCCCAAAAAATCTATATAGACTCTCTGCCATGGACGTGCTGTTTCGAATTGATATTGCATCGGAGGACGCAATATCTGATTCGTGGCTTTTGTTTGTTTACATGTGTCGCAGGACACAACATAGTTGTGTACCTGTGACGCCATGCCCGGCCAATAATAAAGACGTCGAAGTAATTCTAAAGTCTTTTTAACACCTCCTTGAGCAGCAGTACTATCATCATGATGTTTCTGAATCATGTTGGAAGTCATCGGTTTTGGTACCCAGAGTTTCCACACAGGAACATCGTTAGGTATGGCATCAGGTCTTGGCTCAATACGAATGTATAGCTTATCATCCACGACTTTAACTGATGGAAAGTCCTTAGGAGATGATTGAACTTTAGCTATCATATCCGTATATTCGTTGTGCCGATAACCTTCATTGTCGATTTTAATGTCGTTAATGTGATGTGTTAATGCTTCCGTCAATTCCTCGTGTGTATCGTCATAAAGACGAGATAGAGCATCAGGGACTATATTTTGGGTACCTTTTTGGTGGACAATGGTAAAATCCATATGTTGGAGTTTTAGGCTCCACCTAGCCAGACGACCACTCAAGTCTTTCTGTGACATAAGCCACTTCAGACTTGAGTGATCAGTCACAATTGTGAATCGGTGACCTTCAACATAGCCCCTGAATTTCTTCACACTCAGAATTGCCGCAAGACATTCGAGCTCAGAGACTGAATAATTCCTTTGAGCTCTATTTAATTTCTTCGACATGAAGGCTATCGGACACTCTTGTCCGTCAGTATCAACCTGATACAACACACTACCTATCCCTGTCAGACTCGCATCGCATCTAATAAAGAATTCTTTATTATAGTCAGGGTTTACTAATACCGGTGCTGTAGTCAGCAATCGTTTTAAATTTTCGAAAGCAGCTTGCGCTTCCAATGTCCATTTCAATTTCCCCGAACTCTTCTTTAATAAATCTGTAATTGGTGATACCACGCTTGCATAATTTGGTATGAAACGTTGGTACCAACCAGCCATTCCCAATAAACGTCGTATCTGTTTTACTGTAGATGGAGCTGAATACTCTGCTACAGCTCTTACCTTGTCAGAGTCTGTTCGAAGACCATCTTCACCAACCAAAAATCCTAAGTATTTCACCTCTCTCAGAACAAATTTGTTTTTCTTGAGGTTTATGGTTAACCCAGCCGCTCTTAACAATGAAGAGACTTTGGACAGCAATTCCATATGTTCCTGGAACGTGGAAGAGACTACCAATAGATCATCTAAATAAACAAAGACATTTTCGTGATATTGATGTGGTATCACTTTGTGCATTAGCCGACACATTGTCTGGGGAGCATTGCACAATCCAAAGGGCATAACCCGGAATTGATACAATGGACGACCAGGCACTGTGAAGGCTGTCTTGTCTCTAGATGCTTCTGCCAGAGGAATCTGCCAGAAAGCATCTTTGAGATCAATACTGGAAATGTACTTTGTGCTATTTAGACGACCTAGTAAGCCATCAATCAAGGGAAGTGGGTAAGCGTCCTTTTTAGTTAGTGAATTGACACGACGGCTATCAATACATAATCTGTTTTTACCAGATTCTTTTTGTACCAAAACCACTGGCGAGCACCAAGAACTGTTACTCTCTTCGATCACGCCCATTTGAAGCATTCGGTCAAGTTCGGCATAAACCTTTAGTTGAACAGCCGGCGATGTGGGATAGTGCCTCTGTTTAACAGGTGCACTATCACCAACATCGATGACATGTTCAACCAAAGAAGTCTTTCCGAGCCCAGACACTTCAAATGACGGGAAAGAATCCTTGATCATATCCAGTTCATGTTGCTGATCAGTGGTGAGGTTGTGTGTATTTAAAGTTATTGGCTCTGTACGAGTCAGTTCACTAACAAAAGAAGGAACAATACCAAATTTCTCCCAGAAATCTATGCCCAGGTAGAGCTCTTCTCGTAAACCAGGGACTATATGGAACCGCATTGGTTTAGTGGAGCCATTCACAGTTATTGGAATTTCAATGTAACCTAATATTTTAGTTGCAGTACCATCTGCCGTACGAATACACGAAGTGTATTTACGGTAGGTTGTACCTGATGATTCTAATAATTCCAAGGAATTTCTTCCAAGTATTGTGATTGACGCTCCACTATCCAATAGTCCTGAAATATGTTTGTCCAAAATCCTTATTGTTAGTCGCGGCCGAGGATCCTTTGTTTCTGAAAGGATAGATGAAATACAAGCTTTACGAAATAATTTCCTCATCCTCCAATATCTGATGTTACGTTCCAGACGTCTAAAATACGTTCGATGTAATGATGGGAAATTAAATGTATTCGATGATTTTATTTGGGTTTCGTTGGTGGTTGCCGATCGTCCTGCGTCGCTACATCTCTCGTCGCCTTCTTCGTGCTGTTGTTCGGGCTGTTTTGAATCCATCGTTTCAATATATCCATATCGATCTAGTTCCACATCCACCTCATAATCATCCACCTGCTGTAGCTTGCTAATTCTTAAATTTGATGTTCTGGTCGGAACTGGTGTGGACCACAACCGTTCAAACTTCTGACATAAAGTCCGAAGTTCATCAATTGAATGTATTGTTGCAGCTAGAGTAGCGTTTTGGAGCTCCACACTCAGTCCCTCCCGAGCAATTTCTAGCATTTCACGGTCAGCAAATGGACGTGCTAAACGACGATTTAACGAACTAATCTCCACCAGATACTCGTACACGCTCTCCTTTGACTTTTGTTTGCGGTTCAGAAGAACTCGCAAGATCGCCTTATCATCAGTGAGCGTACCGAAGGTTTGTAGGAGTCCCTCCCTTAAAACTGGATAGGTCACCACCTCATATTCATGAGTTAAATTCAGATAGTATCTGTCGGCAGCTCCCTTGAGATACCGTGGAACGATAGACCTAAGGTCGTCCCAATTCACACGGTCCCTCCTGGTAGCCGCCTCCACTCTGTGAACAAACTCATGAACATCAGGAGAGTGACCATCTCCTGTGAAGGTTGGGACCCAATTTGAGTCATAACGACTCAAATTGTTCCCATGAACCCCTCGGTACTCCACTGGTGCTAACGCTGGAGCCGCGTCACGCCATACCTGAGGAGGTTGGTTGTATGGTGGTGGTGCTGTAAGTGGAGCTGGTGGATATATTGGTAGTGGTTGTACCTGTGGTACTGATGGATAATTTAGTTGTACTTGCGGTTGTACTAATGCTGGATTAATGTGTGTGTGTTCAGATTGGAGTGATGGACCCAATTGTGGTATTGCGAAGTCCACTGCTCTCAAACCCGATTGCTGAAAATAAGTCGGTGGTAATTGTTCCGACCGTCTCTGTTGTTGATGATTTGTACGATTCAGACTATTTATTGTCTCAGTTATTGGCTGTACTGGGATCGGTGTGGATCTCTCACCTGGTTGAAAAGCAGGTGAAGCAGACGGAGCAGATGATACTCCTGGTTTACTCTGCATAATTGGACGTGTTGACAGTGATCCTATTATATCCCAGGCGCGTGACAATTGCGAGATGGCGTAGGTACGGGCTTCTTGCAAGCCATTGCGAGGACCCAGCCTATTCATCCTACCTGTGTAATGCAACACTCGATTCGCCAAACCATCTAAGAAGGTCTGATTAATCGGTGGCCGAAGTCGACGTACTTGATCTAAAACAAGTTGTGCTGCCTGCACCACCATTTGAGATTCCTCTATCAAATCTCTCGCATGAGATACTGTTACGGGAACTGACCCATGATCTCCATGGTTTCGCAGTTCCTCTGCCCAATTGACCCCCCTAAAGTCCACACCCCGAACCAAACATTCGACTTGCAGCTCGGTGGGTTCCAGACCATAGAACGGATGGTCAACGTCTAGTTGGCTTGACATTTTGATGGTAAAATTTATAAAGTCCCGAATTCGCAAAAACCACGTCAATAACAATAACAAAACCAATTCCAACAAAAAAATGTAGTTAGTACGCTGTAAAAGTGAAAATAATGAAAAACGCAAAACGAAAAAAACAACGAACGCCCAAAAAAAAAATTTTTGTAAAAACAAACTTGTAAAGGAACAAAAAAAACCACTGTCGCCGCTAATCTTTACTTCACCTTTCACAAAAATTCCTATAATATTGTATATAAAAATATAATTTATTTATTTAATTTCAGATATACTGAAATATATATATATACCTAAAATTAGTTATTGACGATAGCACCCCTAAAATATATTTATTTATTTTTTTAAAAAAAAATTGAAAAATAAAAAATATTCAAAAGAATGTTTATTTATCGGATGCACCGTCTTAACTTTGATTTATTTATTTTTTTTTTAAAAAACAAAGAATATTTATTTATATCTTGACGTAAAGCTTAATTAAGAAAATTTATTTTATTTAGCTACCTAAAATTATTTAATTCTAAAAAAAAATTATTTTATTTAATAAAAATTTTATTTATTTAATTTTTGAAAAATTTGTTTGATTTATTTTATTTTTATTTAATAAGATAAGAGATTCCCAAAATCAAGATTCGTCTGGAGACAATTTAAAAGTAAGTATGGTTACAATATCCATTTTGTTCAAATTTAAAATATCGCGTTCGCGAGCCCACTCCAACAATGCATGTGAGAACTGACTAGAAAAGCCCCTAACGACCAGATTCTACAGAACAGTTTCTCCCCAACCTAATAAAACAATCACAACTGTCACGATTAGACACTAAGTCCATTTCTACTGACCCAGTTGTGCTTGTTTAACCTAAAAATAAATTACAACTAAACCTAATGCGAAAGTTGAAGAACGCTCCCGAGCACCAGACTTCAAAAACCTAAACTCCATGAAAAATTGTTTTATTGTAAAAGCTAAGTGGAAAAATGGAAAAGTTTTTTGAATTTGTATGAGGTGAAGCCTCTGATCCTGAAAGCAAAGTATAATTGGTTCTTCTCTTCATTACACCGAAGAAGCCTCTGAGCAAAGAATGGTACTACTGGTTTGCACCTAAGTACAAACACAGCAACACCACTCCTCGTCCCTGAGGACTCCCTCGCTGAATGAAGAGAAGAAACCAATGTTCTTCGATCGCATAACCCCGATGGCCATAGGCGATCTAAGAACGACATCAATGTTAAAGAGTGAAGCTCTATGGATGGCTTTTTAGGCCTACCGCTGAGAGAAATATTAATTAAACCCTAATACACAAAAAATAAAAAAATAAAAAAAATATTTACAAACATATGTACATGGTTATTCAAAAAATATGTACAATATATACATGGTAGCATAAAAAAATTTCAAAAAAACTGCTTCTCCAAAACGGTTTTTTTTCCAAATTAAAAAACAATTAGTCTTAACTAATTATACAGGGGGGGCAGGGGCCTCCTGATTGAGTTGTACATTTTGAAAAACTCAAAAACAAATATCTATATCTACTTACAAATATTTCTTCCAAAACCAATAATAAAATAACTGTGGTTTAAATTATTTACCGTTTCCTATTAAAGATTTAAAATTTAGATAGTATTCTAACAAAAATATATTATTTTACGTTAATATATTATTTTTATATATTATATATTATTTTTAAGGAAAAAATATATTATTTTTAAGGAAAAATTAATTTTAAAGGTAATTTTTTAAATAAAAAAAAAATTAATTTGATTACACCAAAAAACCCACTGGTTTATCAAAAAAACCTAAACTGGTTTTATTTTTCCAAAAAAAATTAAAAAAATATACCGGTTGGCAACACCCAAACCGGTTGACAACGCCCTATATAAAAAAATATTCCTACAAAGCCCCAGGTCTTTGTTTCGGAACGCCAGTTGTTACAGGGTGATTCACTTCGTGAATCGGATTGAACTTTTATCACAAATCAAAAATGATACTACGGGATGCGGTTTGTCCCCACACGAATCCTAAACTTGAGAATCTCTTAAGTTTTATAAAATTAGCCTATCATCAAAATAACCAAGTTAAAACACACAAAAAAAAACTAAATTTCAATACTAATATAAAATAAAAACAATAACTTATCTTAAATTGTTTCTTTTGTTGAAGCTGCTTCATCTCCAGTATGATTTCCTATTTTTCCAAAAGTTTAATTTCCAAAAACTCAGCAGCATCTGATTTTGTTATACGAAATTGATCACCAGCAAACAAAATCCATTTGGGAATATAGCTTTTAATTCACTTCCTTAAATAGTTTTATAGCTTGTTTACATTTCCTCATTAAATTATTTCTGAATATATTAAAATGTTCATTTGTGTGTACTATATGCATTTGATCTCCATATTTAAAATAAATCAAACGCAAATTTTGATATGTATCACTTTATTATTTTAGTTTTAATTCTAGTTATATAGTTTAAAACACACCATTCAAACTTCCATGAAACACTTCTTGTGTTTGAACACAGCATTACAAAGATTTGTTTTTGAGATCCATTTTTCTTTGTAAAACAAATTATTTATTTGCAACTAAAATCATATGTAACATTTATACAAAATAAAAATGTTATAAAATAAAGTAATTTGTTTGTCAACTTTTATTATTTTCATGACAAGACTTAAATCAATCGAATCAGAAAAAAACCTGTGTCTTTATTTAATGACAAAATCGGAATGATTTACATTAAAACGTTTTCAAAGTTAAAAACTGAATGACCTTAAAAAAATGTGATTTTTTGTTTTACATCTTCCAATCAAAAAATCAAATCGTGTAATACCAAAGATTCAACAAAAATTAGCAACGACATCTGTTCGTTAGAATTGGAAATAAAATTGAGTACGTTCGTTTGTTTTTTATAGTATATTCGAAATTTAATTAAGTATTAGAAAATTTTAAAATTATTATTAATGTAAAAATGAACGGAAACTAATGAAATAAATTTTATTGAATTAGAAAAAGAAGATGAATTGGTTTTATTGTTGTTTAGGCGAATATAGCGGACGTTACAATATATATATATATATATATATATATATATATATATATATATATATATATATATATATATATATATATATATATATATATATATATATATATATATATATATATATATATATATATATATATATATATATATATATATATATATATATATATATATATATATATATATATATATATATATATATATATATATATATATATATATATATATATAAACGATATGAGATATATCGAAAACAACCGCAAACGACCTCTCACGGTCGCATTTGTGGAGTAGATCAAAAGAATTTTCTGTACATGTGTGTTCTATTAATATTTTGGACGAGTACGTCATGAATCAGCAAAATCCAAGACGTGGTTAAGGAGCTAGAGCCTTTTTTCTAAAAAAAATTGATTTTTTAAAACCGTTATAACGGCCGTTTGGATACTAATATTTTTAAAATTTTAACAAATTTAGAATCTTTGGAATGTTTGTGTGAATGAATCTGTGAAATTGTTTTAAAAATAGACCTCTCTAGTTAGAGGTTCCTGAGTGAGCGGCTCCAACAAAAATGTTTACAAAAAAATTTTTTTTTTTGAAACAACCGGCACTCTCACGGTCGCATTTGTAAAGCCAGATTAAAAAACCTTTTCTAAAAATGTGCGATTTATTAATATCTTGAACAAGTTCGTAAATCAGCCAAGTCCGACACATGGTTAAGAAACTAGAGGATTTATACTAGAAAAAAACTCTGTTTTTTCGATCCGTTATAACGGCCGTTTAGATTTTAATATTTTTAAAAACTTCATAAATTTAGAATTTTTGAAACTTTTTTAATCAGTTTCTTTAAAAAAAAAGACCTCTGCAGTTGGAGGTTTCTCAGTGAGCGGCTCCAACAAAAAATCTCCAACAAAAAAGCAAACACAAAATGCGTTTGAATCAACCGGCACTCTCACGGTCACATTTGTGGAGCCAGATCAAAAAACCTTACGTAAACATGTGTGTTTTATTAATATCTTAGACAAGCTCGTAAATCAGAAAAATCTGACACATGGTTAAATAACTAGAGGCTTTATACTAGAAAAAAAATTCTTAGATATTAATATTTTTAAAAATTTCATAAATTTAGAATCTGTACAAACATTTTAATTCGTTTCTTATAAATATAAACCTCTGCAGTTAGAGGTTTTTGACTTGTTGGCTTCAACAAAAAAGTTTGCAACAATCCATAACTAAAATTTCCAAAAACCTTATGACAGTCAATGAAAAACAAATAAAAAGGTTTGAATCGAAGAAATTAATTTTTTTTTCTTAGAAATAAACTATTTTGATATTTTGCAATAATTGGACGACATATGATATAGCGTAGGTTTGTGTCATAAATTGTCACTCACATGTTCTGTTTGTTTTGTTTGTTGCAAAATTGGATAGATATAGTCTTGCTTATATGTAGCTAATTTTCTTTTTAAAATTTGTTCGATATCTATTTTAAATTAGTTTGTGTTGTTTAAACTAATCTGATACATCAGATTCTACTGGCACACAAAACTGTCTGATCTCGAAATCTACCTATTTCTAGCGGATATACGTGCCGCTTGGACATTTTTTTATTCAACATGTTTTCCTTATATGCGAACAGTAGTGGACTAGCAAATTCCTTCGGCCCGGGAAAAGTTTTCTGTACCGGCCTCATTAATAAAAATTATTAAAATAAATACGAAATTTAACAAAAAAATTTATTTCGAAAACCATAATATGTTTTTATGCTTCACTTTAATAGAAAGTTATTATAAAGTCTTGGATATGGCGATATATAAACTCATCCATATCGCCCGCTTAAAAGAAGCTAAAAAACAAATCAAATTATTTTTGCTCTAGTTTTGTCTACAAAATGTAAATAATTCTTATTAAATTTTAGCTAGTAAGAGATATTTAGTTGTTTAAATTTTTTAGCAACACTTTCGTTATTAAAAGTTCATATGATTTTCTAAAACTAACAAATTATTTTAAACGTCATAAAACGTTTTTGTCATACGCTACAAAATTTAGGAGAATTTGTTTACATAGCAACGCACAAACAACAAAAGATGATTTTAAACTTCAAACTATTTATTTTCATGACCTATTAGGATTATATATATATATATATATATATATATATATATATATATATATATATATATATATATATATATATATATATATATATATATATATATATATATATATATATATATATATATATATATATATATATATATATATATATATATATATATATATTGTTGCATATCAATAGTTATTAGACTAATAAATTATATTGTTTCTGAGTAGCTTATTAAGTAAAGCATAAAATCTTGTATGCACCACCGGCGTTGCTGGGTATTGCTCCCATCAAGCGGCATCCATTCCTCGGAACAGAGGTCCTCGGGCTGGATTATGACGCGACGCTTCCCGGGCACAATAACCTGCATAACGCTCTTGGAACATAAAAACCATTTGAATTCATATTAAATATACAGAATGACGAACATCTTAACATGCAAAAATTCAAATTTTTTTCTTGTTAAAAACTCAAAACTGCAGTTTGCCGTTTGTAACTTTAAATAATAATTTAAAGCTCAAACGTTGCCGTTTACAAAACTCGTCTGTATATTTAGAAATAAATGTGATGACGCAATTAAAACTTTAAATCGACCATTTAACCCTTGCGTTGCCACTGACAAAATCTGGTCGTACCACAACGTTAAAACGTTAACATTTTCTTCGTTGTACTATCTTGAAAGAATTAAGTTGAGATCACTATTTTTCGACATCCACCGTTTATTCAAATATATGCCGAAGAAAATATGCTGTTCTTATAAATGGTGGGATTTTTTTAGCAGTACACAGTTGAAAATAAGCTGAATATGTAATGCAATTTGCTACACATATACGTCCTACGGAAGTCACCATTATTAAACAATGCAAAACTTGCTTCAAAGATAAATGTAATGCTCTTTGCATTAGCAAGTTGTTTTCAATTGCTGATTCCTAGGCAGTCCATTTAATCTCACCTATAACATTGAGCCGTTTGTATTTGTGTATATTATAATAGAAATATTCATTTGTTTAGTATGAGAGTTAAATAACATGTTTTTGCGTAATTTTTTTTGGTATTTAAATATAATTTACCAGCCTCAAAGGTGACCAGCCTACCGGGAACTTTCCCGGTGTCCCGGTGACCAAGTCCGCCACCGTGTGCGAGGTTCATTAAGAGACAAAATTTGTTTTTAATTAAACAAAACTTATTATTTCCCTTAAATTGAATTTAGTTATGGCTGATCTACTATCGTAATCATGAATTTTTAAAAAAATTTCTCTTCTCGGACCATCCGCATTCATGTTGTCGTGACAGTATATTATGCTACTTTAGTGCGTATAGATCTTTTAGATGCATATGACGTACTCATAAGTTTGATCGTCGCAAAAACGCACCAAGGTTTTTGCTCAAGAAATATGTAAGTGAAAGTGAGCGGTTTTTTATAGAAAAAAAAATAAATTATATTTCCTCTGCTTAAAATAAATTTTAATATATGTGCATATTTATTATATATTTTAGAATTATGATATGTAGTTCTAGAGTATTACTTAAATTATATAATATAGCTAGATGTTTAGAAAACAAAATGCCATAAAGAAATTTTATAACTAGTGCTTTATGATTTGAGAAGTTTTTGTAAAGAATAAGATACAAGAATTTATTTGTTATAGTTAAAATGATAGTTTCAAGCTAAAGAAAAACATGGCGCGGCTTTTTTACAGCCTTTTGGTTGTTTTTGCGGCGATTTGACTGTTTTTTGTAAAGTTATAATATAATATGGGAGAATCAAATTATTATTATCCATATAAAATGTTTTCTGAACTTTACCCTCGATTTTTTATCAATCTAGGACCTAGGTGCAATATTTTAAAAAATAAAAGTATCGTTTTTATGTAAACAGGTCTCAACTCATGACATGAACAACTCATGAAAAAGTAAAAGAAATATTCGAAAATAAGTCTAAAGCAATGCATTCGAAAATTAATAAAATTATTACATACAACGGGAACACACACATAAAAACTATAGTCTTTGGCTAATAATTTTAAAAAATTAACATAACAATTTTATAAAAGTTCTTGAGGATAGCATAAAAGCTTAAATCGATTGTTATTTACTCTAAATAAATAATAAACAAAACAACATTGTGCGAAAAAGATGTGAAATTAAGTGTTTCGCAATTAAACAATTTTTTTAAAAATTCTTGATTATGTTCAGCCAAGTACCATTGGTGTCTTCCATAAACTTTATAGTCTATGATTGACTGAAAGTTTTAAAAAATTTCAGTTTTTACGGTTATATATCACCTCAATCTCGAAATCGGCACATATTTGTAATTTTCGCCTTATCTTACCACATAAATATACGTAAATACATATATTTTCATTTTCAGTGAGAAAGTCGTTGTGAATAATGGATAATAAACAATCAAGTCCTCACCATAAGGATTTTGTTCTATTTTTTCAAAGTACGGCACCTTTAAAATAATAATAAAATTTTCTCAAATTCTTTTCTTTATATCTCATAAAGCTTAAAAACACAAAATTTTAAAGCCTACTAAATTATTTTTTAATCTCATCACTTCAAAATAACTACCAACGTTCTAAAGTAAAATGAAATAAAAATTAAAATTTATTATCGATATAACAATTGTTGGGTTCTCTCAGATAACAAATTTACATAATAGACCAAATACATGTTTTCACAACATCGTTTTCTTAACACATCAATAATAGGTCTTTTTACTGAAAGCATATTCTAAATATATTCTTTTTTCTAATACCTTTATAATTACCAACTTCCATTTAATATATTAATAAAACATTTGATGGGTTTTCTAACAAATATTTTTATCGAAAACAACTATATGTTTGCAAACTAATCTGGGTTCGTGTTTAAGTTTTTTAACTGTTGTTAAATATTACCAAAATTGAGGGATAATAAATTTCAATTCGCATAATTTTGTGTTTTTCAATTCTGTACATTTGGTTGGTTTTTGAAAATTCGCCAAAATGATACTATATTACTACATTCATATCAATGCTACCAACGTGGTATAAAAATTTGTAAAAACATTTTAATTTTACTAAAAGTTTGGGAAAGCAAAATTTTGATTTTATCAACTTTCAGAAAAAAGCATGAATGCTGACTTTTTTTTTACTAATGAGAAACATATAGTTAAATAAGATATACTTTTATTGATAACTTTGAATACAGTTTTAGAAAAAATGCAAATTATTCGAAATGAAAATTTTAACCTTTAAAACCTATTCGGTGCACAGTATATATACTAGTAGTGTCTTTCAAAACATGGCGCACAAGACACTACCGCGTCTCTTGATCCCTCTAGTACTATAGTAGCACACATTAGTTTTTTGATACAATAGATAAAAACACTGCTTTTTCGTGAGTAAAAATTTGCTCACAATACGCCTTAGCGTCGAGTAGGACAATGTCACGAACGTAAAATATTTTCATTTTGCGTAGTAAATGCAATTTTTTTCCACGGTGGTAATAAATATATTAACGATATTTATTATAAATTATTAAATAGAAATCGAAAACATAACATTCAAAATTTATATTCTATTTTTCATGGTTGCTTTGTTTTAAAAACTTTGCAAAATTGCATGAAAATACCATCGCAACTATAGTTTCTTACTTAGCAAAAATTATTTTACATCAGTGGAAAAAAACCATTTTCACAGCGGCTGCAATTTTCATTTGCTATTGTTGAAAAACGTATTATTCTCAAAAAATAAATTTGCTATCGTAGAAAAACGTATTATTCTCAAAAAATAAATATGTACTTTTAAGCCAACATTTTCAAACATGAAAATAAATAGTTACTAAACTACTACTACATAACCCAATTAAAATTTTTGTTATATTTTGTTGTCATAGTTATACGATTCGTTTAAAAAAATATTTTTAAAATTGTTAAAAAAAGTTTTAATCTTTGATTTTGTAATAATTTTTGGAATATTTTTAGAATTTTGAAAAAGTTTGATTTTATTTAATTTTTACAATATTTTTGGAATTTTGAAAGAAATATGAATTTGTGATTTTGTAATATTTTCTCGAAACGCTAAATGGAGAGGTTTTTGAGTAGTTTGCTGATTGTATCATCTTTTCACTAAATTATGTTAATTTATGATCTGTTATAATTTTCCGGCAACGTATTGATGTTTCGTGTTACTTTTGTAAAAAATTTCTAAACAGAGATAAAAAATGAAGTGCGTAATCTTTACACGCTGTTGAAGTAAAACTTCTTTGGCTACTGTGGCAGGTATTACTAAAAGTATTAGATATAAAATGAAATAGATATGTCATATTGAAATTTAGAGTTTCTTGCTAATATTCTTGATAATATAATTTACAACAATGTGTAAAAAAAAGCCATATTTACATGTTTTACAAAGTCTTACAACGTATTACAAATTAAATTTCACGATGAATACATGTCCACTTAATTTAACAACAAGATTTGGTACAAAAATTGATGCAGTTTTTCAATAAATTTAGCAAATTTGTCATAAACCTCTAATTTCATATTTCAATTATATGATAATAATTGAATTGATTTTGTAATATATTATGTAAATATTGCTTTTTACTACACATGCTGTAAATTATATTATCAAGCAATGCAACTGCAAATATGCAAAATGCAAATATGACATATTTGTTTTATGTTTAATCTTTTTATTAATACCTGCCGCAGTAGCCAAAGAAATTTATTTCAACCGCGTGCAAAGACTACACGCACTTATTTTTCTATTTAACAAAACAAATTTAATCAACACAAATATTTTTATTTAAAAATAAACTTTTGAAAAAACGGGATATTTTTAGTCATAGAGAATTATATACGACTACCTTGCTATAGATCAATATAATAAAACTCAAACTATCCAAACAGATTAAGATTTTTTGACGAAATCGCCTAAAATACCTACATAAAAGTAGGGATGGATGGGATGGATGCTATTGATCGAAGTTCTGCAGGGTCGTAGAAGCGAGTGAAAAATAACATAATATATCATAAAATATTATATTTATTACATAAAATATTTCATTTCAAATAACCTAAACCCCACCCCTCCGGCCTAAGATACCTATATATATATATATATATATATATATATATATATATATATATATATATATATATATATATATATATATATATATATATATATATATATATATATATATATATATATATATATATATATATATATATATATATATATATATATATATATATATATATATATATATATATTATATACATATATATATATATATATATATATATATATATATATATATATATATATATATATATATATATATATATATACATATCACCAAGTCCAATTTTTCAAAATACGTTTTTTTATACTGTTAGAATCAGGATTTTGTTCTCTATCGAGAGGTTAATAGCACTGAGTCCTAACTAGTGTAGTTTTCGAGATAGAACAATTTTAAATAGTCCAAGTCCATAGTAAATAGTCCATTTTCAACAGTTTTTTGGCTTTCCTGTAAAATTTTAAAATGTGACTTGGTGTAGTTTACCTCCCACCTACAGATATATATATATATATATATATATATATATATATATATATATATATACATATATATATATATATATATATATATATATATATATATATATATATATATATATATATATATATATATATATATATATATATATATATATATATATATATATATATATACATATATAATTATATATATATATATATATATATATATATATATATATATATATATATATATATATATATTATATATATATATATATATATATATATATATATATATATATATATATATATATATATATATATATATATATATATATATATGTATATATATATATATATATATATATATATATATATATATATATATATATATATATATATATAACCCCCAACATCTAAGCTTTCCAACGAACCCACCCCCACCCCCAGGGGGCGGATACCATATATCGAACCGTAGCCAAAAGTGACACACTCTACGCTCGCAAATCACAGTAATAAAGTACCACTTTAATATGTAGGAGAATAAAAAATAATTTTTGGATTGTTACTGCGATAATCACTAATCGAATCGGATGCAATACATAAATAACACATTATTGTCTGTACAATAAACCATAACACAATTTTCCCTTTTAGATCCAGTATTTAGAAAAAATATTTTTAAAAATCAAAGCAACCTTATTTTGTTATAGGTTGTTGTCATAATGCAAATATTTATTATTATGAATTTGAGTAAAATCATAATAGACCGGGAGGCAGCGTTGCAAATGAAAAAGTCATTTGATGCCGGTTGATTTTTATTTATTATAATTAATTAACTCCAGCTGATGATAAATCTGGCAGTCAGCTGTCAAAGTAGTGGTGGGTGTGGTAGTGGGGGAGTTTTAAACTGGTAAAAAAACGAATTCCAAAAGTCATTTGATGTCGCTTCAAAATTTGTATGATGCATGTTTACAATATAACAATTGAAAAAAAAGTGATCAGCTGCTTGGCAGGTGGGGGATTATACGTCAGCTACTCGTATATATCTGTATCAAAATGCAATACGGTCAAGTCATTTGACGCTAGATGAAATTCATACAGATGACTTATAATAATATTAAAAGTATAAAATCAACAGTCAGCTGCATGTCTATCGGGGGGGAGACCGTCAGCAGAGGTAATAAACATACAAAGGTTGAGTATAAATAAATGTGTGAATCTCCGATCAAACTATTTGGCTTATTATTTTTATATATTTTTTCATATAAAAAAACGAAAATTCAAAGAATTTATTGAAATGTGGTTACATGTGGTTAGGTACTTGCATCTTTTTCACTAAAAAAATCTCGCCTGCTTATTTATATATAAAATTTTCATCAATTAGTATTCGCATTGTTTTTTAATGATCATAACATAAACATTTGTTTTGAAGAATCTTCTTATTAAAATGTCGGAGAAATTGAAACCGTTTTGTGTATTCTGTTTAAAAAGAAATGAAAATTTGAATTCTTTTTCGGAAAATATTTTACAGAGGTGTAATAAAATTTTAGTTATACGAAAAGAAAATGATTTGCATATGAAAGATGCTAAATTGCCAAGTGAAATAAATTTTCAAAATATCACTCAAAGTGCTTTCGAAATTTTTCTGCGTTATCAAAAAAATATAGATCACATCCAAAATCATCCAAAAACAAGAACTGCAGTATTAAGGTAGGCAACAAATATTTCGTACTTTATAAATTAATGTATTAATTAATACAATTAAGTTCATATAATTAACACTGTTTGCCGTTAGCACTTGGCGTAAGTTTTCACAAATAAGTTCAAGTTTTATTTTGTACAAAATAGTATATTTTCCTACAAGAGATGAAAACATTGTTTTTTTCGTGAGTAAACATTTGCTCACGAGACGCGCTAGAAGAGATGTTAGAAGCTGGGGATAATGAAATCGAATCACTAGACCCGGAAGTTAAGGCAGAATATGATGACGAAACTGACGAAGGAAATATTTTGATTGAAAGCTCGGATGAAAGTGATGAAGAATGTGCTGAATATTATGAAAATAAAAGTACAGTTGATTTCGAAGCAATTTAACAGTAGATTCAAATAATAAATAAATATAATACGTTGATTTAAATGAGTAAACCTTTTAACTTTAGATCATTAATAACAAATATTTAGGTTTTAACTATTTTATTAAAGAAACTAGTTGAAATACATACAATCAAAATATAAAAAGTCACTTAAAACTGTGAAATTCGCATAAAATTAAATAACACCTGGGGCCCTATTCCCGAACACATAAATGTCATCACAATATTGGAAATTCACACAATATTGTGAATTTCGTATTATATAACACCAATTTGGTGAAAATTCAACTCAATATTGTGAATCTGACAAGAACAATATGGTTACTGTCAAAATCACAATTTTGCTTTATGTTTGGTGTGTTAACTTTTTTATACAAATTTCATCAATTGGTGTAAAAATTAATTTATAACGCAAAATTAAGTCTTTAATAATATTAAATAATCATATTTTTATATAAATATCATTAAAACATATTTATTTATTTAATATATTTTTATTTTATTTTGCATCTTGTAAGATTAAAAAAGTTAGTTGTCAAAAGTACGAATCTAGTACTGAAAATCTTATATATTTTTGTAAAAATTGGTTATAATTGGTTTGTGTCTAATATATACAAATATGTGTTACAAAATACCATTTTTATACAAAGTTGTTAAGCATTTTGGTGAAATTGACAATATTGTCGATTGACAAATATGTGTTCGGGAATAGGGCCCCTGTAAACATTTTTAAATATGATAATTCTGACAAAAAACTACTAAAACATGTAGACAGGTGCACAATGCACTTACACAGATGTTAAAATCGTCAATTAAAAATGAATTTTTTTTGTTCCCCCCCTTATCTACGAACATTACAAAAGAAAAAAATTCACGGATGTAGGAATTTTGCTAAATAAAAACCGAAATTTTTTTTTGTTGTCCTAATTTCAAATGTTCATTGAAGAAACTGTTTTTTTCTTGAGAGTAGAAATTTCGAAATCATAAGTGCGTTGTCACCTAAAAGGTGATTTTTTTTTTGTTGTACAAAATTTATTTTTGTAATTTTCGAAAGCACAGTTTTTGATTTATTTCTAAAACTATGTTTTGGAGAAGAACTATTCTCCTAGAATAATATATACACGGAACCCTCGACGAGCGAGTTATATTCGCACTTGTCCGACTTGTCCGTTTTAATTATGTGTAGGATAAAAAATATTTATTAGTGGTGGGGTGGTACAGTCATGAAAAAGCGTATGTTTTGTGCATGAGATACGAAAAAAATTTCCATTACGCATCTGATAAAAAATAATCGACCGATTTATAATCCTTTTGATCTCGTTGTAGTTAAACCGATTATCATTAAAATTTATATTTCAAGCAATTTTGCTTAAACTTTTGAAAACAAATAAATTAATGAACTTATTTTAAAAATTATCTGCATTATCCATGTTAGAAAAATTCACGTTAAATATGAATAATTTATTTTGAATTTACATAATGGCTTATGTAAATAAGGACAAACTTTAGTAAATAAAATGTAAAATGTTCTGATTTTTTTATTATTTCATTTAGTGAATTTAGAGATAACAATTTTATTTAATTTGTCAAAGAAAAAACAATTTGCTTTCTTTTGAAAGTTGTTGTCTTAAGAAGTCGTGGATTTTGACTTATTTTTCATCTACAGTTTTATAAATAAAAGTATCTGTTTTAGGAATAATTTTTTGGCATTCGTAATTTTATACTTTCAGGGCTTTTTGGCATGTTCTATGAAGCCAACACTACCTTGTGTGTTTTACATACGTCAATAATTCTATAAACTTCAATCTTTTGCGGCCTATATGCCGGAAATAGTATTATAATAGTTTGTTATTTTTTTTACTATGGATCACTGCACGGGCGCAGCGGTTTTGATTCTACTATTCACTGAAATGCTGTTTTTAGATTTTAAGTTGTTAAATCAAATCTAAGAAATTTTGTGATTTTTAATCTTTCGTGGATACGGAAACTACAATTTCAATATTTTTACCATATGCTCTAAACACCAGTTGTGGTTATTTCTTAATACTATTAATATTTTTATTTGCAAGCATAGGCATAGGCAGCTTACTACAAGCACCTGCATTACGCTTAACACCTTGCAAAAATGCAAGGTAAAATAATAAACACTTGGTCAATATTTTTTTTTTTTGTATTCTGTTTGTGGAATTTTAGGTTCTGGGAACAAAACTAAAAATTTCTGTAAATGTTAATATTTAACGGGTTTTAATACGAATATTAAAATGGCGCTATTTACTTACATCAAATCTCTGAAGTTGGAATCTTACAAGTATGATAGTGAGTGTCATTCTTTTTAATCCAAGGCGATGAACCGCAAAGGTAAGAAATAATGAAATCCCATAGATATCTTTGACAAACAAACAAAAATCATTTTCATTTCAATGTTTTGATTTGCTTATATGAAACCCAGACGGGCGAAATGCCAAATGGAACAAATTTAAAAATTCCCAACTACTTACTCGTTTCATTTTAATATATAATTTAAATTAATTACTGTTTTGTATAGATACATCTCGACGTAAAATAATTGAAGGAAAATAAAACGTAATATGATTGATCAAAAAGTTAACCGTCGTTTTTTTTGACATTTATAACTGAATCGGAAAATTGAAAAATAATATGTTAAAAAAGAATTAAATATTGTTTAGATCAATATTGTAGAATGTAGATAGATCACAGTAAATTGGAAATTTGTAGTGTGCCACTGTATCATTAAAAAATTGCACTTGTTATTTCGAACATGACTTAGATATTGAAATTAACAAAATGTTTATGAGGTGAAGGTTATTTTAAATCTTATTTTTATATTTTTTATTTGATTGTTAGAAATAGTTTTGAAGTTTACTGATTCTTTATTTATATCAAGCTATACTGTTTAGAAAATTTATACAAAATTAAATTTTATATGAGTTATCGAAGTTTTAGGTACAAAACAAAAGCTCCAACACTATATGTAAGAGCTAGAACAACCATTATTTCCACTAACTGATATGATTTCTTAATCCGGACAGAGGGTGTAAATATGCTGCAGTTGTTTTGTTGATCCAACCAAACGACCGTTGAATAATTTTTAACCTAAGCCGTCAAAAAATAAAAAAGTGTGATTTCATAAGCCCACAACAACTGATTATGAATTTTTTAAATTTAAACCAAAATAATTTAACAATCTAATTAGTAATTATATGAATTTAACCTAAAATTCAAAGATTTTCTAATCAAATTTAGAACAAAAAAAAATTAGTATCGGTGTGGTTATCATCTATTTTTGGTACCAACTCATTTAATCGTCACGACATAAAATTATATGAATCATTTTGTTTTCGATTTTATTTAATCGTAGTTTTATGCTAAATAAACGACATCAAGGAAAATAACTGAAGGAAAATAATATATAACGAACAGAAATGGCGGCGCCACCATTTATAATAAACTTAAAATGTTAAACGTTGGAAACGTTTTAAAAGTTGTACAAATAATGTTAGTTATAATATCTAAACAATATGTTTTTGTTAAATAAATGCGTTAATTAAGACATGGAAACATAATTAAATGTTAATCTACATTCACAAACTTTTCCAACCGGTGCAAAAAACAATTTATTAAAACTCTATCCACTTATCTACTTAAACCGTAAATAATTGCATTTGAATGAGAACCAACACAAAAACATTTCTTTTGACAATCCCACAAAAACTAATTTCTACTTTGGTTTTAATGATCATTTCATTTTATAAAATTAACATTTTGCAGAAAAAAAACGAAAATTAAATTAAGGATTCCTTTTCAGTATGTGTGTGTGTTGTCAAAATTTTTAAATTTGTCCTGCTTTTCTCTTTGAAGTGTTAAAAAAGGAAAAATTATAAAAACTAAAATTAAAGTAGATTACAATTTTCCTACTAACAAGAAAAAGGGAAAAATAAAGAAAATTCTGCTTTAGTGCTTATACTTGGTTTTTGTTTTATTTTTTATATATTATAGTAATTGGATTTTGTTTTTTTTTGTTTTAATTTTTATATTTTTGAAAGTAACCAGAGAATACGTTTAAGATTAAATATAATTATTATGAGACTTAAAACCAAAATGAATTTTACGTAATATTTGATTATTCCAACAAATTAAAATACGTTGCTATTAAGTATTAATATTAAACCTTACCACCACCTGCGACTATTGCATGCCCAACCCTATACATAATACCAAAATATTTGATTTTGATATTGTAATTTATTCAAATCATAGAGAGTAAACATATACTGTTCATAAAATTTTTACCTCTTTCGTTACTTTTATTTCTTTGGAAAATCATTTATTATGTATGATTTGAGATGAATTCACAACTGGATTATATGATGTTTTTAAGAAACTTTTCCTTTTTCAATATTTTCAAATTACGTTTTCATATTTTCTGTAACAACTTTATGTTGTTGAAAAGTTGTGCTGTTTCAATAAACAGGAGCATTTATTTACTTTTCAAAATATAACGTCAGAGAATAATGAAAACAAATGTTTGATTTGTATGTACAATTTTTTGAAGGAACAAATGAGATTTTGTTTTAAAATTATCCTTAAAATCTGGGTTTAAAAAAAATTTTTCTAAACGATGATTTATGATTACATATGTTAACTTTGAGATAGAAATTTTACAGCACAATTTATCTATCTATCTATCTAAATATTACTCACAAATCACCGATCACCATAATCAATTTTTAGCGTGCAAGCGGACATCCATCCATCATATTTTTGTATCTGAGAAACCGAAGTTTCATTTGATTCAAAATCATAAAATTATTGCGAGTTTTGAAAATCTACAACAGAAAAAAACCCACCACAAAAAGCAATAGTTGCTACCACCCTTAGTTTTTGAAGTGAAAACTTCCTTAGGCGCGTTGTTCAATTTGTATGGGGAAAAACTTATATACATATTCGAGTTATCATTTTCACGCATCACGTATATATTTTTAAATATAAAATATCTCTATCCGTTCGTAACGTTTCAAACTGCAATATGGATATCGCGGTCGACTGAGGTTCTTAGGTCGCGAGTTCAATTCCTGGAGTGGTACATTTTTTATTGATTTTTTTTAAATTTTTATTAAATACCATTAAAACTATTTTTTTTTTATTCATGAATTCATAGAAATCATTAAAATTTCTCTTTACGAATTTTACAAAATTGATAGATAATGCAGTTTTTTAAAGTTATTGCTACTGTCTTCTTCCGTTTCGTTCAAGTTATTATCATTTCGATATTAACAAGAAAATTAATTATTTGTTTGGCAGGCAGTGCCAAAAATAATAAAATATTGGTTTTCCCAACATTATTTTCCATAATTTCAATCCCGTGAAATAAAATAAGAAAAATAAAAACTAACTAAACTAATTTGAGTGTGTTTCTCTTCCAATATGAGTTGACATTTTCATCACAACAGATTGATTTAAACACAGGGGGCGTTGTGCGATTCTGCATGGGAAAAATTTATATATTCGGGTCATCAAGCATAATTCGAGTCATCAAGCATTCAAGTCATCATGCTAAATAAATATTGAGTCTATATATATAAAATTGAAAGAATGTCTGTTTGTTCTTTATGCATTAATACACCATTCATCGGATCGTTATGAAAATTTGGGAAGTTCTTGTGTACACTAGCCCAAAGGTATCTGGTGAATTTTCTTTTTTCAAAAACTGCACCTCAGGGCCCTTATAATTATCTTAAGAGATTTTGCTTAAATGTTGATAATTGTTTAATTCTGTTTTTATTTAAATATCGTTTTGTACGGTTAGTTTGCTTTGATCAATGATCAAT
The DNA here is from genome assembly GCA_963693315.1 of Diogma glabrata. Classification (NCBI taxonomy): domain Eukaryota; kingdom Metazoa; phylum Arthropoda; class Insecta; order Diptera; family Cylindrotomidae; genus Diogma; species Diogma glabrata. The sequence continues at coordinate 273,584,040 of OY856186.1, forward strand.
TTTTTGTTGAACATAATTTTTATGAAATTGAAAAATGAAAGCATAATGTGAAACAATTATACATTTGTATATCAAAATTATATGAATTGGAATTTAACACATCATGATGTTCCAAATTTATCATCTACACCAAATATGTTGTTGGTTTGCAATGCTATGTAATACATGTTTCTAAAATTAGATGAAGATAGTTGATAACATCGATTATATCGATTTAAAGCCAACGGTAACAATGCATCAATTATTGATCTATGAGTGTGACAACCCCTCGTACTTAAGTCCCTGTTATTGGCATATGAGTTAACTTGAGATATCGTATACCACTGGCAATAGCAGGGAGATATCACTAGCGAAAGTGATATCTTAATATCTTAAGAGTGCTGGCGGATGAAGTTTTTTCAATCAACGACAACATCCCTTAGTTTTAGTTATGAAATATTCTTTGATGATGACACGCTATTTTTTTTAAAATAAAATGTGTTTGGTATAGAAATTACAATGTGTGTCACAACTAGTGATGTAAAAGTGTTTAATACTATTGTATAATACGCGGTATTATACGTAAAATACCGTATTGTCCAAAACGTAGTAAAATACAAGGTATTTTATTATAAATTTTTTTTCTATTGTGGTGGGGCGCGAATCAGTAATCTGCCATTTTATTGAGATATCGCGTGGATTACTTGAAGAATTTATAACTGCAAAAATATATACTACTTGGTTCTTGAATATATGAATGACACAGAAGAAATTAATGAGTTATTGCCCCTTGTTACTAACAGTTAGAAACGCATTCCTAGTGATTCGCAAATTTCTATGGCAACAAAATTGTTGTAATATCAACAGAACATAAATTTCAAACATCGAATGCTGCATCATTACTATTCACCGTTATAGGGATTTCTTTTTATGCAGCAAATCAAATTTATGAGCCACGAACTCATTCCGTTTCACTCATTATGAGCTATGGACTCATGGACTGTCACTCAATTTTACATCTTTGAGTAGTCCACTTTCTATACATTCAAATTGATTAACTAAAACACCCAAATCTCAAAACTCAAAACATTCTGAAACCGATGGCAGCTATATTGATTGTTTAACTTAGTGGCAAAGAGTTTGTGGCTCTTCGGAATGTTGCATCGTTCCGCATGTTCCACTGTAACAGAAAAATCTTTTTGAATCTGCAGCCTAACTCATACTGCAAGAAGTATTTGTCTTACAAATCAACGAGGCGTAAGCTTGTTTATGTGAAAAATCATAATTTAAATCTTCAACAGTTTATCGATGGGAAATGATTAGTCTTCAATTTAAATAAAAACATAAATACAATAGCTCGGCGGGAATGAAAGTGATTAATATTGAAACCAAGCAGAATCAGATTCCAGATGAATAAATAGATCTTATTAGCATTGGCTTAAGAAATATAAATAAAGATAACGATAAGAAATCCAAATGTCGGGGCAGTTATTTAGAAGAAAATGAATTAGTTGTGATTGAAAATGGTGATGGAAGTAATTTTTTGTTGTTATACCACTAACACTGTATGTCGGCTATTGCACTTTTGTACAGAATAAACGGTATTTTATTTTGTATTATACAATGTATAATACGCTGTATTATACAAAAAAAATAAAATACCGTATTTTAACATCTCTAGTCACAACACATAAAATCCTTTTGTAAGTTGTTGATAGACGCAAATTTATATATGATATGTTTTGATGCCTTTAAATAAAAAAATTTATATAATAGTTGCTTGGAATGCTGGAAGATGTGAAACCCAGAATAATTATAATGATTTTAATTTAAAAAATATGGAGGGGCTGAAATCTCACAGCTCTGAGATATCAAGACTTCGGTCTGGGTAAAGGATTTTGATATAGTTTTCGGCAAACAACTTTCACGAGGACATGGTTTTTAGTTTTGGGCAGCGATGTATATCAAACATAACTCTTTGTTAAAGTACAAGTATTATTTATCTCTGTTTAAAAATTTATTACAAAACTAACACGAAACATCAAAACGTTGCCGGAAAATTATGATCAAAATTCCAAAAATATTGTTAAATTAAATAAAATCAAACTTTTTCAAAATTCCAAAAATATTCCAAAAATTAGAATGAAATCAAATATTTAAACTTTTTCTAAATTCCGATAATATTCCAAAAATTCTTAAAAATTCAAACTTTTCCAAAATTCTAAAAATATTGCAAAAATTATTACAAAATCAAAAATTAAAACTTTTTCCGAAATTCCAAAAATTATAATAAAATCAAAAATTAAAAATTTTTCAAAATTCTAAAAATATTCCAAAAATTCTTACAAAATCAAAAAATGAAACTTTTTTCAAAATTCTAAATATACATATATATAAAATTATAAAATTCTATTTTTTTCAAAATTCTAAAAATACTGCAAAAATTATAACAAAATCAAAAATTGAAACCATTTTCAAAATTCCCAAAATATTCCAAAAATTAGAATGAAATCAAATATTTAAACTTTGTCTAAATTCCAATAATAATACAAAAATTCTTAAAAATTCAAACTTTTTCCAAAATTCTAAATATATTGCAAAAATTATTACAAAATCAAAAATTGAAAATTTTTTCAAAATTCCAAAAATTATAATAAAATAAAAACTTAAAAATTTCTCAAAATTCTAAAACTATTCCCAAAATTCTTACAAAAACAAAAATTAAAACTTTTTCCGAAATTCTAAAAATATTGCAAAAATTATAACAAAATCAAAAATACAAACTTTTTCAAAATTCCAAAAATATTTGGAATAACAAACTCAAAAATGTCCATGTCCAATTTCATTTTCAATTACATTTACGTCATTTTTTTGACAAACTTATAATGCCATAATTCTCAATAATAATAATAAAATTTCATTTCAAACAAACAATTTTATTTTTTTCAAAAAAATTGGGTAAAAAAATAAATAAAAATCTCTCTTTTGACACACTTGACAACATTTTTTTGACAAACTAATAATGCCATAATTCTCAATAATAATAATAAAATTTCATTTCCAACAAACAATTAATTTTATTTTTTTTCCAAAAAATTAGGTCAAAAAATAAATAAAAATCTTTCTTTTGACACACTTGACAACATTTTTTTGTTAACTTTTGTCAAACTTATAATGCAATAATCTAGTTTTTGATCTCACATACCAATCCCGACCATCAAGATTTCTCCAAATTTAATGTTCCTACTCGTAATCACTTAAAATGAACGTTTTTTAAGCCAAAAATATGAAAATTTGCTATTTTTGACACACATAATGATTTTTTTGACACACTTCCGGTACAGCTATCGAACACAGCGTCCTTTTCTACCTGTCTCTTGAGTATACCTAATTTTTGAAATCCCTCCAGCGGTTTTCCCTCCAGCGTAGGTAATGACGGCGGCCGGCCGGCCGACAGACAGACACACATTTTTTTTTTGCTTTTTTAGAATCAGTAGGTCCTAAAACGTCGAGAAATGCTAAAAAAGTGGGGGTAAGAATTTCACTTTGAGCTCATGAATGTAATACTTAGATCTTTCAGACCGAAGTAATTCTAAAATTTTAATCTGCAATTCTACAATAATTGGAAGATACAAAAGAACACAGCTATTTCACAGTTTTAAGTTTTCACTTCTGTCGGCAGTCCTCAAGACTGTTTTTGTTTCATACCTTAACAGAAATAGTTACATATACTCGATTGTGTTAAACCAAACATAGTTTTTTGAAATTTCATCAATTAATAGTACATTATGATGCTAGGACGTAAAGCTAAAGATTTTGGACGGATGTGGAGTTTGCAAATCGAGGCGTTAGCCGAGATTTGCACCCACATTAAGTCCAAAATAGCTTACGTCCGTGCATCATATACTATTTTTTATTCGCCGCAAGCAAAATATTTTAAGAAAAGTTGTTTATTCTAAATTAAAATTATAAATTTTCATAAATTTTAAAATAAAAATATGTGTGACAAGTAACCTTTGACAAAATATTTATTATTTTTTCCAAATTATTGTGTAGCTATGACAACAAATGATAACAAAACAACTATTTTAATTGGATAATGAGATTTTGAATTTGAGGGTTGCTTTGATAAAAAATTTTATTTTTCATAGAATTTAAACAAATACAAATGCTTTTTACTTTTTTGGACGTAGCTATGACAACAAAATAAATAGCTGAAAAGTGATACTTTAAAGCCGCAAATCACAGTAATAAAGTAACACTTTAATATGTAGGCGAATAAAAAATAAATTTTTCAATAATTATAATAGTTTTCCTCCAAATTTTCATAATATACTTTACAATAAAGTTAAAAAAATTAAATATGTGGTCATACCGTTAGAACATATTGCTTGTTCTTTATAAAATATGTTACTTAAATAATCACTGGAATTTTAATTATTTTGAATTTTTTAATGAAACTAAGACTTTATCACGTTAATATTTTGTTTTATTTTTCCAAATATATTTTCGATCTCTAGGAGACCTTCTTCAGGGAAGAAGTTTCTATAAACTAAACAAAATGATCAAAATGTACTTAAGAGGTAAATTTTTATACATAACAGAATGTTTAGGTTTACTAATTAACAAACAAAAATACATTTTTCCTGTGATGGTGGAAAGTGGTTGTGGGCGTTAAAAAATAATATAAAAAATGAAAAATTAAATTAAAATACGGATTTCTCAAATGTTGATAAAAAAGGATTAAAATGAAATACAATAAAAGTTTTATAATGTAAACAAAGAACTGTAAATTGGTCCTCTGTTGTTGTTAAGGAGGCTTGTTAAGGATCTTCTTGTTGTTGAATATGGTATGATTCGATGATTTCCAATTTCCTGTTGTCTCTTACTTCTTGAATTAGTTTTAAGTTGGTAGAATCTATTGTGTGGTTTGTATCCAATATATGTTTTGCTACTGCTGATTTGTCGTGGTTCAGTTTTATGTTGGTCTGTTCCTTAAATCTCGTGATTATTTTCCTTTTTGTTGATTTATCATATGTATTTTTTGTTACAGTCTTGGCAGTTGATTTGATAAACCCCATTTTTATCGTTTGCTGGTATTTTGTCTTTATTGTTGGTGAGAAGAGAGAATAGTTTGAAATCTGTTATTGGTACTATTTTGATCTTGTGACGGTTGAAGGTGTTTTTAAGTTTTGTAGAGATGCCCGGGTAAAAACTGATTTTTTCTCGTTGTTGTTTTTGATAAATGGTTGTAGCGACGTAATACCAGCAATTCTCTTCTTTCTTTTACTAGATCGAAATAGCCTATCTATTTCCTGAGGAGAATAACCATTTATCTTAGCTATTCTCATTATATTTATTTCTTCTTTTTTGAATTTTTCTGTAGAAAGTGGAATATTGACTAGTCTGTGCGTCATACTTCGGAAAGCTGCTATTTTTGTTGCCACGGGTGGTTTGAATTGGCTGGTATAAAGCGATCTGTGGTGGTGGCTTTTCTAAAGATGTCGACTTCTATTCCATTTTCTTTCCTGTATAACATTAAGTCGAGAAATGGTAATTTTCCATCGATTTCTTCTTCATGCGTAAATTTTATTGTGGGGTGTACGTTGTTGATGTGTTTCAGAACGTTTCTTAGTTGATGTTTTTTCATTATAACTAAGATGTCGTCCGCGTATCTACCCTAAAAACTAAAATTGAATACTTTATTTACGTTCACTTCTAGATCTGCCATTATCACTTCAGCGACAAAAGGTGACAAAGAGTTTCGCATGGATGTGCCAGACGTTTGCGAATAAATTATTCCATTGAATTGAAAACAAATATTGTTCATACACATTGTGACTGCTTCTATATAGGTGTTGAGTTTATTGGTTTCAATTTTATTTGAAATCAACCAAGTTTTTATTAAATTTATCGCTCTATCTACTGGAACACTCGGAAAAAGGGCACTGACATCCAGAGAAACTAAGATTTCATTTTCTTTTGGTTGCACATTTGTTAATTTGTTGATTAAATCTGTTGAATTTTTTATTGCTAATGTTGGGAACGGCTGTATGTTTTTGAATTCATCTACGAGCCATTTTGAAATTCTTCCTGTGAGTGAATTGTTGTTTGAAACTATTGGTCGCATAGCTTTTCCAGTTTTGTGTAACTTCGGAAGTGCATACATTATTGGTAGTGTCGGGTTCGATACTAACAAATTCAATCTCAAAAAATCTTGGTTGAAATTTTCAGCAATCTTTTTTCTCAGCTTTGTGGCTTTAAATTGTAGTTGGTTTATTGGATTTGTGGTTTGAAGCTTATATGGACCATCAGCAAGAAGATTTTCAACTCTTGTGTTGTAATCGTTTTTGTCAAGAATAGCTAAGCTGTTCCCTTTGTCAGCTTTTGTATAAATACAACCTTTTTTTTGAGTGACTTTATGATTTTTGTTGTTTTTATAATCTCTTCTTTTTTGATGTTTTGGTTGTTGTTGAAGTTGCTTATAATATTCTTTGACTCAAAGCGAGCGATGTTGCGTTCTTATGTGGGTAAATGTTTAATGGCAAATTCTAAATCTGATACAAGGTTGACTATGGGGATGTATGGACTAGGTGGCGCGAAATTTAAACCTTTATTTAGCAGTTCTAATTCTTCTGTTGTAAATGTTTGTGTTGATAAATTTTTAACATATCCTTCAACTATTTGTGGTTTTATTCTGCAACTCGTTGTGTTTTTGTGTTTTAACAACTTTTTTAGCTTATTGTTGATGATTGTTGATGATTTAAACTATCCTCTCTTCTCACCAACAATAAAGACAAAATACCAGCAAACGATAAAAATGGGGTTTATCAAATCAACTGCCAAAACTGTAACAAAAAATACATAGGATAAAAAAGAAAATAATCACGAGATTTAAGAAACACACGAACATAAAACTGAACCACGACAAATCAGCAGTATAGCAAAACATATATTGGATACAAAATAGATCACACAATAGATACTACCAACTTAAAACTAATTCAAGAAGTAAGAGACAACAGGAAATTGGAAATCATCGAATCATACCATATTCAACAACAAGAAGAAGATAGCCTCCTTAACAACGACAGAGGACCAATTTACAGTTCTTTGTTTACATTATAAAACTTTTATTGTATTTCATTTTAATCCTTTTTTATTAACATTTGGGAAATCCGTATTTTAATTTAATTTTTCATTTTTTATATTATTTTTTAACGTCCACAACCACTTGTAATACCATCACAGGAAAAATGTATTTTTTGATTGTTAATTAGTAAACCTAAACATTCTGTTATGTATAAAAATTTACCTTTTAAGTACATTTTGATCATTTTGTTTAGTTTATAGAAACTTCTTCCCTGAAGAAGATCTCCTAGAGATCGAAAATATATTTGGAAACATAAAACAAAATATTAAAGTGATAAAGTCTTAGTTTCATTAAAAAATTCAAAATAATTAAATTTAAATTACACTTTAACTAGCTAAAAAGTAAAAAATTATAATCACTGGAAGTACATAACTCAATAAATTTAAACTGCTCTAGTAATTATTGTTATTCATGTTATATAAATTAGTATAACTATGAAGAATACATTTAATAACTTTTCGCTTTTTAAATTAAGATTTAGTTTTGATTTATAATTTAATAAAAAAATTTGGGTTAGTAAATATAAACATTGAAAAATAAATTTAAATAGAGAAAAGAGAAATTTGCTTTGTCAGATTTGCCATCACAATTTTTTCCCCTTTCTTCATATATTGTTGAATTTACGTTATCTTTCGTTGGCGATTTCATTACAAATTAAGAAAAAGATAGTTCTGATATATGTGTTAATCTTTCATTTAATTTTCTCCTTAAGTGGATAGAGAAATCGTTTCGTTGTACACAATATTAAAACCTCATAGTGTTATAAATATAGTGTGATAAACTTTGTGTTTTAAATGTTTAACAGGTAGTATTAATTTTTCATACGTAAATGATGCAGATGATATTGAGAAATGCAATAAACAAACTAAGAAATAGACAAATTGTCTGGAACACGTAAAATGCACTCATAAGTTTTTTATTTTGTATATAGACGTTATGCTAAGTGCTAACTCTAAAAATTAATATAAACGTAAAATAAAATAAGTTAAAGTATGATACTTTTTTCTACGACCAAACTAGAAATTGTCACTTAGGTTATGCTACAGTTTTTAGTAGTTTAATGTAGGACATTTCATTATTTAGGCTGTATTCTAAACCAAAACTTATTTGAAACTTATTTGTGGAGACTTACTTATTTGAATAAGTAACCTAAATAGGTGAGTTATTTGAAATTTTTTTTTCATAGAAAAATCTAATTCGATTTGACAGTGTCAAATATTTTTATGTTTGTTTACAAAATAGTTTTAAGCAATAAAATTTCTTTTTCGATCCCTAATAAAATAATGTAGTAATTTAAAATGAAGTAAGTAAGTTGCTGTCAAAATAAGAAAGCCAAACCATTTAGAATAGCTTTTAAATACTTATTTAAAATGGCGGTAAATAAGTAAGTCTACATAAATAAGTTTCAAATAAGTCGTCGTTTAGAATACAGCCTTATTATGATAAAGTCTCCAAGGTAGCAGTAACGTTATATATTTATTATGCACTAGTGTGTAAATAATTTATAAACAATTGTCATTACAACGGTTGTCAGTTGTCACGGAAGATTTATTTAATTTCACTCTATACAAAACCAGCGCATTCCAAAATAAATTCTCAATTTAAAAAATAAAGTATTATTTACGTATAACTTTTTTAACTATTGTAACTTTTACGATTTTTCTAAAAATGTATTTCATGGATAGCATACTTTATTTTAAAAAAACCAAAAATAATAACATGGCAACAGTTCATAAGAAGGCCGAAGCAGCAAAAAAATCCTAATAAACTCATTCATAAATTTAAATGATTCTTGTCCGCTACTATTAAAAAAAATTAATGTATTTCTAATTTCAAGATTTTATTAAGACTTTTATCTATACGATTAGCAATGGATCTAACCATTATGTAGTTTAGAATTATAAGACACTAGAAATGAATGTATTCAATTGAATAGAATGAAAAATTGCTTTGAAAAGCGAAAGATCCGTAACAAATTTTTTATCTCAATTCCGGTCGGTTCAAGAATCGAACCCGCGTCCTTCTGATCAGAGTTTAAGGTTAACCATTTAACCAACTCGACCAACAACGAGATTAAAATTTGTTTTTGGACGATCGACTAAACATCACAATTATTTTTAATTCATTTTTAGTGTCAATTTTTGTCTTATTTTTTTATTCTACGAACACGTTTTTCCGTTCTTCATACTTCAACCAAGTTGACATTGAATGAAGAACATTATATTATGATCGTTGGTCGAGTTGGTTAAATCGTTAACCACAAACTCTGATCAGAAGGACGCCGGTTCGAAACCCGAACCGACCGGAATTGAGATAAAACATTTGTTATTGATCTTTCACTTTTCAAAGCAATTTTTAATTCTATTCAATTGTATACATTCATTTCTAGTGTCTTATAATTCTTTTTCTAATTTATTTAAAATTTGTTTTTAGTTAGATCCTAGAAAAAGTAAAGTGTAAAGCTAGCACAGAATGATAATATTAATTCGTATGAATTTAAACCACTCGTTACGCTCGTGTTTAAAACATTTCTACTCGTAAAATATTCATATCATTTTATTTTACAATATGCTATTGTATTTTTTTAATATATTTATGTTTTGACAAATCTAAGCTTTTAAAGCTTTGCAAAATAGTATAACGCCTTTCTTCCCCTTGCCTTTTACTTAGTTTGTAATACCTAACTTGATGAATACATGTTTTCAGTAAGGCAAATCGATTGAAATGAGGTTTCATGAAGTAAAACTTAGTTGATAATTAAAATGAAACAAAAAACTGAACGAAACTCGAACATAAAACTGAATTTGACGCGTCAAAATTGAAAATCTTAGCGATCCGTTATACTTGCTCATTTCTCTTGTAGTGCTTTGAAATCAATCAAATAGCAAACACAAATGATTTTTGTGTAAAAGAACTTCAGCGTTTTGTGAAAAATATCTACATTTCGTTTTAGTTATTGGAAAGTGTTTAAAATTGCGATTTGTTTGAACAAAATCACAAAGAATTTATTTAAGTAAAGATTTTAAGTAAAGATTCCAAGTAAAGATTTTAGAACGTACTTAATAGACACAGGAGCAAACATTTCACTCCTCAAGATCAACAAAATTACGAAAAAAGTAAATATAAAAGATAATAGGTGTAAAACTACACGTGTTACTAATGACGAAACATATTCATTAGGAACGATAAGAGCAATTTTGAAATTAGAGAAAATAGAACAAGAATTTCATTTGGTCAATGAAGATTTTCCTGTAAACACAGACGGTTTATTAGGCAGAGATTTCTTGCATAACAATTATTGCAAGATAGACTATGAAACTTACACTATTTTATTATTGATAAATCATGAAGGAATCCCACTACCAATGTATACAGAATTACGAGATGAAAGCGGAGTTACGATACCAGCACGATTGGAGGTTATTAGAGCTGTCAAGATGAATCTAAAAGAAGACAGTATCGTATTAAATCAAGAGTTACAGAAAGGGGTATATATCAAACACAATAGTTCCAGCTAAAGGGATTGCACGTATTCAGATATTATATACAAAAGAGCATTTGTTACATTAAGGAAAACTTCTCCGAAAACTAAACCATTAAAACTTAACCAGTGGATAGTAAAGATAAGAAAATTACAGCAGAACAGCGTTTACGTAAAGTATTGGAAGAATTAGAATTGGAGTCATTAGAAGAACATGCAAGAAGTGCAATTATAGATATCTGTAAAAATTATGCAGATATATTTTACGTAGCGGATGAGCAGTTATCAGCCAACAATTTCTATAAGCAATCAATACAAACAGTGGATAAAAATCCAGTTTATATAAAAAATTACCGATTGCCACAAACTTACATGGAAAAAATTGATAGACAGGTAGAAAATCTAATTAAAGAAGACTTAATTGAGCCATCAGTCAGTTCATTTAAGTCGCCACTCCTTTTAGTGCCAAAGGGTAAAAATAAGGATAAGTGGTAGCTGGTCGTGGACTTCAGACAACTTAATAAAAAAATTATGGATGGCAAATTTCCTCTAACGAGATTAGATGACATCTTGGATAATCTTAGAAGAGCGAAGTATTTCTTAACATTAGATTTGACGAGTTTCTTTCACCAGATTGAACTAGAAAATGAATCGAGACCAGTAAAGGTCATTATCATTTCAAAAGACTACCTTTCGGGTTGAAGATATCCACCAATAGTTTCCAACGTATGTTATCACTCTCTTAGTGTGAATAAAAATGCAATAACATTTGAGATATACTTTGTAAATATAACCAAAGAATTTATCTATTTCTCACATGCAACATAAAAAAGGATTAAGTAGGCTTTGGTGGATGGAATGAAATACTGTTTTAGATAAAAATAGCGGGTAAGCTCTTTAAAATTATGCTTCACATCTGTCGTTTGACGGTTGGTTCTATTGAAATTATAGTTTCATTTTGCAAATATTTTGCAAATTATTATATGTTTAACCTACATAATGGCAAAACATGTTCTACCCTTACCAGCACATTTATATTTTATAGCAGTTTTTAACAATTTCTTAACTCCATAAAGATATTAAAAATAAATAAACACGTTCAAAACTTTCTTATAAAAAGAACAATATTATAAAAAAACAATACTTTATTATTGAATAAACATAATTAATTTTTTTTTATACTTAGATGGTATTTTCATTTAAATTCGATAATACAATATTTACAATAAGAAACTGTTAAAATTTATAATTTTTTTTATTATGTTGATTAATTTCAAAATATTAAATAAACAAAAAATAATAAAACGAAAACAAAAAATAAATAACAAATTGTTTGCCAAAAACAAAATTTACAAATTTTATGTACATTTTGATCATATTATTGTATATTGAATTGAGTACGAAGAAGCGTCAATTGAGTTTTTTTTTTGTTTATTTAATTTACGAATCTCTTCCTCAAATTTAATGTTCAAATTGAGTACAATAAATAAAAGAGGATATACACATTTTTATTGATTTGTTGAAAGGAAATAGGACTGATTGATTTGTTAGTCACAAATAAAAATTATTGATTTTTTATGGTAAATATTAGAGGTAAATATTGATAGAAAACGTTAAAATTATGTACTAATTGGATGAATAATGTTTTACAATGGTATAATTGAAAATAAGGAAATTGTTAAAATCAATAACATAGACAAATGAAAAATATATATACATAGTGGAGACGCATGGTATTATGTAGTATTCATAATGGAGACGCATAATCTTTTGTAAAGTTATAATCATATTCGCCAATATTTAAACAATATAAATAGAACATTTTCATGCAGCCTTAAGAGATAGACAAAATTTTAAAAGACATCAATCATCTTTCACCATATAATTCAGCGACATAGTTTATTATAAAAAAAACAATTAAAAATATATAAACAAACAAAAATTAAATTTCCATTAATAAAATTTTCAATATAAATATATAATTATTCTATAAATATTTTTAATATTGATTTAAACTAAACATAATGACGCATTACAGAATAAAAATAATTATTGTACTGAAGAAAACTTTGGCGAATCATTAAGAAAAAATGTAACTTTATATACCGGTAAACCTTCAATTCTTATATTAATATTTTATAACATTTGTTTTTAAATTGTTTCGAAATAAAAGAAAAATGGCAATATAAATTTTTCTTTCCCAATGGAACACTTATAATACAATAAATTATAATCATGCAAACAATGCATTTCATTTCTTGAACGATTTTTATTTAATTCTTTTACTTGTTCAGAACGAGCAAACCAAAACACGCACATAAAAATTTTACAAGTTATATACATATAAAACAAAAGTAATGTTCAAGGTAAAACATAATTTTCTTTCATTTTCAATTTCAAAACATAATTTCATTCTCTATGCAGTGAACAACATGAAAAGTTTATATATATATATTTGTTTTTTATATCTATTTAAATAAAAACAAATTTTCGAATATGTTTTAATTTGCGTTTTTAGTTCATTCATGTGATAAGAATGTCCACAGAAACGTCAATATGCAGTTATACTGTTGATGATTGTTTTCGATTTTTTGTTCAGTACTGTAAAGTAAAGGTTTAGGTTTTCTATATGAATGAAAACGTTCAGGTTAATTTAAAAGAAATCATATTGTTTTGATATGAAATAGAGGTTGTATAACTTTTTATATTAAAGTAATATGTATTTATTGGTTCGTTTTGATATCCCACATAGGTGAATTATGAGTTTTGCATTCGACTTTGCAGATTGTATTATATTTTAAAGTAACAGAAACCTGTTATATGTGTTATTATGGTTTTCCATATTATTGACTGTTTGTGTGCTTTTGTCACTTTTGAATTAAAATGCAATATTTAAAAATATACTTTTTACTGTTTATTTTTAATTTTTTATTTTATTAATAATAATATAAACTTCCTTATAGTAACAATTTGAAGTTCAGATTCAAAAAATTAAAAAAAACAGTAAAACGTATATTTTTAAATATTGCATTTTAAGAAATCTGTTAAAAAATAATCAAACTAAAGCTAATTTTTTTCACGTTTGTCCTCGAATCGGCCTATATCTCAATTTGATAAACGTTTTGGCCCAAATCTCTATCTGGATTCTAACACTAAATAGTATCAGCACTTCAGAAATTTCAAATGTTGATTGTAGAAATTTCCAGTATAAAGTGTTCCAAAATCATGCACAAAATATTTCTTTTTAATAATACTAAAATTTTGTTATTTACAATTAAATTCACTTTAGTGTAAATACAACGATTTACTGTTCAGGATACAGCGTTCCGTTTACAATTAATTCCAAAATAACCTGTTTAAGTCGTATTCTGTCCGTTCTAGAAGAATCGATCGTAATTAATAATTTTGATTTGTTCTTCCGTTGTATCTTTCTAGAAAAAACGCAATACAGCAACGACTACAATACAAATATTTTTGTTTGTTACTGTATCCCAGAAAATAATTACAACAAATGTTATGTTTTTTTCATATTCACTTTCATTATATTGATTATGAATGATGATGATTAATTCACTTTCTTCATGTTGTATAGAGTGCTTACTTGATGCTGAAGTTAAATTTTCGTTGTACTTCGTTACGATTTTGCTAAAACCGTAACAGTATTTATAAATATTTCAAGACCATTGTATTTATTAAACATTATAGATATAATTTAATTATACAAATTATTATACAGATTTCGAGATAAAAGCTTTTTGTAATTTGTTGGAAATGTATCAGATATACAAGGCCATAGGCAGTTGAAAACAAATTTAAAAATATCTATAATAATAATATATTCAGATTTTTTGTTCGTTTTCGACTTGTTTGATGAAGTGAAATAAAAAATGAATTTGGTATAGCTGAACGCTGACATAATTTTACAATTTTGAAAATATTGTGCACAGTTATACGGTTACTCTTGACGTGTCTTTGTTAGCTAGCGCAAATTTTTAAGTCACTAAAGAGTAAAGAGTAGTAAGAGGGTCAAATAATTATTTTGATACAATTTAGGAAGGAGTATGAAAGCATAACTAATCAAAGCAATCGATGAATAAATGTATTATATGAACATATTAGTAAAATGTCTACCGCTTTTGTCACTAGTTGGCGGTGCTGGCCATATATCTGGTACCACTAATTCGATTGTGTCAAACGTGACAGACATTTCAATTTGAATTTTTCGTAAATCAGTTTTATAATTTGTCGTTTGTGTAAAATGTGATATTAGTGTGGAATTTACCTAAATTATGAGAAAATGTGATGCACAAACATACAACCAAATTTGAGAATTTACAGTGAGCATGTTATAAATGAAAGCAGAACCCGTTAGTGGTTTATTTGATGCCATTTTGGAAATTTTCTGTCAAGCTAGATCGGCATGCAAGCTGTTAGAATATAGCGGATACACTACCCCTCAACCGTTTGACATTTTGGAATCAATTAAAAATGCTGCCTACGTAAAGAAGCTTGGTGCCAGATGAATTAACGCAAAAAAATTTGATTCACCGAATTTCCATCAGTTAAATTTTACTAAAACGTAATGAAATCTAACCATTTTTAAGGGAATCAGGGTGATAAAAGGGCTAAATATCGATAAAATTAAACGCAAACGATCCTGATCAAAGATCGATGAAGAAACACAACGACTCTAAAACCTAAATTGACGGCTAATAAGTTGATGCTGTGGTCATGGTGGGATTAGAAGTGATCTGTTCATTATGAGCTACTACCACCTGGCCAAACGATCAAATCGGTCTTAAACTGTCAACAATTAAACAGATTAGCGGAATCAATTCTGACAAAGCATCTAGAATAGAGCAATCGAAAGGGTGGTATCTTCCATCATGACAATGCCAGAACACACATCTTTCATAATCCCCCAAAAAATGACTGAACTTAGTTGGGGAATTTTGAAAGTTCCTCCGTATAACACGGACCTTGCGTCATCTGACTATTATACATTCCTATATCTGCCAAACTCCCTTGATAAAAAACAATTACCCGACAGACGACCCACCGAAAATCGCTTGACCAAGTTTTCTGTGAATAAATCACAGAAGTTCTACACCGATGGAAGCTGGAATCATGATACTACCAATAAAATGGTAAAAGGTAGATAATAATGACACATATGTACTTGATTAAAATTGATTTTCAATCAAAAAGAATTTCATTCGAAAATGGAACAATGCTTTTATACTTTTTATATAACCTATAATAAAATGTATTCATATCATATCGTATTCGTATCAATATCAATTAATTATGGTAGTTTATTGCATGGTTGTAACGTATAATACGGTAACGTATAAAACACGTATTATACGTACGTATAAAACGTATAAAACGTATAGTATAAAACACACAATTATATACGTTTTATACCGTATAAAAGTAAAATCCTTAGTCGATAAAAATACATTTATATAAAATTATCGCGGGCGTATTATTCATCGTACTCGTGATATTTAATATTTATACAGCTTAGTTTTATGGACTAATAGGAACAGTTGCTTTAGAAAATATAACGTCGTCATGATAGTTACCCAATATTCCTGTTAGTTCAGAAAACTTTCCACATTTTCAATATATAATATAAAAAATTTATTCTGCAACAATCTGACATTTCCAACCGTACCTATATTACATCAATGACCAAAATTGAATTCACTCAATAAACTTCTCACTATACTTTTCCGTTTGACGTAAATACATATTTTAATTATTACAACTTTTGTATAAAAACAATATTTGCTGCAACAATGTGATATTTTCAAACTGTACCTATTAAATAGATGTGGTTCAACCCGGATTCACACAACAAAATTTCTTTAAAACATCTCTCTAAAAATCCCTGATAATTTCCCTAATTGCTATTGAAAAAACGACTTTTATTCTGCAACAACATAATATTTTAAAAGCCTTATTAGATAGAGAGTAGTTGAAGCTGGATAAATTCAATAACATTTCATGATACCATTACCAAATAATTAATTTTTTGTACGAGTAAACCGTAAAATGCACTTTTAGGATTCAAAAAGTGTTCGTAAAGCAGGCCTTTTTTTCCTATTGAAATAAAAATGCCAAAATTGAAATAACATGCCTTAAATTGAAATAACAACGCCTAAAGTTATTATTTCGAAAAACTGCTTGGATAAAATAATTTTCTAAATAAATATTTTACTATTTTGTGTAAATATATGCATTATTATTTATGCAAATAGTACAGAATCTTACTCGTACAAAAAATCTTGTATGCAATTCAGTCATAAAATATCTTTTTTGCTTTCGAGTGATTGTTTCTCTCGGCTAACGCCTCGAGCAACAATTTCACTCTCAAGCGGAAAAGACATACTTTATGCCCTTAATACATAAATAGCTATTATGAGCCAAACGTTTCTAATCCAAAATGTTTCCCATTAAGTAAATGTTTGGCAAAAAAATTTTGAATCAAAATTAATTTATTTCATTCATCATTCTTTTGACACACTTATAATAATCAAGCTCCTGGTTTTACATTCAAATGCCAACTTTCAAGATTTCTCTACATCCAATCTTACTGCTCAATATCATTTAAACGTTTTTAAGCAAAATAAATATACCATTTTTTTTACAATTTTCCGATTCGTCCCTGCGGTTCTTATCATTGATGAAAACTATTTTCTGAAACAAAAAATTTTAAACTCGCTCTAGTAGTTTTCATCGGTTGTTACGGTTGGTTGGCAGGCCGGTCAGTACACAGACCACCATTTTTATTTGCTTTTTAAGAATTTGTATAAAACATTAATTGTTTATTTTTATTATTTTAATATAGAGGTATCAATCAAAGGACCTATTCGAAAGAATTAGAAAAGAAAATTTCAAACAAATAGTTATTTTTATAAATTATAAAATATATAAATAATTTATAACTACCTAATTATATTTTTACTGAGTATAAAAATTAAAAATATAATTAATATCTGAAGTAAGAACTATTTTTAATTTTTTATGAATGAATTTCAAAAACAAAAACATATTATACGTTTTATACGTTATATACGTTTTATACGTTTTATACGTCACGTATTATACGTGTAGCGTATAAAACGTTTTATACGTGTATATTCACAACCCTGGTTTATTGTGTAAGTGTTTAATGATATACACACTTTACTCTCGAACAACAGTTTACAATGCGAGCGAGTAATGCAAATTTGCGAGACAATACAGTTCATAAAAGACTAACCAAAGACGAATTCATTTATAATAAAAAATAAAACGAATAAAAAAAGTTACTGATGATAACGATTTTTTAGATTTTTGTTTCTTTGATAATTTAAAAATTAAATGACCTTTAGCAAAATACATCAAATTTTGCGCTAATGTGAAATCATAAACAATAAACATATTACATAAAAAGAAATTTAGCAAAGACCAGGCGCATTAGATTTAATTAATTATATGTTTTACAATTTTAAATTGGTTTTGTAAAAATGTCTTTATATATGTTTTTTTTACAACCATATAATGTGTTCTTTTGCTTTGCAGAATTAAATAAACAGGTGTTAGTTTAAAGTCCTCTAACTTAGCCCCGCCATTTTGGAAACAATTTAAAACAAAGTTTGTGCTGTATTGTGTTACAGTTGTGCTAGATGTGCTACTCAGAAAGAATGCCATATCACCAACGAAAAAAAGTTAGCACGCTGAAACGATTTTTCGGGCAGAAGTTAGCACCACTATTTTGAAAAAAAAAAAAAAAAGAAAAACAAAGGTTGTCCTATATTGTGCTCGAGTTGTGCTGGATGTGCTACTCAGAAAAAAATTTCATATCCCTAATTTACCAATTTTATTTATTATTTTATTTACCAATTTTATAACTCTAAAATAATTTTTTTGCGCAAAAGTTAGCCTTGCTATTTGGGAAAAACTGATAATCAAAAGGTGTGCTGTATGGTGCTAGAGTTGTGCTGGTTGTGCTATTCAAAAACAAATTCGTACCACCAATAGAATAAATTAAACACACTAAAACGATGGAAAAGGAAAAGCAAAGGTAGTGCGGTATTGTGCTAGGGTTGTGCTGGTTCTACTACTCAGAAATAGTTCCACATTACCAATGAAAAAAAGTCGGCTCGCTAAAACGACGTTTCGAGCTGAAGTTAGCCCTGACAAATGAAAAACAAAGGTTGTGCGGTATTGTGCTCGAGTTGTAATGATTGTGTTAGTTACTCAAACAAAAATTTCATATCACTAACACAAACATTTTACAACGCTTACCTCATCTTTTTGGAGTAGAAGTTAGCCTCTCCAATGTGACAAAAAGAAAAAAGAAAGGTTGTGCTCTATTGTGCCACGGATGTGCTGGATGTATTACTCCGAATCAACTCCATATCACCAACGAAAAAAATTTGGCACGCTAAAACGATTTTTTGAACAGAAGTATAACTTCGAGTAGAAGCTTTCGAGCAGAAAAGAAAGCTAAGCAGAAATTAGCCCCGCCAGTTTGAAATTGTTTGAGATTTTCTTGGGATAGCTACTAAGAAAGAGATTATATATAATCAGTGTGAAATATTTTTACGCTAACATCATTTTTTCTTGTAGGAATCAGAGTTAGCATTAATGTATTAGTACTAATAATGTAAGTGATATCTGGTGTCCGATGGCATAAATGAATCTTGTATGTTTTGTATATGTAAAATAAGGGAATCACCAAAATAAATGACAATGAAAAAATTGTCTTTTGTATATTAACATGAACTTTTAAATAAAATAATATTCATAAAAGATAATTGAGTGAATTATTTTGTATTTATCGCAACACTTCAAAATTTCATAAACAAAATAATTATAAAAGAAGTCTTTACCGTATTCTCAGTAAACAATAGATGTCTCGTTTAATTCATGATAGTAGTACAACGGGCACAACCTTAGCACCATACAGCACACATTTTGTTTTTCAGTTTTGCAAAATGGCGGGCTAACTTCTGCTCGAAAAAATTATTTTAGAGTTATTAAATTTTTCCATTATAGAAATATGAAATTTTTTCTGAATAGCTCAACCAGCACAATACAAGTTTCAGCGTGCTTTTTTTCATTGTTGATATGGCATTCTTCTAAGTAGCACATCCAGCACAACTGTTGCACAATACGGTACAATCTTTGTTTTTCATTTTTTCCAAAATGGCGGGGCAAAGTTAAGGAACATGTTAGTTTATGTTGCGCAAAGATTTTTGTATCAGCGCAACAAAGTACAGCAATTTATTTGATTGATTGTTGAGCTCTAAATTAATTTTTCTTCTACTGTATTTTATAAATATTTTGATTGTATTTAATGAAATAATCAACAAAAACTTTTTCACTCTCATTTAAAATTTTATAAAAAAGAATAACTTCGAACGAATGTGCATCTTCCTCTCTTGAATAAGGAAAATTAAAAGTAATGATTTCATTTGAATTAAATTTTCAATTTTAAAAACATCAGTTCTTTATATGATTGTTTTTTAATTTATCATAAGTATGCATATGATGTCTTTTTTTTAAGGTCATTTCATTTTTAAAATACCAAGCAATCAAATAGGTTTTGAACTTTAATAACATTTATTTAATTCTATGGAATTAATTGTACAAAAAAGTAAAATAATAGTACATTATAGAACAAGGTTGAGAAGTAAGCTATTATTGACCGAGTACTTTTAGATCCTGAGGCGCGTAGCGCCGAGGGATATAATGTTCGAGGTCTATATTAGTCTTCTCAACCGAGGTATATATATAATTTTTTTAACTACTAACACTAATTATCATATTTGCGTTTGATTAGATTTTGATATTAGTCATTTTCCATTTCATTTTTTAAATATCTTAAAATATCAAGTAGCCTGGAAGTTTAGTTTCATACAAATAAAACGAAATAAAGGAATGCAATTATTATTTGTTTGTATTTTTTTTGTTCAAATCAATTAAAAATAAAGGAAAATTTGTCATTATTAACCTAGGTAATGTTTTGTTATTATTATTGACCTAGCTTGAGAAAAATTACTTCTCATTGGGGCATTCGAGTAAATAATGACGATTTCTCAAGTTAGTAGTTAAAAAAATTCATTATCTCTTCTTCTTTTGGTTGTGCCTCGTTCGCATTTTAAAAATTTCCTCGAAAATAAAATATATCATTAAACACTAACACAATAAAGCAATGTTAGTGTGTTGTGTTGATTTAATAGTACATTATAGAACAAGGTTGAGAAGTAAGCTATTATAGATCCTGAGGCGCGTAGCGCCGAGGGATATAATGTTCGAGGTCTATATTAGTCTTCTCAACCGAGGTATATATATAATTTTTTTAACTACTAACACTAATTATCATATTTGCTTTGATTATATTTTGATATTAGTCATTTTCCATTTAATTTTTTATATATCTTAAAATATCAAGTAGCCTGCCTGGAAGTTTAGTTTCATGCAAATAAAACGAAATAAAGGAATGCAATTATTATTTGTTTGTGTGTTTTGTTCATTTCAATTAAAAATAAAGGAAAATTTGTCATTATTAACCTAGGTAATGTTTTGTTATTATTATTGACCTAGCTTGAGAAAAATGACTTCTCACTGTGGTAGGGATTGCAATTCCGGTGTTTCGAATCCCGGAATACCGGAAGTCGAACAAATTTTCCTATCTCGAAATCCCGGTATTAGCATTTTAAAATACCGGTATTTCAATATTAAAGGGAAAATAGTGTTTTATTTCTAAACTCAAAAATCCCTATAACGAAATATCATTTGATTGTATTTATTTCTATACATATTAAAATAGCTATTTTTGTATCAAGTAGCTAAGGACGAATATTTGCTGTTTCCGGACGAGGCGTTAGCCGAGTCTGGAATAGCAAATGAGTCCTAAAAAACCTTATTTAGGTACGTTATGCAAAAATATTTTTGTGTAACAGCTCTCCAAAATTTTCCAGAGTACCTAATCCGTTAGATACCAGCGTAATATTCGAAACCATAATCGAATTATTAATCGAATGGAAAAGAAAGCCTTGAATTTTATACTAAAATATTCAGTCCGAAAATTAAGCATTTTACGGACTGAAATGAGTCCGTAAAATAGCTATTTTTGGGAGCGTAAACGAAAAAATCCTTAATGTGAAACATCATTTCAGATAGGATATCATACAGGATATTTTTATGTTGATTGGTGATCCGGTTCGTGGAGATTGTTATCATAAAAAATAAAGCTACCAATAAAGATCAGAGTCTTAAATCATTTTCTATTTTTAATGTGAATTGTGATTGCAATTTGCAATTTTATTATTTGAATGTTCTTTTTTGATTATTTCCAATTTGCAATTTCCAAGACTGAATTATTATTATTATTTAAATATATTTTAAAATATAGAAAAAATTATATGTGATTTTTTGCATTAAATTTCTAGACAATACTTTGTGTGAATTCATAGAACGGGAAACATTTCTATTCTAATTAACATCCTAAGTCACGATTGTATAGTCATTATTGATTGTTTCCAATCAATGGCTGTCCTATATGTATTAACATTATACTACATTAAGGTAATTTAAATTAATTTTGGATTTTTGAGATCAATTAAACTCAAGCAAGTAAAGAAGTAATTGGAATTTTTTCAATTCAAAGGTATGGTTGAAAAAATCAAAAAATCACATATAATGTAAATACATTTCCATAATATGGAGTCTAATGACAGTTGAAAAATTCAACTTAAGTAAAATTGAATAAGTGATGATGATGAAAATCACATATAATGTTAATACATTTCCATAATATGGAGTCTAATGACAGTGGAAAAATTCAACTTAAGTAAAATTGAATAAGTGATGAAGTTTCAACTTTGAAATTGTCATCGCCTCAACGGCGTAATCGATAGCATGTCTGCCCAAGGATTCGAGCCAGGCACTGACGAGGTAGGTTCGAATCCCAACCGAAACACGAAAAATTTGAAGTGGAGTTTTTTTCTGAGAAACTTCAAACCATACCTTTGAATTGAAAAAATTCCAATTACTTCTTTACTTACTTGAGTTTAATTGATCTCAAAAATCCAAAATAGAAAAAATTGTTTTATTGAAATTTTTAATGTTGATATAATCGCAATATAATTGTTAACTATAACATGTTCCATTGTTGATTTACAAAAACTGAATTATTTTATTTTGTTATATTATTATTTAAATATATTTTTTATTCGCCTACATATTAAAGTGGTACTTTATTACTGTGATTTGCGGCCATAAAGTGTCACTTTTTAAGCATATATTTTGTTGTCATAGTTACGTCCAAAAAAGTAAAAAAACATTTGTATTTGTTTAAATTCTATAAAAACTAGAAATTTTTATCAAAGCAACCTTTAAATTCAAAATTTCATAATCCAATTAAAATTAATGTTATTATTTGTTGTCATAGTTATACAATTATTTTGAAAAAATAACAAATATTTTGTCAAAGGTTACTTGTTCAACATATTTTTATTTCAAATTTTATGCAAATTTATAACAATTTGCTTTAGAATAAATAGTACATTATTTAATTAGGAGCTAAAGTGATACTTTTTGTGTTGAGTCTATAGTTTGACGGCCGACCATAGGTACATACACTATTTTTTCGGCAAACGTTCAAATTATTTATAAATATGAAATTATAATAAACAAAAATTTATAAATATGATTTATTACCGTTATAATTACGTCCAAAAAGTAAAAAACATTTAAATTTGTATAAATAAAATTTTTTATCGAAGCAAGCTCCAATTCAAAATTTCATTATCCAATCAAACTATTTGTTATGTTTTGTTGTCGTAGTTACATACAATAGTTCAAAATTTCATAATCCAATCAGAATCAAATTCTTATTTTTTGTTGTCATAGTTATACAATTCGCTTGAAAAAATAAAAAATAACAAATGTTACTTTACTGCCGCCGTAATATAAAATAAAAATGGCGTTAATTTTGCAGCCGCTTTGATTATAAGTAAAAAAGTAAGACTTTAACTAACTTTAACTAAACTTTATAGCCGTTTGCCGAAAAACAATTTTTTTAAAAATATTTTGCTTGCGGCGAGTAAAAAGTAGTATATGACGCACGGACGTAATCTATTTTGGACTTTATGTGGGTGCAAATCGAGGCGCTCCAAAATCTTTAGCTCTACGTCCTTGCATCATACTGAACGATTAAAGTACAGAAAAAAGTGTTTTATTAAGATTTTTATTTTTTTAATCCCGGTATTAATACCGGGATTTCGGTTTTAGATTAATCAATCTCGAAATCCCGGTATTGATTTTTTCCTTAAAATTTGCAATCCCTACATTGTGGCATTCGAGTAAATAATGACGATTTCTCAAGTTAGTAGTTAAAAAAAATCTTTGTGTATAGTGTAAAAAAGAAAAATATGAAGAACTGTTTTAATAGTGTAAAAACAGTTGTTCATATTTTTCTGGTAAGCACGATAAGTGATAACATATACCATTATTGTTGTAAAACACAAATAATACTATTTTTATTCAAAATTTTATCGAGATAAAAATCTATACGATTATGTTGTTTAGAAGAATAACCCACTAGAACTGTATGTGTTCAAATGAATTGAATAAAAAATTGCTTTGAAAATCGAAGGAACCGTAAGAAACACTTATTTCAATTCCAGCTTCCTGGAATTCCAAAACGGCTTATGTCCATGCATCATATACTATTTTTTATTCGCCGCAAGCAAAATATTTTAAAAAAATTGTTTAATCTAAAGCAAAATTAAAAATTTTATAAAATTTGAAATAAAAATACGTTGAAAAAGTAAACTTTGACCAAATTATTTGTTATTTTTTCAACCAAATCGTATAACTATGACAACAAAAAATAACAAATATTTTGATTGGATTGTGAAGTTTTGAATTGAAAGGTTGCTTTGGTAAAAATTTCTGTTTTACATAGAATTTAAACAAATACAAATTTTTTTTTATTTTGAAAGTGTCTTAAAGTGTCGCTTTTTAACCATATATTTTGTTGTCATAGTTACGTCCAAAAATGTAAAAAACATTTGTATTTGTTTAAATTCTATGGAAAATAGACATTTTTATCAAACCTTTTTATTCAAAATTTCATAATCCAAAGAAAAATTATTGGTATCATTTGTTGTCATAGTTAAACAATTATTATAAAAAATAACAAATATTTTATATTTTTATTATATTTATATTATATTAATTTTTTTAGTATATTATAAGTTATATAATTATAAGTTACATAATCATAAGTTATATAACATAAGTTACATAATCAATATGCATCTTTACCTTATGTTCCTAGTTTAAGTGAATCACTTTCTCGTTCTTGTTCACATTATATACCTAACATCAAAATGACTAAGAGGGCTCAAAATAGAAACAGTTTTAATTTTACTAATTCTAAATCCAAAATTCCTAAGGGACAACAAAGTGGTGTTGTTTATAAAGTTAATTGTGATAACTGTGATACAGCATATATTGCGGAGGAACAAAACAAAAATTGAATATCAGTATGGGCCAACATAAATATGATTCTAGCAAAACAATTTATAACAACAATGTTTCTGCTCTAGCAAAACATTTGATAGACAAAAAAAAGTCCAAGCGGCACGTATATCCGCTAGAAATAGGTAGATTTCGAGATCAGACAGTTTTGTGTGCCAGTAGAATCTGATGTATCAGATTAGTTTAAACAAAACAAACTAATTTCAAACAGATATCGAACAAATTTTAAAAAGAAAATTAGCTACCTACAAGCAAAATTATATCTATCCAATTTTGCAACTAACAAATATCAAATCTACCACAGAACATGTGTGTGATAATTTATGACACAAACCTACTCTATATCATATGTCGTGCAATTACTGCAAAATATCAAAATAGTTTATTTCTAAGAAAAAAAATTAATTTCTTCTATTCAAATCTTTTATTTTTTGACTGTTATAAGGTTGACATTGACTGTTATAAGGTTTTTGGAAATTGTAGTTAGGGATTGTTGCAAACTTTTTTGTTGAAGCCAACAAGTCAAAAACCTCTAACTGCAGAGGTTCATATTTATAAGAAACGGATTAAAATGTTTCCACAGATTCTAAATTTATGAAGATTTTAAAAATATTAGTATCCAAACGGCCGTTATAACGGATTAAAAAAAACACTTTTTTTTGTAGTATAAAGCCTATAGTTCCTTAACCATGTGTCAGATTTTTCTGATTTACGAACTTGTCCAAGATATTAAAAAAACACACATTTTTAAGAAAGGTTTTTTGATCTGGCTCCACAAATGCAACCGTGAGAGCGCCGGTTGATTCAAACGCATTTTGTGTTTTACAAGCTTTTTTGTTGGAGCCGTTCACTCAGAAACTTCCAACTGCAGAGGTCTTTTTTTTGAAAGAAACTGATTAAAAAGGTTTCAAAGATTCTAAATTTATGAAGTTTTTAAAAATATTAGAATCCAAACGGCCGTTATAACGGATCTAAAAAACAGAGTTTTTTTCTAGTATAAAGCCTCTAGTTTCTTAACCATGTGTTGGATTGGCTGATTTACGAACTTGTCCAAGATATTAACAAAACGCACATTTTTAGAAAAGGTTTTTTGATCTGGCCTTATAAATGCGACCGTGAGAGTGCCGGTTGTTTCAAAAAAAAATTTTTTTTTGCAAACTTTTTTGTTGGAGCCGCTCACTCAGGAACCTCTAACTGCAGAGATCTATTTTTAAAACAAGTTGATAAAAAAGATTCCAAAAATTCTAAATTTGTTAAATTTTTTGAAATATTAGTATCCAAACGGCCGTTATAACGGTTTTAAAAAATCAATTTTTTTCAGAAAAAAGCCTCTAGTTTCTTAACCACGTGTCGGATTTTGCTGATTCACGAACTTGTCCAAGATATTATTAAAACACACAAGTACAGAAAATTTTTTTGATCTAGCTCAACAAATGCGACCGTGAGAGTGCCGGTCGTTTTCGTTATATCTCATATCGTTTATATACATATATATATATATGTATATATAAATTTTTTTTTTTTTTGTTTTTTTGTCTCCGCTTATCATATATAGTCGTTTGGCACAAAAATTTTTCCGAAATTCCGAGATGAAGCCCATTGCAATAGGTAGATTTTTATATGAAATCTACCTAAAACATATTTTTAAATTTCATGAAGTTAAAATTTTGATTAAGGAAGAAAATAAAAATAAATTATAAATTCATGAGGTGTGCCAAATGATTAAAAGTGAAGAATCAATATGTAATTTTAAAAATGACAAAAACGACTTTTCTAATAACTATTATAATTTGATCAAAATGTTTTAAAAGTTTTATATTAATGAGCTCTAGTACTAGATTTTACAATTTTTTAATTTTAACGTAGTAACGTATGTTAAAATTATATTTTACTTTTTGTTTATTGTTTTTATAACAATGTCAAATGCTTTTTGTTAATTTTTTAATTTTTATATTATTGTTATACATATATAATCCTGAAGATGGGCCTAGCCCGAAATATATAGATTTTTTAACAATAAATATTCATATTAATTCAAAAAACGGGTTTCATTGATGATACACAAATAAAAAAAATAATTAAAGAAATCCCGGCAATACAACTTCATAATATGAAAAACAAAATAGTATATGGCGCACGTACGAAAGCAATTTTCGACTTAATGTGGGTGCCAGTCTCGGCTAGCGCATCGATTTGCAAACTCCACATACGTCCAAAATCTTACGCTTTACGTTCTTGCATCATAATTTGTACTATTTTGATTGAATATCGCGATTTTATAGAACTCATTCAGGCGCCGATTGTTGAAACATAAAAAAATTGTTTTTGAGCTTTTCATTATTTTAAAATTTGAAACCTTGCCGCTAATAATATTTATGTTTTATTTTTCAGAAACAACGCGTTTTCATTTAAAGTATAAAGTTGAAAGAATTATTTTAATGCGAATAAAAATATGGGGAAGAGTGAAACAGAAAGTAGACTAATTCTTGTGATATATCTAATAATAAACTTGTAGATTGGGCTGAAAAAAGCTGGAAAACATTTAAAATAAAACATATCAAAAGTTTTGGGCAACTGTCTAAGTAAAAGTATATTGGTAGAAGCAGACGAGAGCAGAACTGGATACTAAAGGAAAAAAGTAAGTTGAATATTTTGATTGTATATAGAATCATTTTTACAAAACTTTCACTTCGTACCCGATTTTTATTATAATAACGATAAAAAAACATTCAAATAAAAAAATAATATATTTAAATTATCTTAATTGCGTATTTAATCTACAAAGTTTTAGTTTTCTTTTTTAAATTATACAATTTCTATGTAGTGGCGTCCTGAATATTAACAAAATAGGCGCCAAAAACTTGTTTGAACTGTTATAATTTTATATAATGAAATTGGGTGTGATAAAATATGAATTCACAGAATATACAAATGATAGGGAGAAAATAATTTGCACCCTATAAATTATATAGTTTTTGCAAAGTTATTTTTGTGAATATAGTATAAAGTATAAAGTTTGAATATTTACAGATAAGAGTACATAACAGTAAAGACGCGTTTTTACAAATTTTACGTGACTAAGAGTCAGGCAAAATTGATGTTCCATTTTGATCCTTCTAATGACGGTCTTTAAAAAGATGTTCTTGAATTTGCAACTGTCACTGAATGAAATTAGCCGTTCACTAAAAGTGTGTTTTTTTCCTATATCGGACAGATCAGACGGATAAAATACAATCAGTATCAGATATATCGTTTATCAGATATAATATTTCCTCCGAGAATTAACTGTCAGATATAAAGTTATCTCTGAGTTTTTTTGAAGAAAAAATAAAATTTTATTAAATAAACTTAAATTTTATTGAATTACTTATTTAAATTTGCTTTTTAATCGAAACTTTATCTACAATTTTTTAAATTTATCCTATGTACGATGACTTAAAGCGTTTAGATAAAAAATATATGTAAAAGTTTTCAGAGAGAAAAGATATGATCTGATTTATATCCGACAGCAGCCATTGTCATGCCAACTAAACAAAATTATTTGCAAATGGTCTAATATTAATTAGATCCTGTTGTTGTATTATTTTATTGAAAAGTGAAAACCATTAAATCGTGTCTTAATATTTTAATTTTCTTCTTAATTTTAAATCTAAATAAAACGGCAAACTTTTAAATACTTAATGAGAGTCCCTTTTTTATAATTTATCCTTTTTGTAACACGTAAAAATAAAACAAATCCTTTCTTCACTAAATATTTTATCATTGATATAAAATTATCCTTTAAACTTTTTGTTTTATGATTTGAACATGTTAAGTGTTAAAACATATTCCCATTACTTTGGTTTGTTGTTGAAATAATAATAATATAATAATGAAAATATTATTTCACTCAACTAGGGTGGGTATGCATTTATAGTGTGAAGAGTTAGTTATCTGTATAAAGTAGAATATGTGTAAAAGGTGTTAATTGTGTGATTGGAGTGGATCTATGTTGTTGTGACTGTTTGAATGTTGATAATATAATAATATGATATTATGATATGATTTTTACGGCATTTTTAATGAATCGGCAACAGTCACGAAACTACCTATACAAGATTTAAAAAAATGAAATTCTAAGAATGCCAACCAAAATTCTTACTATTTAAGTTGTGTTTTGGTTGAATGGGTCAAATAAAAATAATATGGCCTAATTATCTTGATTCCTGAATAAACGAGCTTCCGCTGATATCAAATCAATTTTATTTGAACTAGAAAGCCTATCGCGGTACACCAGAGCAACTATTGTGACCCATCCTTTTGCCGTTCAAATAAAAAAGTGCAGAACTGTCGCCTTTCAACATGGTTTTTTCAACAGAAAAAACTTAAAACTGTGTGAAATAATGAAACTGTGTGACTTGGGATAATGAAATTTTAAAGTCACAATGACGTAAAGAATTTTCTGTGTTTTTTTGTACTACTCAAAACTGTTAGAAAAATAGAAGAGAAAAATGTATGATGCCAAAGGTACTTAAATAAAATTGTGTTATTTTCTAATCAATTTTAGTTTTATTTCTACACCTTGTCTACTTTAACCTTATATTTTATGTTTTAACTACTGGGCTATCTTTTATTTCTATCATTAGTTTTTTTCATAACTGTTTTTCATGTTAAATTGCATATATCGTAGTTAAACCCTCATGCTCATCATCAAGATAAGAATTTTCAGGATTGTAAAAAAATTGCAGTAACGAAAATCACCACTTTGCATTTTAGGATTTGTTTAACAGTGATATATACACCCATAGTGTTATGAAGGTTATTACGCCCGAAATCACACCCAATCCGTGGACTTGTTGGACGAAAGAATGGTGTGCCATGGCTGTAATAACCAATAGTAAATACAAGACGGTGGTACATACAAGATTTTATTCTTTCCTTAATTAACTAAACAGTAAAAAAATAACTCAAACTGCTAACTTTTTCTTATTTTAATATATTATAAACAAAATAAAACAAATGGCATGAGTGTAAACAATTTAAATAATTATTTATTATTTGTATGCTGTTATGTAAATAAATATACATAAAATTAAAACGCACATGCGATTGGGAATAGGTATCAAAAAAAGCACAAAAAGTGGTAACAAGCCGGCTACTGTTTAAAAATAAACAAAAATATTTTCTTTGTCGTATGAACAATACATAGAATTTATTTTATTTTCGAGGCCACATTATGAATTCATTGGACTCTCTCTCGTTGATTATTGTATTTTATTTAAATGTTGTGTAATAGGAATTACAAATAACAATTTCTCGGTAGTAATTTTCCAAGGTCAGTGATAATTCAAAATGTTTTTTTAAAAAAACATTGAAAGCAAATGGACTAATAATAGCCGGAGGTCGTAAGCCGAAGGTTATCATCAATGAATTTTGCTTAAGAAATTTTCCAAAAACATATGAAAATTTATCATCGGTCGAGGAAATCACGATTAGGAAATGTTTTGCCAACTTAACTAAATAATTGAAACAATTATCTTTTATAGCTAAAATTTTTAAATAAATTTATTAACTTATGATTCTACTAATTTAAATTTCTGTACAAAAAAATAATATATTCGTGATAACTGCCCTAGGGAAATTAGCAGTCCAATTGAAATGTGTCCAATAAATCTTTATTGTTTTAATTGATAAATAAAATTTCTTATTAAAAAAACCCTGATGATAAAAAACGCCCATCTTATACAATCAAACAAGTTCAACTAAACGAAATAAGAGAATTTAAGTTAAAATGTGATTTTTGAACAAAACTTATCAAAGCAATTGTGATTATAATTTGAAAATAATTTTAATGAAATCAAAACAATTTGACCAATTGGAATCATACCAATTGAATAATGATAATTTTTTTGTAGGAAAATTTTCATTAGACAACAGGGTTAAGCTCATTAGGCTATAGGTTAGCAAACAATACAATAATATATACTATTATTATCGAAAAAAAACATACAAATAAAGCTGATATAATTAAATGGAAGAGAATAAATATATTTATCCACGACTACTAAAGAATATATGCTTTCCATGCGTATATCTTTCATTGTAATTGTAGTCATTCCACCGCTAGCGAAATAATAAATATTCTTCATCAGTTCTATAGGAATACATATAAAATAACAAACTTGTTTTTTTTTCGATGCTATCTTTGATGGATGTATTTCAATATGGCGATACAAACTTTTGCAGGAAAATTGGAAATTAAACGAAATACATATTTTGAAGTCGTGGATAAAATAGCATCTTGTATTCCCTTAGGATGAAGGCAATTCTTCATTCGGATGATTGCCTTCACTCGCTACGCTCGTTCCGGGAAACTTCATCCTCGTGAAGAATTTCCTTCATTCTAAGCTCATACAAGAATCTACTATTATCCACGACTACTAAAGAATATATGCTTTCCATGCGTATGTCTTTCATTGTAAATGTATTCATTCCACAACTAGTGAATTTGATTAAAATTCTTTAACAGTTCTATGGTTTATTAAATATTCCCCTAACAAATTAAACAACAAACTTGTTTTATTTTTCGCTATCTTTGATGTATTTATTTCAATATTACAAATGATACAGATGATTTCAATGATACAAATTTTTGCATGAAAACTGGAAATTAAACGAAATATTTTACAGTCGTGGATAAAATAGCATCTTGTATTCGCTTAGGATGATGGCAATTCTTCACTCGGATGATTCCCTCCACTCGCTACGCTCGTTTCTGGAAACTTCATTCTCGTGAAGAATTGCCTTCATTTTAAGCTCATACAAGTATCTACTATTAATTAATGGAGAAATGAGTTTTACTGTTAGAAATAAACTAATTTATCGAGCGCGGAACAAAAAATTTAATAAATTTTTGTCATCCGGCGCTAATTAACTTTTGTGTAACAGTAAAACTCATTTCTACATTAACTATATAAAACTTGAAATTCAAAGGCTAGAATGCTTAATTGAATAAATCCCACCATAAATATAAACGAGGACCTAGAAAATTCGCAGATTGAGATGACAAAAATTTGGTCAATTTTAATTCCACCATAGACACAGCCATCGATTATTTTCAGATTAAAGAACGAGTTCCCCATCGATGTTTCAATTATAGTTTGTGTGACGAACAATTAGACGAATGACAAAAGTGCGTCAAAAAAGAACTTTGCCCGAATCAATAGTCCATTCAATCTACAAAGGTTTAAAAAAGCGTTCATCAACACCCCAACGCGCATGTTGTTGTGGGACTTAAGTCTTAAAAGGCAATAATGTGTTGTTTTGACGCGTATTGTAATTCCAATGCAACACTTTTTATTAAAAAAAAAACTTCGTTGAATCCCCTAAAACTTTTTCTTTGTACGCCCGTCAGGATCAAAGTCTATAAACTTACCTGTCTGCCAACTTTTCGATGACTTCAAGCAGGTCTACAACTCTCTCGGCAGTAGGTAGTAGGCATAAAAGATTACGAATAGGAAGGGAATAGAGGAATAGTGGAATGGTGTCGAATAGGAATAGTGGAATGGTGTCGTGGAATAGCTACGGCAAAAGGACCTATACGAAGAAGTTATGATAATATGAGGCAGTATATTATGGGAGCGCCATTTGAGAAAATTGCAATGAATGTAGCTGGACCATTTCCGGCTACTGATAGCATCAACAAATATGTGCTAGTCATAATGAATTATTTTAGCAAGTGGCCAGAGGTGTGTGTCCAATACCAATCAGGAATCAAGAACCATAATAACTGAAGCAGCAATAAGCAATTAGATTCATATCAAGAAAGGAATTTTGAATCTACAATATTTCATGAAATCTATTAGATGCTTGGAATCAATAAATCCAAAACATCTGCTTCATATTCCCACAGCTGAGCCAAAGAGTAGATTTTCATGTTATGTGTTGATCTGGCACATTAAAGGGTAGATTATGGAGAAGCATTACTGGGTTGAAGCATTGGAAATTGCAGTCCAGCATATGATCACACCGTACATTAAACATTAAGATCGGTCTGATCACCGAGATGTAAAATCATTGGGATATGTGAGGTGCCAAATTCCATCTTTTTCCATGGCTTTTTTACATGAGTATAGATAGTGCTACTGTAGCTTTTTTGGCTCTTTCTGTGATATTTGATTTCCAGGTGAGCCCACCTAGGTATTTGGCACGGTACATAGGTATTTTGCTAGTTCTGCAAGTGCAAGATCACTTTCCTCCAGAGCAATGTAGCCAATATCATGGATCCTCTGCTTCCTGTTAAAAAGAATCATTTCTGTTTTTGCAGGATCATTTTCTGACCCACATTTTCGACTCATGTCCATGTTATTGCAAGGGCAGTTGGGACTGGCTCGTCTAATTTGACTTTGACTAGAATCGCCACTTGATTATTTGATTTGAGCGGTGGAACCAATGATCATCGCAAAAATAAAGGACTGTGTAAGCCGCAGTTCCAAATCAGAAACGTAATAAAAACGATTCACGGCATGCCCACGACTAATAATGAGAGGTACGCCAACGAATTCAATCAGTTCATTTTACACCCCAAAACATTGGAAAAACGTATAGGAAAATCTCAAAAACAATGCCCAAATTGCCATCTGATAGCTGAAAGCAATCTACGAAAGATTACGTATCAAATCTATGAAAACCTTCAAAGCTCTTATGACAAATAGTCTATCGCCAATTGTTCTGAAAAGAAATTGGGCTGCATCTTCATTCTTGCATGTCTGACTAATGAAAGATCAAACATAAAAGGTTTCGAAGTTTTAGAAGAAATTATTACTTAAATACGGGATCTGAATAAAGATTTTTTTTCTTCAATAAAACACAACACAACTTATTTCACTTCCATGTAAGTTTACGAACACAAAAATATAAAATAAAATGAATATATCGATATTGAGCTTC
The DNA here is from genome assembly GCA_963693315.1 of Diogma glabrata. Classification (NCBI taxonomy): domain Eukaryota; kingdom Metazoa; phylum Arthropoda; class Insecta; order Diptera; family Cylindrotomidae; genus Diogma; species Diogma glabrata. The sequence continues at coordinate 273,618,128 of OY856186.1, forward strand.
TTTTTATAATTGTTAACATAAAATCCTACAAATTTACTAAATAAATAGATAAACTATAAGGAAATATAATACTAAGATATATAACAAATAAGTTATTTATTTGACAACTCAAAAAAGTTTGTTATTTAAATTCCTAGTAAACGTCATAGCAACAGCCTAGTGCGATGTTTTTTAATACTATCCTCCTAGTTTGGTTCATACTCAAACCAATTTTTTACTATTCTAGCAATTTTGTACTAAACTAGGTAGTAAAGTTTAACTAGTGTTTACTAGTTTTTTATGCATATCGCCCAATAATTTATTTGTTTGTTCTAGTTTTATGATTATTTTCCGGGTGATTATTTTACGGGCGGCAAAGTAGAAAAATGCACTAATGTTTTATATAGCAACGGGCTTTTATTTAACAGCCGCAAAGTTTAACTTTCAGTCACGATAACTAGGATGTAAATAGTTATTTAAGTATTAAGGGCAGTAAGATTGTTTTACCGATTGAGAATATATGTTTTGAGATCGAGACGAAGTCGAGATCTCTAATATGTCCGAAATCGTTATAATACTTACTCTTAAGGCCGATTGATTGTATGAACAAGGAAAGGATGGATAGAAAAAAATCCGATTATAAAATTCTATCTTCATCCGAGGATTCTGTTTTTTGTCGATTGTAAGAACACGGATAGATTAATTTTTATTTTTGTTTTTATTGCAGTTTATAGCATTTTTTATAAGTGGCAATACTTTTTCTTTTCCTTTTCTATTAAATAAATTTAATTATAAATTATAAAACATTATTTCAAAATTGAAATTGAATATGTATATTAAAGTTATATTGAAAATATTATTTATTTTACTATTAATTTATATTAAAAACCAAAATTTTAAAACGCAGATATTTAAACTCAAAAATAAAAACAAATTCAAAACAAAACTTTTCTGCTATGCCAATGTCAAGAAAAAAGTTTTATCCTTTGTTTTATAGAAGAAAAATAGAAGATAGATCAAAGGATAGATCAACAATCCTCGGATAGATATTTTAATCTATCCTGTCCTGATTCATACAATACAAACGACGATTAATCCGAGGATTAATCTTCTATCCGCATTCATATAATCGGCCCTTAATGCCCCATGCTTATTATATTTTTTGCACGATCAATAAAAATTTAACTAACTTTATGTAAATAATATAATTCATTTTTAAGTTTTAATGTTTTAAAGAAAACTAGGTGGGCCCGGCGTGCTTCGCTACGCTTATAAATAAAGTTTTTGCGTAGACATTTTGTTGACGTAGAAGCAATGATTTCAAAAAGTGGTAATGAGAAATGCTAGCATATAATTTTTAATTTTTCTTTTTAAATATATGAATGAAAAATAATCAGAACTCTAGCTGATCAGTTCGGATATATGACAAATTAGCGATCAAATAAGTTTTCAAGTAAGCTTATTTGATCTCTAACTTATTTGATCGCTAATTTTTCATATATCCGAATTGATCAGCTAGAGTTCTGATTATTTTTCATTCATATATTTAAAAAGAAAAATTAAAAATTATATGCTAGCATTTCTCATTACCACTTTTTGAAATCATTGCTTCTACGTCAACAAAATGTCTACGCAAAAACTTTATTTATAAGCGTAGCGAAGCACGCCGGGCCCTCCTAGTTAATATATATAAGATAAGATAATTAAAAAACAAAGAAAAATTTTACGTCTATCCATCCCCACATCAATTCATAAACTAAATTCTCTAAACTTCAAAGGAAACTGGAAATGTATAAACTAACTGAGAGAAAATAAATATAAAAAAAGAAAATAAAGTTTTAAGTTTTAAATTCGTGTTTTTTTTACTTGTATGTAAACTTATAATGCATATGTATATAAATAGTTTTTCGTATATAATAACTTTTTTATTTATGATCCGAAAAATCCCAAAAATCTTTAAAATCTAAGTTACACTAATATCAGTTAGCAGTGAAAATTTCAAATGAATCCAAATTCGAATAAAAAAGCCTTAGGCTGTGCAAAGTTTTTTTTAGCGTATTAATATATAAGATTTCTTAAAATTTCAATCCAAAATAGTAACCTCTGCTTTTCATAATAATTCTATAGGTTTTTTGTTGCAAAACTTACTTTCATATTTTTTATATTTTCAAAATAAATTGCTTTTGATCTTTTTATTGCAATATTTTTAAAAGAATATTATATTTATAGTTGAATTTCGTAAAATATGGAGGGGCTGAAATCTCACAGCTCTGAGATATCAAGATTTCGGTCTGGGTTAAGGATTTTGATATAGTTTTCGGCAAAAACTTTTATGGGGACATGGTTTTAGTTTTGGGCAGCGATGTATATCAAACATAACTTTTCGTTAAAGTACATGCATTTTTTATCTGTGTTTAGATATGTATTACAAAACTAACACGAAACATCAATACGTTGTTGGAAAATTATAACAGATCATATATTAACATAATTTAGTGAAAAGATTATACAATCAGCAAACTACTCAAAAACCTCGCAATTTAGCGTTTCGAGAAAATATTTCAAAATCACAAATTCATATTTCTTTCAAAATTCCAAAAATATTGTTGAATAAAAAATTCAAACTTTTTTGAAACAAAATTCTAAAAATATTTCAAAAATTATTACAAAATCACAGATTAAAACTTTTTTCAAAAATTCTAAAAATATTGCAAAAATTATAACAAAATCAAAAATTGTAACTTCTTCCAAAATTATAAAAATTATAATAAAATCAAAAATTTTAAATTTTTTAAAATTCCAAAAATATTCCAAAAATTCTTACAAAATCAAAAATTGAAACTTTTTTCAAAATTCTAAAAATATGTATATATAAAATTCAAAAATTCTATTTTTCTTCAAAATTCTAAAAATATTCCAAAAATTAGGATTGAAATCAAAAATTTAAACTTTTTCTAAATTCTAAAAATATTCCAAAAATTCTTAAAAATTCAAAAATTGAAACTTTTTTCAAAATTCTAAAAATATATAGAAAATTAAAAAATTTTTTTTTTTCAAAATTCTAAAAATATTCCAAAAATTGGAATAAAATCAGATATTTAAACTTTTTCTAAATTCTAATAATATTCCAAAAATTCTTAAAAATTCAAAAATTCAAACTTTTTCCAAAACTCTAAAAATATTGCAAAAATTATAACAATATCAAAAATTGAAATTTTTTCCAAAATTATAAAAATTATAATAAAATCAAAAATTTAAAATTTTCAAAATTCTAAAAATATTCCAAAAATTCTTACAAAATAAAAAATTGAAACTTTTTCAAAATTCCAAAAATATTCAAAAACTATAACAAATTCAAAAATGTCCATGTCCAATTTCATTCTCATTTACATTTTCAGCAAACTATTCAAAAACCTTCAATTCGAGAAAATATTACAAAATCAAAAATTCATATTTCTTTCAAAATTCCAAAAATATTATAAAAATTATAATAAAATCAAACTTTTTTCAAAATTCTAAAAATATTCCAAAAATTATTACAAAATCAAAAATTGAAACTTTTTTCAAAATTCCAAAAATGATAATAAAATCAAAAATTTAAAATTCAAAATTCCAAAAATATTCCAAAAATTCTTACAAAATCAAAAATTAAAACTTTTTCCAAAATTCTAAAAATATTGCAAAAATTATCACAAAATCAAAAATACAAACTTTTTCAAAATTCCAAAAATATTTCAAAAACTATAACAAATTCAAAAATTTCCATGTCCAATTTCATTTTCAATTACATTTACGTCATAAAAGCAGCTACATATTTTTTCCCAAAAAATTGGCTAAAAAAATCAATGAAATCATTTTTTGACACGCTTGACAATATTTTTTTGACAAATTGATAATGCCATAATTCTCTATAGTAATAATATATTTTCATGTCATACATATTATTAATTTTATTTTTTTCCAAAAAATTGGGTAAAAATAGATAAAAATCTTTCTTTTGGCACACTTGACAACATTTTTTTGACAAACTTATAATGCAATAATCTAGATTTTGGTCTCACATACCAATCCCGACCATCAAGATTTCTCCAAATTTAATGTTCCTACTCGTAATCACTTAAAATGAACGTTTTTTAAGCAAAAAATATGAAAATTTCCTTGTTTTGACACACCTGACGATTTTTTTGACACACTTCCGGTACAGTTATCAAACACATCGTCCTTTCGGACCTGCCCATTGAGTATACCTATTTTTAGAAAAAAAATGTTTCAAATCCGTCCAGCGGTTTCCTAGATTTCATCGGTTGTGACGGACGGCCGGACGGCCGACAGACAGACATACATTTGTTTTTGCTTTTTTAGAATCAGTAGGTCCTAAAACGTCGAGAAATGCCAAAAAAAGTAAGGGTAAGAATTTCACTTTGAGCTCATGAATGTAATACTTAGGTCTTTCAGACCGAAGTAATTGCGCTACATAATTATTGAAATAAAAATTGTTATTATTCACACCGTGGGGTCTTCTTTACCGGTAAGTAGTTACTTACCGCCTGCATGATCGGTAAGTATTTACTTACCGAACGGTGAATTGTAAACGAAACTTACTATGTTTATTGACGAATCAGTAAACATGCAAAATCGCCTGATCGTGCAAAAATGTGTTTTTCGATTCGTTTGTGCGTAAATAAATTATTGTATGAAGTATTTTGTGATAATGATGGCATGTTTGGTTTTTTTCGAATTTTTAAAATGTCTAACGAGTTTAAAAAATTCAAAAAATGATTTATTCTACAATTAAGCTGTGCAGTGTGCGTAAAACGTTGTTTGTACGTACACTCAGGTTGAAAGGAAGATTACGCCCTTGGTTCAATAAAAGCCCTCCCTTCGCATCGAGTTTCAATATCAACCGCAGGGGTAATCTTCTTCTTTCAGCCATCTATATGTAAATAACTTATACGCACAAATGGATTGTAAAACACATTTTACATTATTAGTTATCGTGGTGGAAAGTTGTGCTTTCCGCCCCTAAAATGAAAACCCTTAGCTATAAAAAAATCATGATTTTAGAACATTCAAATCAAGTGTTGTATGAAGTTTAATGTTTATAGTGAAAACTATGGCCTGTTTAGTTTTCTTTCGAATTTTCAAAATTTATTGCGAGTTTATAAAATTCAAACCTCTTTTATTTAGCCAATCAGTTGTGCAGTTGTGCGTAAAACGTTGTACACACACTCATTCTGAAAGGAAAATCACTCCCTTCGTTCAATAAAAGCCCTAGCTTCGCGTCAAGCTTCAATATAAACCACGTGCGTAATTTTATTCTTCCGGCCCTCGATATGTATACAACTATTCTATAATCATTACGAGCTCAAACATTGAGACGTTGTTTTTTTTTTATGTCGCAATTTGCATTCCTTGTATTTCATTCTACGTTTAAAAACGACTCCTACGCTACTATCATAAGACTCCACAACTCCTACACAACATAAACAATTTTAATTTAATGTTTTTCTAGTTTTTTTTTCTAGTTTTACAAATATTTGCTACTGGTATTTTATTTATTTTTAATATTAGTTTTTATTATTTTACGCACAAACGAATCGTAAAACACATTTTACATCCTAGTTATCGTGGCTGAAAGTTGAACTTTACATCCGTAAAATAAAATCCCGTTGCTATATGAAATATTAGTATATTTTTCTACTTTACCGCCCGTAAAATAATCACCCGTAAAATATTCATAAAATTAGAACAAACAATAGTATATTACATATCTAGAGTTGTAAACAGCATTTTACATGCGAGGGAAAATTTTGCGCACGAGACGCGTAGTGTCGAGTGCAGTATCTTCACGAGCATGGAAAATGCTTTACAACTCGAGATTTGTTATATACTTTTCCTACGACTTTGTTTTAATGCCCAAACGCATATAATTACTTGAAAAAATGAACTCCTAATTACAAATTAAATGCAAATAGTTTACAAATTGTGGTAGGTTTTGCATTATTCTGTGTCAAAATGAATTGAAATATTTAATTTTTAAAAATCAAATTTTTTTTTAAATAAAAATTTTTCTTTTTATTAAAAGCGTGCGGTAATATATATATGAAAATCCATTACCGCACGCTTTTTTTTACTTACCGCACGCTTTTTTTTACTTACCGCACGCTATTTGAAATAATCAATTTACATGTCATGGATAGTGTGATGTAATTTATAATTTACTGTGATAGGAGTAGGAAAAATGCTTTACAACTCGAGATTTGTTATATACTTTTCCTACGACTTTGTTTTAATGCCCAAACGCATATAATTACTTGAAAAAATGAGCTCCTAATTATAAATTAAATGCAAATAGTTTACAAATTGTGGTAGGCTTTGCATTATTCTGTGTCAAAATGAATTGAAATATTTAATTTTTAAAAATCAAATTTTTCTTTAAATAAAAATTTTTCTTTTTATTAAAAGCGTGCGGTAATATATATATGAAAATCCATTACCGCACGCTTTTTTTTACTTACCGCACGCTTTTAGGTAGATTTCATATAAAAATCTACCTATTGCAATGGGCTTCATCTCGGAATTTCGGAAAAATTTTTGTGCCAAACGACTATATATGATAAGCGGAGACAAAAAAACAAAAAAACAAAAATTTATATATATATATATATATATATATATATATATATATATATATATATATATATATATATATATATATATATATATATATATATATATATATATATATATATATATATATATATATATATATATAAACGATATGAGATATAACGAAAACGACCGGCACTCTCACGGTTGCATTTGTTGAGGTAGATCAAAAAAAATTTCTGTACTTGTGTGTTTTAATAATATCTTGGACAAGTTCGTGAAGCAGCAAAATCCGACACGTGGTTAAGAAACTAGAGGCTTTTTTCTGAAAAAAATTGATTTTTTAAAACCGTTATAACGGCCGTTTGGACACTAATATTTCAAAAAATTTAACAAATTTAGAATTTTTGGAATCTTTTTTATCAACTTGTTTTAAAAATAGATCTCTGCAGTTAGAGGTTCCTGAGTGAGCGGCTCCAACAAAAAAGTTTGCAAAAAAAAATTTTTTTTTGAAACAACCGGTACTCTCACGGTCGCATTTATAAGGCCAGATCAAAAAACCTTTTCTAAAAATGTGCGTTTTGTTAATATCTTGGACAAGTTCGTAAATCAGCCCAATCCAACACATGGTTAAGAAACTAGAGGCTTTATACTAGATAAAAACTCTGTTTTTTAGATCCGTTATAACGGCCGTTTGGATTCTAATGTTTTTAAAAACTTCATAAATTTAGAATCTTTGAAACCTTTTTAATCAGTTTCTTTCAAAAAAAAGACCTCTGCAGTTGGAAGTTTCTGAGTAAACGGCTCCAACAAAAAAGCTTGTAAAACACAAAATGCGTTTGAATCAACCGGCGCTCTCACGGTTGCATTTGTGGAGCCAGATCAAAAAACCTTTCTTAAAAATGTGTGTTTTTTTAATATCTTGGACAAGTTCGTAAATCAGAAAAATCTGACACATGGTTAAGGAACTATAGGCTTTATACTACAAAAAAAAGTGTTTTTTTTAATCCGTTATAACGGCCGTTTGGATACTAATATTTTTAAAATCTTCATAAATTTAGAATCTGTGGAAACATTTTAATCCGTTTCTTATAAATATAAACCTCTGCAGTTAGAGGTTTTTGACTTGTTGGCTTCAACAAAAAAGTTTGCAACAATCCCTAACTACAATTTCCAAAAACCTTATAACAGTCAATGTCAACCTTATAACAGTGAAAAAATAAAAGATTTGAATAGAAGAAATCAATTTTTTTTCTTAGAAATAAACTATTTTGATATTTTGCAGTAATTGCACGACATATGATATAGAGTAGGTTTGTGTCATAAATTATCACACACATGTTCTGTGGTAGATTTGATATTTGTTAGTTGCAAAATTGGATAGATATAATTTTGCTTGTAGGTAGCTAATTTTCTTTTTAAAATTTGTTCGATATCTGTTTGAAATTAGTTTGTTTTGTTTAAACTAATCTAATACATCAGATTCTACTGGCACACAAAACTGTCTGATCTCGAAATCTACCTATTTCTAGCGGATATACGTGCCGCTTGGACTTTTTTTTACTTACCGCACGCTATTTGAAATAATCAATTTACATGTCATGGATAGTGTGATGTAATTTATAATTTACTGTGATAGGAGTAGGAAAATAAATTATTGTATGAAGTTTATAGAGAAAATCATGGCATGTTTAGTTTAATTTTCAAAATGTCTAGCGAGTTTAAAAAATTTAAAAATTGATTTATACTACAATAAAGATGTGCAGTTGTGCGTAAAACGTTGTACATACACTCAGGCTGAAATGAAGATTACGCCCTTGGTTCAATAAAAGCCCTCGCTTCGCGTCGGCCTTCAATATGAACCGCTGGCGTAATCTTCTACTTTCAGCCCTCGATATGTAAATAACTATTACAGGCGAGTCAAAATTGAAGTTACTATTGATTTTTCAAACTCTGGGAGTCGGAGTTAAATTATTGCTTTTTCGTAAAAAGGAATAATACCTACAAATATATAAATCCTTTTCGATAAACTAAATAATGCATTAATGTTGAATTACCAAATAACTTTTTTCTGGTTTTTTTTCTAATTTAAATTTTACATTTCTATTTTTAAACGTAAACACGTTTTTAATTCCTCATATACAAATAACTTTCGGTACATTGTTGTATCATTTTCTTATAGAACTGTCATGAATTTCAAGTAGAAAACTTGATAAATTTAAATTCTTATGGAATGGAGGTGGTTTATTTCAAATCAAGCTTTTATTTTAGGTTAACGATTTGAATTTCTAAAGTCTATTTGATAAATCGAAAACTTATTAAACGAGTTGATTTTATTTGAAATTAAATTATTTTTAAAATTTATGAAATTTTTGTCTAGAATAAAACTAAAAAAAAATAACTTTTTAACCCAGAAGTTAAATTGGAATTTCGTCAATCAATATCGAAAACAAGTATAGTCTTTGAACGAATAAAAGAAAAAATTTTACTTATTCGTGTTAGGAATTCATATAATTGTTGTTTAAGTTTTCTTTTTTTATGACGATAGTTTTTGTTAAATAGCAAGGAACTGGTTAGGGGTAACGTTATCGATTGAAAATTGTTTATTTTTATTTTTTTATATGTACCTCAAAATTGAAAACTATTTTGTTTTATGGATTTTTGTTTGTGAAAACTATATTAGTTTTACATAGTTTTTAAAACTCAACCTAGTAAGTGTGCCATTTTTATTTTAGAGTTCAAACTAATTGTTGTAATGTATTTAAATTTGTTGCATTACTTTTGACGCCATTTTGTTTATTTTTGTACGTTGAATAAAGAATAAAACTATAACTTTTTGTGCATTGTTATTCCATAGATAAACGTAGACTGTCCGCAAGTATCCCTCGTTTATGTTGATAACACATATATTTTCATACCTTCTCTCCCACTCTGACGAAATTGAGGTTGTTGTCTATAAACGAATTTTATTCCCACCACAGTTTATATTATGTTGTGTGGCCTAGGAGCAAGCAAACTGATGTTGAACTCAAAGTGCCCAGGAACGACTCCCATTAAGGTCAAAGTTTTTTTAATGGAAATCTTAACAACAAACTGATTTTTGAATTAACTGGTAGACAGTGAATATTGTTTATAAATTGAAAAAATTCTATTTGAGCTGGATATAGCCCAGAAAAATATTCGATTGAAAGAAGTTTTCAAGTGTAGTTTGGTCAAAACATTGATTGACAAAACATAGATGCCACAAATAATAGTTTTTTGTAATTTTTTTTGTTTACACTAAAATAATATATCAACACTATGCTACTGAATGATCTGAACTTGTACCTGTGACTAATAATTCTTAAAAAAAAAACTTTTGTTTAATATTGTCGTTTTTACTTTGTGTTCGTAAGGCCTACAAGAACATCCAAATTAAAAGCCCAAGTATTACCAAAACTTTGATTAAAAGCTTATCTATTAAAATGTTTTTCTGTTTTCATTTCAGATGTCATAATATGGGTTTCAAATGCGAATTATCGCATCACAAAATAAAATTAAAAGATAAATTAGATAAGGAAACTAAAAATCTAGATCATAAAAGACATAATAACTCATATTTTAAATTAATTATAAATAGTAATAGTAATAATAACTATAAATCTATAGAAAACAAAAATGCAACAAAAAAAAATTCAAAACAATTAAAATTAATAAGATCTTCGCAATCATTAATTGCGATTGATTATTATTGTAATTTAGTAGCAAATAAACTAATAAATTTAATAAACGTAAGTAAAAATAGTGACGATATAAAACTATCAGCTAATAAAACAACAGCAGGAATACCAACATCAACGTCACAATCAACAAGTAGCCATTTAATATTTAGACATTCATTATGTTTTTATGCAGTTTCAAGTGTTTTATTAGCATTATTTTATTTGAATACACCTATTGTAGCAGCAGAAACTGAACATGAAATGTAAGTAGTTTTCTTCTTCTTCTTTTTCTATTGTATTGAATTAATCTAAAAATGAAAAAGTCTCATATTTTTTTTCAATTTTGAAGATATCAAAAGAATTTTCTTAATTGTAATTGTAATGTTACAAAAATAGCATAACAAACTGAAAATCTTTGTATAAATGACAAGATTTTTTGTTTTTATCATAAAAGTTATCGAAAATATGCTATAACAATAAAAATCAATGTCAAGTATAAAGTGGTGGGTGCTTATTTTTTACTTGACTGTTTTGGCGACAGCTATTTGTTTACTTTGTGAAAACATTTAAAATAGTGAGATTTGGTGGGATTTGTTAGAATTTGTTCTTATCTTATCTAAATTACCTTCATACAATTCAATTTCTTTTAAATTGGAGGAACACCATTACAAAGGTTGAATTAATCCCACTTCAGTTAATATTGTTAGGAACTGTTATCTTCTTCTTATCACTCTTCTTACACAAGTATTTATGCTAAATAAAATCAAAATTTGTTAATATCACAAGCTTTAACCGAAAGTCAAAGTTTCAACACATTTTGACAGCATGCTTACAGATAAAAAAGTTCGAATCGTTGCAGGTAAAGGAACTTTCTAATTATTTACACCTGTCTCTAGATTGGCCATATGTGTCGACTAACACCAAACTCAAGCTATACAAAACTTTGATTAGTTCGATGGTGATATATGGGTTACAAAAGTGGACCCTTACACAAAATGATGAATCGCATTTATTTGTATTTTAGCGTAAGATCCTACGTTGTGAATTACCGTAGTTTATGTTCAAAAGTTTTCCGTATATGATCCAATGCTGGGTATGTGCAATGTAGAAATACAGTTTCATCCTGCTCCTCATCCATACACCTTCTGCAGAAGTAATTGGTGGGGAGGTTAAGTCTTGCGTGCTCTCCAAGCTGATCAATTGACCAGTGATGACTCCTACAAATGAACCAATATCATATCCTACCTACTGAAGGGCATCAGTTCTTTGGAGCGCTGCAGGTTTAGTCTGTACCCGATTTGCCTTCTTATCTCGCAGGTGCTGTTTGATCACCGGTTATCAGTTATGCTCTGTCATAAGTTAGTAATTTGATAGAGGAAACCGCCTTAGAACTTTCTTTTCTTGTAGAAGATCCAGTTCAGTCCCTTTCCTAGCAAGTGCGTCCGCTATATAGTTGCCCCTTACGCCACTGTGACCAACCACTCATATAATATGGATAGCAAGCTAGGATGGAATAATGAGACCGCATTTTTTTAAAAGGAAGTCTGTATTGTTTTTATTGCTAAGCCTTTCGTTGAACAAATTAGCAGGTGTGGATTTTCAGAAAGTGTCAATGTCAAAGGAATCTGAGACACAATATTGTTGGAAAGAAAATGATTCGTTTTTAAGTTTTGCTAATATGGTGAACCAATAGGACTAACGAACATTTTATAGATACACCTTTGGCAATTTTTTTGTGGTACATTCTCACTGAGAAATGACAACATTTTTTAAGGGTTGATCATGTATCACAACCACTACCAATAATATATCACAACCACACTAATACATATTTTGTCAAAAAAAGATTATGATTATGATGAGATTATGATTATGAGATTACGATTATGAAATGATCAACTCCGAGGTGGGAGGAGCTTGGCAAAAAAATCTCAATTTCGAGAAAAATCATATTTTTTTTTTTTTTTTTTAATAAAATGTGTTGTGTAGTAGGAATTACAATATGTGTCACAATAACACATAAAAACCTTTTAAGACCAAGGTCCCACAACAACATACGTTCAAAGGTGTTGATGGACGTAAATCTTTCTTTTTTTGTATTTTTATATTTTTTGATAAAGAAAGGATAACTAAAAAAAAATCCTATCACTGACAAAATATGACATAGGCCAATATTTTATGATAGAATAGAGAAAATAAAAGTAAATTAAAAAGTAAATAGCAAATTATTACAAAAATTTGCTGAACCAAAACAAAAATGTAGTTGCCAATAACCCAGCCGGTTGCATATTCCTTGATCCTGTGACGCACTCTCTTTCTTAAAGATTAAAGCCCACACATAATTATATGAAGGCTAGCTTCTTCAAGAAATAGCGTCTCATCGTCAATGATTATTTAACAGCTAAGAGGGTGAGGGTGCTACCGTTGACTGAATACAGTTCATCCGCCACCACCCCTAAGATGTCACCTTGGCTAGTGATATCTCACTGCTATTGCCAGTGGTGTGTGATATCTCACGTCAACTCGTATGTCAATAAAATAAAAACAAATAAAATACATATATCGTCAAAAAAGACATTTCATAATCAACAAATTGATATTTTCCAACTTCTAAAATAAGTCTGAGGTAGGAGGAGCTATTATCTAGGTCAGGGACGCTCAACCTTTTCGACCCAAAGAGCACTTTTTTCCCCAAACGTATGGCGAACGACCAAATGAGAATAATTGGCATGCTAGGAAAATGTAGTAATTCAAAAAATAGTTTTCGTTGAAAAAAAAAATTCTTTATTTTTAATAAGATGATTGACATTGAATATCATCAGCTATTTTTGAGTATTAGGATTCATAATTACTTTCAGCTAAACGTAAGCAATCATAAAGATGATTTCAGTCATAAGTGTACGGTATTTAGATTTTACATAATTCATATGGGAAAATGACGGTTCACATAAATATGTGGACCCAAAACATGAATGCATTCTAAGATATACATCTTTTAAAAGTGGATATTTTTCAATCGAAATAAAGTTCCATATATCAAACTGAGCACGCGAATTCCAGCCAATGTCGCTTTGTTCTTCAATTAATTGCATTTCTAAGCTACCTACATCCATACTAAGGCCCATATTTTTAAACGAGGATGAATCGTCGGATTAATCCGCGGTTTTCGAAAATCCACTGTTTTAACTAAGGCTATTTTTGATAATTATAAAGGTGGATAGATCTATGGATTTTTTTGGTGCTATTTTTGAATGGAGCTAAAATCTTCGATTTTCGATATCGAATTTTACATTAAAACTGCTTGTTGGGACACTTGTCATTTTTCCCAAATTTTCCCAGTAATATTGTTTTTGGAATTTTGTCCCAGTAATATATGTTTTGTATTATATTGCCCGCTATACTCTGAATTATTCCTATTAAATCACCGATTACCAATTGACACGACCCCGTTGCATAATACCTCAAACATACCAATATTTGTTGTATCGTGGTCAAAGGATACCCACAAAAGTCTAGTGGTTCAATTTCCTTTTTTATAATGCTTTCTAAATAATGAACTCCTTTTTTAGAAAATCTGAATCGCATCCTAAACTCTTACGCATTATAATATTCTATATCCATCCTTTCTTGAAATATTTTTGATTGTTTTATTCGTTGACTTATTATGATTATTTGGTAATCTGAATCACTAGACTTGGAAGAAGAAGAAGATGAATTAGCAAGATTTTGCATAGCTTTTCTTAGAAACTTTACTATACTTGAATATATTTAAAAACTGTTTGACGCAACGTAATGACGTTTTGTACTTTCGAATTTTGATAATGTAGCCGATAATGTAGAATCAAGATAATGTAGCCGCGGTTTTAGCCATCGATATTGAGGTATAAATCTGAGGATACATTTTTAATCCAAAATTGATTCAATGGATTTATCTACGTTTAAAAATACGAAAGAGAAGATAAATCCGCCGATTTATCTCTATCGACGTTCAAAAATACGGGCCTAAATGTTTTTTCGATTAGTACAGCCAAATTTTCTATATTTATTTTTTAAAATGGTGAAGGTAAAAATGAATTTATTGGACGAAGTACTCCAAAACAAATCTTTGTTTAAATTGCAAGAAAATGCTTTTCAAAATATTACTAAATTATTGGTAATCACGCATTTCTATATTTGACTTCATTTCGTCTGTTAAATTTGAAAAATGAAAATTAATCTTCCAATACCTAGTATTTTTCAACTGTTTTTATTAGTCGAGAAAACTGTTCAGAAACCCTTTTTATTTAGCTAAACGATTCCTTTCAATTACTACAACTGAAACAACCTAATATTTTCCAACCCAAATATTCCTATTGATCCATAATACTTCTATAATTAGCGATATCTAACATGCAATAACCTGATATTTTCCAACTGTTGTTATTTGGAAGTAGCTAAATCTGGATTTACTCAGAAACATGATATTCAAGGACCTCGCAGCGAAAGGAGGGCGCATCCAAATTTTAGACTTTGCTCTTTGTTTCTAGTCAAAAGTGTTTCCCATAATATGTTTTTTTAAAATTGGGTAGCCAAATGTATTAGTCCCTGGGCCTACGCCGATTTCATTTGATGATTACAACATATTTTATACTTCATAAGGCACCTGTCCTTGACGAGTCCGAAAACTTATGTTCTGTCATTTTCCTCCACTCGGCCGCTTTTCGTTCGGCAAGCTCCGAAAAATGCCGATTGCCCTCGATCTTGTAAATTTGCTACTACAAATTTTTTAACTATGGGGAGTGGAAATTTGTTTTAAAACACGAGGGTAGCCTTGTCCGACAAAAATTTGTCTCCTATTGTCGAGTCCGACAACCCAAACATGTCAAAATGTCAATTGTCGGACCCGAATATAGCAAACAGATGTTGTTGGACAAGGTTACCTTCGTGTTCTAAAACAAATTTCCACCCCGCATTTTAAAAATAATTGTGGTAGTAAACTTACAAGATCGACGGGAATCGGCATTTTTCGGAGCTTGCCAAACAAAAAAGCGGCCGAATCGAGTAAAATAGCAGCACATAAGTTTTCGGACTAGTGAAGGACTGGCGCCTCACGAAGTATAAAATATGTGGTCAAATGAAATTGTCCTTGTCAAGGACTCATCTACACCAATAAATATTGGTTATTTAAGTTAAACGATGAATCAAGTGCAATTGGATCTTTGCTTTATTTGTCAACTCATACCAGACCTGACATCGCAATTGCAACATCAATTTTAGCTAGACGTGTAAGTGATCCGAAAATATGTGATTGAAACGAAGTCGAGCGAGTCTTTAGATATTGAAGAAGGCCACCAAATCCCTAAAATTAAAATTGGGAAATAACGAAAATGATGGAAGCTTCAAGTGTTATGCAGACGCTGATTGGGCTGGTGATCACATCGATCAAAAATCAAAAACTGGTTATTGTTTCATTTTCGATGGGGCATTAATTACATGGATCATGCCGAAAACAAATATCAGTTGCGTTGTCTTCAGCCGAAGCCGAATTTGTCGCATTCACTGAGGCCTTACGTGAGCTCATTTGGATCGAACGAGTATTAAATGATTTTGACGAGAAAGTCAAAATGTTCCAGGACCAGTCAAAATGTTCGAGGACAATCAAGGTTGTATAAAATTGCTCAATGATCGAAACTGTCACTAACGTGTTAAACATATTGACATCAAATACAAGTTCGTACATGAACACATAACAACAAAACAAGTTGCAGATGTTTACTGTCCCATCAATTTGATGATCGCCGATATGTTAACAAAACCATTGGACGGGCCAAATTTAGCTGAACACGCCACAGCCATTGGATTACTGTAATTCAATTTTAATATACGTTCAGAAGGGGTGTTGAATGTATGTGCAACATTTATTAAAATTAATTAAATCAAAATTTATTTACTCATTCCGTTATCTAACATAATATGTGTAATGATTTACAACAGCGTAAACAAGACATTGAATATAAGGATTCCCACATTGTAAACCTTGCCCATATTTTGACGTTTAATAAACTAATTTTGTTCATATTCCATTTTGTAAAAGTTAAACTGAGTCGCATGTGTTTTGTTTCTATTAGTTAGTTTTCATAAAGTGAATCCATTTGCATTAGTCTTTTCTAATAATTTTATCAAAAAACGACGTTTCATGTTCAACTGTTAAAACAAGCGTGAAAGGGAGACTGAATGTCTTGGTCTATTACTTTATAATTGTTGTTTATTATAAAGTTTCATGTCATATGAAGAGCGATGTTATATACTTAGTTAAGAAATACAATTTCATTTTCTCAAGCAGGTATATGCTTCAACTTCATTTTCTAGGGGAGCCAAAATTCGTCTTAGTTGGGCCGCGCCCTATGGGTCCCTACCTAGTTACACCAATGTAGTTCACATAAGAATGTTTTAATGTATGAGCAATTTAGGGTGGCCCTTAGGTTGCTCTAGTGTTTTTTTTCATTGTACAGTTTGCGGCACCTCCCATTTCGTGTCAATACCCATAAAAATATTATTTGAAATCAATCGTTCAATTCTAAGGCGTGCCCCCGACCACCTAAAGTTGAGAGGTTTTGTTCTGGGCCTTAACAAAAGGTAAATTTTTTGTACGATTTTTTGTACCGTGTACCGTTCGTGTCAATAACCATAAATTTCGTGTCAATAACCATAAAAATATTATTTGTAAAATTTGAAATCAATTGTTCAATTCTTAGGCGTTGAAAGGCCACTTAAAGTTGAGAGGTTTTGTTCTCAGCCTAAACAAAAAATTAAATTTTTTGTACGACACCCTCCCATTTCGTGTCAATACCCATAAAAATATTATTTGCAAAATTTGAAATCAATCGTTGAATTTTAAGCTGTGCCCTAGGCACTTGAAGTTTTGGTGCTTAAGGCCGCGGGCACGCCTTAGAATTGAACGATTGATTTTAAATTTTGCAAATAATATTTTTATGGGTATTGACACGAAATGGGAGGGTGTCGTACAAAAAATTAAATTTTTTTTTAGGCTCAGAACCAAACCTCTGAACTTTAAGTGGCCGGGGGAACCCTTTAGAATTGAACAATTGATTTCAAATTTTGCAAATAATTTTTTTATGGGTATTGATACGAAATGGGACGGTGCCGTACAAAAAATTAAAAATTTTTTTTAAGGGCCACCCTAATGGCATGTGTTTAAAAAATTTGTTGATTGACTTGTTATTTTTGTGTTTGATTTTGATTCCCAATATAGAGTGTGAGTCATGATTCAAAAAATAATAAGATATACTCGCAACTTTTCTTTTTGATTTTGTCTTTCTTAGTGTGAGAAAGGGCAAAATATAAATTTTATATTTTGTTGTTTGTAGTTCTACTTGTAAAATATTATGCAGTGACGTCACATAAATGAAAACGAGCTGTCAAGCTTATCTAATTATTCTTTGTATCATGATTTGAGTTGAAATAAGGCTGCAACCGAAATAGAATAACAAATCAATTTATAAAATTTTCTTAGATGTTGAAGACTCTTTCTTGTCTTAGAGTAGAAATCAATATAGGGCGGTCGTTACATATATATAAACTATAGAAAGAATTCAATTCTGAGCAATTCCACGTCACCGCAACATCGATGTTCCCGACCCCCTCTGATTTCGATAAAATTTCATATACAGATAGCCAATGACAAAATAAAAATACCATTTCTTTCAAAAAATTAAATTTCGCTCTATAGACGACACAGGGTGGCGGCAAAGTTTTAGGGGTTTGCGAAACATGAGTATCTTTGAATATCGATTGCAACGATTGACTAAACCGATTTAAGTCATTTATAGCTCATTAGAAAGGTAATTGATAGAGGACTTATAAAAAAAATTACTTAAAATTTTTTAATAATTTTTTAAAAGTGTGTTAAACTTAAAAAAATATTTCAAAAATGGCGCTGTTGGGGGTACCCTCACTTTTACCACTTTTATTTCCAGAAAAAAAATGTTTAATTAGTTCGTAATCTAAAACAAAAGTTTCCCAGGTACAAATTTCTCGTTTTAAAAATAAAATTTTTACAAAATTTTCATTTCCGTTTTTTTTTTCAATTTTTTCTTTAACCAATGCAGTGAATCATGTATTTAACTCAACCCACCGGAATTCTTGTTTTATAATAATTTAATGACCATTTAACTATTTTAAGGATACAAATTAAGTATTTGAGGGTGTGAATGCTTTTTACATAATTTATCTTTTCATCCATTTTTACATGTCCGAAATTAATTTTAAAGGCATGGACAAATCAAGTACCGTACTTTGTTACCTATTAATAATAATACCTGTCATAAAATGAGAGCGCAGTAATGAAAATAATAGTCTTTAATAGTCTTTAAAAATAATATCATTTAACATAAGAACTGAATCTAAAAAAAAATCATGGTGCAAATTAATTGGTTCGATCGGTCGAAAATTGTATGGATTGCAAAAAGTTTCATAATTTGCACCATAATTTTTTAGATTCAGTTCTTATGTTAAATGTTATTTATTTGTTAGGAAGTTATTCTAGAAATATGACTAAACACAATTTTTCAACATTCGTACGTATGGAAACTAATAATTATTTATACAACTTCTAAGTGGAGAGGTTCGCCATACTGCATCTTTTATATTCCTTCTTGCTTAAAACTTCACCAATAATATGAAACCAATTTCCTAAATCGTTTGTATCAAGATTGCTTGCTGACTTTGCTGATTTTGTTGTTTTATCTTACCTTTCATTTTTCTCAAAAAATGAACAATAAAACGTAAAATGTAGAGCATCTTTGTTTAAAAATATTGATCAAAAGAAATGTCTTACAATTTAATTTTAAAAAACATTATGTTTTCAGATTTGCTGCAGGGAAATCAGATAAAGAAATTCTAGATCATCTGTTAAAAAATTCACGATATGATAAAAGACTTTTACCGCCTGTAGATGGTAAGTATTTAAACAGTTTACACTTTTGTTGTATTTTTTTAATAACATTTTGCTTTCAACTAATCATAAATAAAACTTGAGCATTAAGAATAAAGAAAGAAAATGCACTCACTTTTTATATACCTTTACTAACAGTAAAAAGCACTAAAGCTCAAAATATTTTTATCCAATGCGCACTTTTCAACTTCTTTTTAATTTAATTTAATTTTATATTTTGTTTTATTCTGATTTCAAGAAAATTATTTATTCATTAAATAATATTTTATGGATAAAAATAGGAAGCTGTTAGAATCTTCTTAAACATAAATAAAATAAAGAAATTGTATTTCTATTATCCATTATAACATAAAATTAACCGTATTTTGTTTTTGTTCTTTTGATTTGACATTTTCATTTATTAATTTCAAGAGTCATTCGTTTTTTCTATAAATTTTCAAATTAATATTTGATTGACATTTTTTCAATTATATTTGGAATTAGAACCAATAAAAATGTTTTTCGTCTTACATGATTGGTGTTTGTTAACATGTGTGCTAAAACGAATTTAATAGATAAATTGAACTTTTGAAAAGGTTTGGAAACAGTTTTCAAAATTTAATCGAATTGCTTGTTTAATCGAGTTGTAATTTGCCATCAATCTGAATATTACGATTTTGATGTGATTGCTACAATTGTACGGAATATTTTATTTCACATTTACTCGTATGATTTTTGAAATGACATAACCTAGTTAGTGAGTAACGCAGACAAAAACTAGAACATTGTAAACCTGAGATAGGAGACGAGATATAGGTCTAAGAGTAAATTTGGTTACAATCATGTAGTTTCTAAGATATTGTGTCCATATACACACAGACCAACCGATCACCACAACTAATATTTAGCGTATTTTTTTGTGTTCCTCACTTTGTCTCAGAGAGAAAAAGCTATGTCTTCCCATAGAAGTGTGTAACTTTTTCATTTGATTCAAAATTTTTTTTTTTTTTAATAAAATGTGATGTGTAGTAGGCATTACAATATGTGTCACAACAACACATAAAAACCTTTTAAGACCAAGGTCCCACAACAACATGCGTTCTATATTTCCAGGCCAATATTTCGTGATAGGATGGGGAAAATAAAAATAAAATAAGAGATAAAAAGCAAATTTGTTTTAAAAATTTGCAGGAACAAAACTAAAATTGGTTTGCCAATACTCCAGCTAATGGCATAATCCTTGATTATGGGACGCAGTATATTTTTAATGATTAAAGCTCAGATATATAGTTATATGAAAGCTCGTTTCTTCGAGCAAGCTACAGCGTTCCAGCATCAAGGAATATTCATTAGCTAAGATTGAGAGTGCTACCGTTGACTGAATACAGTTCATCCGCCAGCACCCCTAAGATATCACCTTGGCTAGTGATATCTCACTGCTATTGCCAGTGGTATGTGATATCTCACGTTAACTCATGTGGCAATAACAGGGACTGGAGTGCGCGGGATTGTCACACCCGTGGATCAAAAAATAGAAAAAAATTAACAAATTAATAAAAACTGATCCCTCCATGCGTATAAAAAATTGTACAATTATTACTAGTTTTTTTGTAAAATCCATAAGAAAAAACCCCACCACAAAAAAATAATAGTTTGTCCCTCACTGTGACTGTATAAAAAGAAATGAAAAAAAACGACGGTTTGGATTTTATTATAACCAAACATATAATTTTTCATATTTTATCAATGAAAAATAAATATGTCCATAATGACAAAATCATTCCAGTAAATTTTCATAATATACTTTAAGAATATTTATATAACTTAAATATTTGTTCCTGTCGTTAGAAAATATTGCTAGTCCATTATAAAATATTTGAGTTAAATAATCACTGAATTTAACAGAATAATTTACATTACTCTCGTAATTATTTTCATTCATTTTATAAAAATTAGCACAACTATAAAGAAAACATTTAATTTGTTTTGGTATTTTACATTTAGAATTGTTTTTAATTTATAATTTAATAAAAATGTTTGTGGTAGCAAATAAAAACAAATCAAAATGGAGAAAAGAGAAATTGAGTATGACATATCAGCGATCACAATTTTTTATGTCTCCCTTCATACAATTTTAATGTATGACACAGATAATCTAAGATACAGACACAAATAATCCGTAATAGGTCGTTTAGTCTCAAATAAGTATTCTTTCATAGGACCTTCTCGGTCAGTTCAAAAAAACCTCTGAAATAAATTCAATCTTTAGATTGCCTGTATGATGGAGTTTCGTGCCAAGTAACCAAAATAGCAATCAACTATAATGATCATTAAGCTTTAATAATCTTAATTCTCTTCACACAAGAAATCTAATATTATTTCTTTAAGCTTTTTTAACTATGTTATTTCAATTACTAACTACAATTGAAAGAAAATAAAAAAATAAATTAAATTATATAATTCAGCTATCCAAAAACAAAACCAAATCGATATTCATACAGTTAATAGAAGAGTGAATGGAATCAGTAATAACAAAGGACAACAGATCTTTGCTATCGTTAAATTTAATTATAGCAAATGTCTTATTTTCTTAATTATCATTTCTTATAATTAAACTAATTTCTTGAAACTTTATATATATATATATATATATATATATATATATATATATATATATATATATATATATATATATATATATATATATATATATATATATATATATATATATATATATATATATATATATATATATATATATATATATAATCTTAAACAAAAAAAATCTAATACTCAAAGAAAAATGGTTGACTTTTTGACAAAAAAACAAAAGCAAACGAGTAAAGAAATGAACTTTTTGAATTTCCCTTTTGTTTAGCTTGTGAGTTGTAACGTGCAGTTATGTTTTTTTATACCTTAGTAAATTCATTTGATTTTTTATCTCTGCAATTAAATTTATAATAAAAATTTAAATATTTTCTTTTTAACTTTTTGGTTTTATTTTGGCAACGCCATTTTATATTATTAGCTGTCAGATAATCTTTTTCCATTATCGTTTTTAGTCAATTTTAAATAAGATTAAAAAACTTAACATCATAAAATTTTAGGTGTTTGTTCTTAGCTCTTACGAATTGGGATACGATCTTGATAAAAACAATTATAAATTTGTAATAAAATGTAGAATGACAAAAAACTTCGATCAAATCAGCAATAAAAATAAATGTTTTTCTTTAAATTGGTTCCAATATTCAGAAATAAAATTCAAAATTTATTTTTTTTTTGTGGGTAGCATATGAGCTTTAGCTTATCTTTTAAATCTTAATTTCTAAACGTTTAGATTACGCAAATAATATATTTTATAACTTCTACTTTTATTGATATAAAAACTGATATAATTTATGTTTCTTAAACAAGATAAAACAAAAGAAAACTAATTTAATGGCTTAACCTAAATTTTAGAAATAAATAGCGATAAAGCAAATCTAAATAACAATCTATCTATCTCTTTGTTTACCTATGGGTATTATTTTCTGTTATGTTACGTTACTTTTTTTTGTCATAGTACCAAATGTTTTTAGATTTAATTTGTGTTTTATTTTTCAAAATTATTCTTCCGTTGTTGTTGTTTTTAATTCCAGATGCCGATTTTTGCTGTGGTATGGAATCACCTGAAATGGCATTCAAATCAGAACATAAGCCAAACCGTAGACCAGGAAGTCCAATTAGTCGGGGTCCGTTTTAAAAAAAAATCTAATTCTATTTTGTATTTACGATGAATAATTTTTTCTTTTAATTTTTTGTTATCGTTTTTAATTGTTTACGTTTTTTATTTTTGTGTACTAATTTCAATTTATACGAGATGTTTAAAAATTTTGCACTTAGAAAAATAATTAATTTTAAGAAATCATTACATCCATAATATTTAAACATTGTTAAAAATTCAAACAATTTTTTTCATTCGTATAAACATTAAAAAAACATCTGATTTTGGTTTACTTAAAAGCACGCACTCAATTATTCACAAATATACACCTCTCAGTTCTCACTTAAAAGCGTATGAAAAAAATTTAAAAAGACATAACTTTTATTTATGTTAAGAAAAGAAAGCTTTTGATTGGATATATTAATTTTTTCGTAGATTTCTTTGTTATGTTCTTTTTATGTTATTGTTAGAATTACGTTCTTTAATTAAAAGTTTGTTTTTTGCGGTTAAAATATTATAAAAATGAACAGCATGAATAGCAATAGTTGTTACTTGTTAGTAAAAGTTTAAGTTATGGATATTATGTTTTCGTACAGATATATGTGTTGTATTCTTTGATTTTTGTTGTTTAATAGTTGTGATCGTATTTAAAGAAACAATATAAAGAAACAAATCTTACAATAGAGTACATTTTTCTTTGGAAATTTGTTATACATCATAAAATTTTGCATTTTTATATATATATATATATATATATATATATATATATATATATATATATATATATATATATATATATATATATATATATATATATATATATATATATATATATATATATATATATATATATATATATATATATATATATATATATATATATATATATGTATATATATATATATATATATATATATATATATATATATATATATATATATATATATATATATATATATAACAGATTAATAGTTTAAATATTAATATCTTTCACTACCATCGACCTTTGAATTAAAATACCAACAAAATTGGCCAAGTGCGACTATAACTCACTATCAAAGAAGCACAAAAATATGCAAAGTGATATTCAAAAAGCTTTGCATCGGATTCAATTGTAAGAATCGAGTCAGAAAAAGTATCAAATACTAAGTTTGTGTTCGGTCGAGCAAATGTGATTAAAAAAAAGAAGGCAGTCTTGAGGACTGCCGACAGAAGTGAAAACTTAAAACTGTGAAATAGCTGTGTTTTTATCATCTAAATACAACAAAATCTTTACTTCCTTGACCACACTTCCACACTTTTGTTAACTGAGAAAAACATCGAACTCAATAAAAAAGAAAAAACCAAAATATGAATCAAGAGAACGAGAGCAAAATTATTTATAATATATTATCATTAATTTCAATAATACTCAGGTTATTTGAACTATCAATTGCGTTTTCTTTATTAAAAAGTATAAAGAAAAACGCACAAATCAAATATGACAAAACAATTTTTTTTATTTTGCTTAAAAATACAACAAAATCTTTACTTACTATAGCACATATACACATAACACACCCCAATTAAACGGACAAAGCCAATCAAATTCAATAAAAAAGAAAAAAAAAACAAATTATCAATAAAGAAAATGAGAATAAAAAATAATAAAATAACAAATGATTATAATTTATCTCACTCTCTTTTAATATTTATTTCATATTTAATATTTATTTAACGTGACCATGACTCGAATATATAAATTTTTCCCCATATAAAATCGCACAACGCGCCAAAAGATGTTTTTCGGCAAACGTCTGTAAAGTTTTACTTTACTGCCGCTAGAGAGAAGGTTGAAGTCGTACTTTTTTGACGTTTATTCAAAGCGGCTATGAAATGAAGTAACGCCATTTTTATTTTTTTTTTACGGCGGCTGCAAAGTAACTTTCATATTTTTACGGCGGCAGTAAAGTAGTTTTTAATATTTTTACGGCAGCAATAAAGTAAATTCATATTTTAACAGCGGCAGTAAAGTAAAATAACATGATATTATGAATTTGTTCAAAACAGAATGCATTTCAGTTCATTTTATTGAATGAAAATCAATAAAAGTTAATTTCAGAAAATTTATTACCTTTTATTTAGCTTACTAAATCATATTTATAAAAGAATTGATGCATTAATTTCATATTTTTAAACAAATTTAAACGTTTGCCGAAAAAATAGTGTATTTAATTCGGAGCTAAGGTGACTTTTTGTGTTTCGTCTATGATTGCCAAACTATAGACTCAACACAAAAAGTAGCACTTTAGCTCCTAATTCAATAATATCCCAATTCATTTTAAAAATGGTACAACAATCACCAACAGAGAATTGAAACAAATGAAAAAAGAAAACAACAACAAAAAGTATAAAAAACCGAATAGCTACAAAACATTTCTTTTTAAAACTGCATAAAATAATGAGATGTCGTAAAAATCACCTGAACGTATTCTAAATTTTTCTTCGCATTGACGTCACACTGTGCTAAAAGACAATAGCAATAACCTTAAAAAACCACACTATCGATAAACTTAAATACCGTAAATTTTCCGCACTCAAATGGTAGTTTTTTACTTCGGTCTGAAAGACCTAAGTATTACCTTCATGAGCAAAAAATTAAATTCTTCCCCCCACTTTTTTGGCATTTCTCGACGTTTTAGGTTTTACTGATTCTAAAAAAGCAAAGAGAAAATGTATGACAGACAGACATACATTTACATATTTTATATACATTACCTACAATATCTAGAAAACCGCTAAAGTGATTTCAAAAATTTGTTTTTCTAAAAATAGGTATACTCTATGGACAGATCCGAAAGGACGATGTCTGTACCGAAAGTGTATCAAAAAAATCGTCAAGTGTGTCAAAACAAGGAAATTCACATATTTTTTACTCAGAATACGTTCATTTTAATTAATAATGTAGTAAATGATAAAGTGGAAAAATCTTGAGGGTCGGGATTGGTATGTGAGATCAAAAACTAGATTATTGCATTAGAAGTTTGTCAAATGAAAAATGTTGTCAAGTGTGTCAAAAGAAAGATTTTTATTTATTTTTTTACCCAATTTTTTGGAAAAAAATAAAATTAATTATTTGTATGAAATTTTATTATTATTATAGAGAATTATGGCATTATAATTTTGTCAAAAAAATAATGTCAAGTGTGTCACAAGAATGATTATCATTTATTTTTTTAGAAAAAAATAAAATTAGTTATTTGTATGAAATGAAATGTGATGTACAGGAAATTATTATTATTGAGAATTTTATTGCATTACAAGTTTGTCAAAAAAATATTGTCAAGTGAGTCAAAAAAATGATTTCATTTATTTTTTGGCCAATTTTTTAGGAAAAAATAATTTAATTGTTTGTATGACGTATATGTCATTGAACATGAAATTGGGCATGGAAATTTTTGATTTTGTTATAATTTTTGCAATATTTTTAAAATTTCGGAAAACGTTTGAATTTGTAAGAATTTTGGAAATATTTTTAGAATTTAGAAAAAGTTTAAATATTTGATTTTATTCTAATTTTTGGAATATTTTTAGAATTTTGAAAAAGTTTCAATTTTTGATTTTGTTATAATTTTTGCAATATTTTTAGAATTTTTGAAAAAAGTTTTAATCTTTGATTTTGGAATAATTTTTGGAATATTTTTAGAATTTTCAAAAAGTTTGAATTTTTGATTCTATTTAATATTTACAACATTTTCGGAATTTTGAAAGAAATATGAATTTGTGATTTTGTAATATTTTCTCGAAACGCTAAATGGAGAGGTTTTTGAGTAATTTGCTGATTGTATAATCTTTACACTAAATTATGATAATTTATGATCTGTTATAATTTTCCGGCAACTTATTGATGTTTCGTGTTAGTTTAGTTTTGTAGTAAATTTCTATACTGAGATAACAAAATACATGAACTTTAACAAAGAGTTTTGTGTTTGATATACATCGCTGACCAAAACTAAAAGCAATGTCCTCATAAAATGCCGAAAACTATATCAAAATCCTTAACCCAGACCGAAGTCTTGATATCTTAGAGCCTTGAGATTTCAGCCCCTTCATATTTTTTCTTATTTTATTTCATGGCAATGATATTATGGAAAATAATGATGGGAAAATCAATATTTTATTATTTTTAGCACTGCCTGCCAAAAAAATAATTAATTTTATTATTAATATCGAAATGATAATGATTTGAACGAATCGGAAAAAAAGTAGCAATAACTTTAAAAAACTGCATTATCGATCAATTTAAAGTAGTAAAAAAAATTTTTATGATTTTTATGAACTCACGAATAAAAAAACAATAAGTTTAATGGCATTTAATAAAAATTTAAAAAAAAAACAATAAAAAATGTACCACTCCTGGAATTGAACTCTCGACCTATAGAACCGTAGGCGAGCGCGACTAGTTGTTTGAAAATTTTATAATTCTGTTCATACTTTTAAAAATACTTTTACATAAACTTACAAAAAACATACGATTATTCTTTTATAAACGCTGGTTTATAATATACGTGTGACCAATAACGACGCAGATGACAAACGCAAACAGTGGCCGGTTTATTCCTGTTATTTTTCTGGAATACTACCTGCAGTGTTAATGCCAATGGGTTGTGTTGTACATTTTCCCTTATTATAGAAAATGAAAAAGCTTTGAAGGGGTGTGTGTCCTGGTCTAAGATTTCTACATGTTTTTGGAAAATTTGATATTCATTTGGACCATTAATATTGCCTTTAGTAATTGTAAATTCTCTTACCGTTTTGGTTTTTGTTATGGGAATGCGAATTCTTATTCCGGCATCATTCTATGTCATCCAAAGCTATCTTAATTAATTCGTCTCGCCGATGCGCACCATATACCCTAACAATTAGAAAAATATTTAAACAAACAATTATTTGTATGTAAATTATCAATATTTATAATATTTTCAAAATGCTTGCTTCATCAATAAATATTTGTTATAATCTGTATTTCAAAAACTCTTCAATATTTTCTTTTGTTAAAATTTTAGTTCTTTTGGGGCGATAACCTTCGGATTGACGTTTCAAAAAGGCAATTAAATTACAACAATGACTTATGTTGATGTTTTTCTCCATGTTGATTTTGGCTTTCAACATAGAGTATGTACTCCAAAGAGTAGTTCGCTTCATAACTTTACTGTTTTCATTTAAAAATGCAAATTTTACCTTTTCACTTATTGTAGCAACTTTTTTCGCCGTTTGTCAGTCTTGAAATTTTTTATAACGAGCAGTGGTAAATTGGTCTTGATTTTTCATTCACTGCTTCATTTGCTGCATTTTCAATATCTGATGGCACATCAGAATCGGAATCACTCATAATGCTTTTCAATCATTATCAATTGTAACAATAAATTATTTTAATGTTGATTTATTATGCATGAAACCTCTAAACAAAATTTTGTTTTATGTCTATAGTAAAACGAATTTTGAATGACTGTTTTGATTTGCAAAAATTTAGTACAAACATTTTACTTCGGTCTGAAAGACCTAAGTATTACATTCCTGAGCTCAAAGTGAAATTCTTACCCCCACTTTTTTTGGCATTTCTCGACGTTTTAGGACCTACTGATTCTAAAAAAGCAAAATAAAAATGTGAGTCTGTCTGACGGCCGTCTGGCCGTCGGCCGTCACAACCGACGAAATCTAGAAAACCGCTGGACGGATTTCAAAATTTTTTTTTCTAAAAATAGGTTTACTCAATGGAAAGAGCCGAAAGGACGATGTGTTTGATAACTGTACCGGAAGTGTGTCAAAAAATCGTCAAGTGTGTCAAAACAAGGAAATTTGCATATTTTTTTGGAAAAAAATAAAACTAATAATATGTATAACATGAAAATATATTATTATTATAGAGAATTATGGCATTATAAGTTTGTCAAAAAAATAATGTCAAGCGTGTCAAAATACGATTTCATTGATTTTTTTAGCCAATTTTTTGGGAAAAAATATATAGCTGTTTTTATGACGTAAATGTAATTCAAAATGATGGACATGGAAATTTTTGAATTTGTTATAGTTTTTGAAATATTTTTGGAATTTTGAAAAAAGTTTGTATTTTTGATTTTGTAATAATTTTTGCAACATTTTTAGAATTTTGGAAAATTTTTTGATTTTGTAATAATTTTTGCAATATTTTTAGAATTTTGGAAAAGGTTTTAATTTTTGATTTTATAAGAATTTTTGAAATTTTTTTAGGAATTTTGAATTTTAAATTTTTGATTTTATTACAATTTTTGGAATTTTGAAAAAAGTTTGAATTTTCGAATTTTTAAGAATTTTTGGAATATTATTAGAATTTAGAAAAAGTTTGAATTTTTTATTTTACAATATTTTTGGAATTTTGAAAGAAACATGAATTTGTGATTTTGTATAATATTTTCTCGAAACGCTAAATTGCGAGGTTTTTGAGTAGTTTGCTGATTGTATAATCTTTTCACTAAATTATGTTAATATATGATTTGTTATAATATTCCAACAACGTATTGATGTTTCGTGTTAGTTTTGTAACAAATTTCTAAACAGAGATAAAAAATACATGTACTTTAACAAAAAGTTATGTTTGATATACATCGCTGCCCAGAACTAAAAACTATGTCCTCATAAAGATTTTTGCCGAAAACTATATCAAAATCCATAACCCAGACCGAAGTCTTGATATCTCAGAGCTGTGAGATTTCAGCCGCTCCGTATTTTTTATTTTGAATTCAACCTTTCTGCCTTATTTAGACCTAATAATTTCGACACTAAATTACAAAAAATATTGTATGAAACTGATGTTAAAAACATGTTTTATGCCCTCGATGTGTAGTTTAACTCGCGTTTTACTGTAGTTTAATTCAGCTGACGCCTCGACTTGAGAACTTCACATACGTCCAAAAACCTTAGTTTTACGTTCTTGCATCGTAATTATAACATTGGCAATTCAACTCACTAAATAAAGTTTCGATAAGGTCCAATAAAAACGCTTCATTTACTATTTTCTAACAAATCAAAACGAATTGTATCGATTATTTTTCTCTGGTGGGAAGGAACAGCGAATATTTTCAGCCTACTTAATATATTAATTTAAAACAAAAATTCACATACAAAATTATGTCAAAATGCAATTTGCAAATAGTAAAAATGTCCGTTTTCATTCATAAATGATTGCATGTTTATGTTTATTTGTCAAAAATAAATTACAAATTTATATTTACAATAGATTCAAACAAATATATATTATAAAAACAGCTTACTATATGAAAATTAAAATTTATAATTTTTGTTTTCTTTAAGTTTAAACGATTAGATTAGATTTTAGTTTTTTTTTAATATCATAATTAAATTGTGTTCGTGCAAAAAATAGTATATTTACGCCGGGAGAGAGCATGTCATCTCCCTCAGTGATAAGTAGTTCTCAGGCTTCGCCTTCGGTTTCCAAAAGCACACCTCGAGAGAAAAACATGCATATTTCT
This sequence comes from Diogma glabrata, assembly GCA_963693315.1. Lineage (NCBI taxonomy): Eukaryota > Metazoa > Arthropoda > Insecta > Diptera > Cylindrotomidae > Diogma > Diogma glabrata. The sequence continues at coordinate 273,648,560 of OY856186.1, forward strand.
CCTTTGATGTATAATCTAATAGTGTGCTCTAGTTTTGTGTATAAAATGTAAAAATTATTTGTTTAATTTTAACTAGTAAAAGATTTTCAAAGTTATTTGAAATTTTCGTTATTTGAACATTTTCGAAATTAAATGTTAAAATGGTTTTCAAAAACCAGCAAATTGTTTTGAACTACTATTTTTTGTCACTCTATATGTAGGAGAATTTATTTACATAGCAACAAGTATTCATCGCGCACTGACGACGTAGGAAGACGAACTGATACTCGCAGATTATCACGGTTTGACGCAAATGATAGAGTGCCCCACTAGAATCTCAGACAATTTACATCATAACAATAATTTGCTGGATCTGTTTTTGACAAACGAACCAGATACTACGAAGACGAAAGTTGAACAACCCCTCGGAACATCGGACCATCTACTAATATCAGCAATAGTGCAATTTACATCACCGACACAAATTAAAGCAAATCCTCGTCGCGTTTGGAACTATAAACGCGCCAACTGGGAGGGACTGAGAAACTTTTATGATGAAACACCTTGGAAAACTATTCGTTGTGTTGATCAAGATCCTAGCACTTCGGCAATAAGAATGTCCGAAATCATAAAAGACGGAATGCGGCGGTTTATTCCAAATCGATTAATCACTCCTAAAACTAGCCTTGGTTCACGCGGGATGTTGATGAGGCAGTGAGGAATAAACGCAAAGCATTTAAGACATATAACGCTAATAAAACACCTGAAACCCATAGCGCCTATAAGAAAGCCAGAAATATTAGTAAATACAAAATAGACTTGGACAAAGAAGCGTTTATCCAGAAGAAAGCAAAGAAATTCGCCGAGCACCTATCTGGCTCACGTAGTTTCTTTCAAGCAGTTAAATCAGTCCAGAGCAATTTTACTCGATCCTCTATTCCAACCTTAGTTCTGAATGACATTCCCGTGAGCGACTCGAAAGAGAAGGCGGATCTTTTGGATCGTATATTCGCAGAAAACTCAAACATAGTTGAACCTCCCCATTCTCCTACACTCATTCCCCCAGTTGTAACGAAAATGAAACCAATTATTTTTCGTTGCAATATTGTACGGAAAATGCTTCTTTCTATCAATATCAACAAATCTGCTGGCCCCGACGGTATTCCACCCCTCATTCTTAAAAATTTTGCTAGGCAACTAGCTCCAATTTTAACAAAAATTTTCTATTTATCTTATAAAACCGGAATATTTCCCTCTGGAACAAATCGCTGGAAAACCATGGTGAAACATTCAGTATTTCACTTGACATTTCTAAAGCATTTGATAAAGTGTGGCATAAAAATCTCATAGCTAAATTAAAATCTTATGGCATAGACCATCTTAGTGTCTCATGGATTTATAGTTTTCTTACAGGTTGCCAATTTCATGTTAATTTAGATGGTATCACATCCAATATTTTCACAACCAATGCTGGGGTTTCCCAAGGTTCTGCACTCTCACCAACCTTGTTTCTTCTATACATTAATGACTTACTTATTTCCACAGTGCACCCAATCCACAGTTTTGCTGATGACAGCACATTGCATGCATCACACGCATCTCCTAAATTTCGATCTCATACTGCAGTTACCACTGATAGAGAGCTGCTAATTGATTCTATCAACAAAGATGTGGAGCGTATAATGGAATGGGGAGATCGTAATCTTGTTTCATTTAATCCAACCAAAACCAAATTATGCCGTCTTTCACGAATAGAGCGACATAAAAATTTCCCTATTAAAATAAACCACGAGGAATTGCGTGAGGTTGAATCAGTTAGACTTCTTGGAGTGGATATTCAAAATAACCTGAAATGGAATAAACATAAACAACATGTACAACCTCGCTAAATCTGCAATGCAAAAATTAGGATTCTTGAGTTGATGTAAAAAGTATTTCAATCCCGAGCAAATTTTGCTAATCTTCAAGTCCTTTATTCGTCCATGTATGGAGTACTGCTGTCATGTTTGAGGAGGTGCTTGTCAGTCAACAATAAAATGTCTAGACTCTGTACAGAGAAAAGCAATACGGTTGATTGGTAATACCGAACTAACGGACCAGCTTGATTCACTCCAGCACAGAAGAAATGTGGCTGAATTATCAATCTACTATAAATATAACTATAGCGAATTCTCCTCTAAGGAAATTCAAAATATTCTTCCATCGTGTGCGCAGTATAATCGACAAACAAGAGCTGCCGAGTTATCCCATGCATTTGTTGTACAAATACCTCGTTGTAGAACTGTGTCCTTTCAGAACGACTATTTTAATAGAGTGGCCAAATTGTGGAACTCAATGCCTCCCTCTGTATTTCCCGATGAATTGTCCCCTCAGGCATTTAAAGAAAATGTCCATTATCATTTAAAACAATTAGTTTGGTTATCCCTATATCCCCATTCCTTCCATTTTCCTCATCTCCTTCCTTTATAGTTGACATGGTATCTTCGGATATTCAAAGAGTCTAAATAATGAATATTTCATATTTAGTGTGCTAAACATGTCTAACTAATTAATAATAAAAAAAAACAAACAAACAAACAAACAAACAAAAAATTATTGTTTCAAACTTCAAACTATTTATTTTCATGACTTACTAGTATACATTAAATGTATACTAGTAACCCGACTAGCATTACATAAGAGCTCAGATCTGGACCGGAAACGGCTTTCCCTATTACTGATAGAGACCGTATCAGGCATACTGAACAGGTCCTGATCAGTAATGTAACACCTCAAATCAATATCCAAACCGGATCAGGCAGCCCTACTAGAAACGGACCAGGATTATTTAAAATAGGGAATTTTCTTTAACATACATTGCAAAAATTACAAAATTTACTACTACATACATTAGAAACAAATGTGTATAAAAATATTCCAACTTTATACTTACCTATATGTATTCATAACACAGAGAAGCGATAACTAAAGTATATGTGAAATTTCGCAAACTATGTATATCTAAAATGGATAATACTCTAGTGAATTTTTACCAAATGAAATTTATTAAATGAAATAGGGCTCAGATCCGGACAAATAGGGCATACCTTAATTGGAAAATCAGACACCGAAAGAAAAAATCTTGCTTGATTCAAACATGTTGCATTGTTAATCGAAAATTAAGTGAAAATTGGGGAACTAAATACGTTAGTGATTGTATCAACCAACGCTCCGTATTTAAACTAACAATTTAACCGTTGTTGATATATTTTTTTATAAGTATCACAAACATATTTGATTTAACCATGTTTGTAGTTGAGTCAGTTATGATTTAATTTTCAATTGACTACAAACGTGGTAAATTAAAAATTAGACTAAAAATAGTGATATTGAATACGTTTGTGATAGAATCAAGCAATACGCCGTATTAAATCTTTTGGTTTGGTACATCTTTGTTTTGTTTTTGCTGCTATCGATGTTTGTATGGGTTCGTTTTTTTCGTAAATATAATATTTGAAGTTTTTTATATTAGAAGTATGTATTTCGCATCAATCCCGACAAACATTTTTATGCATAAAGCTAGCGTTCGTATATTTACGTTCTAAATAGGAAATGTATGAGTGTGATTTTGTTTGTAAAGGATGCGTCCATTTTTTCGCCATTTTTTTAATGATACGATTTAAAAGACCAAACATCAGAAATCAAAAAATTTAAATATTTGAATTATGTGTAGAAAATTATACTAATTTTCTATAATTTTCTGATTATTATGAAAAATTAAATTAAAATATCGATAAATGGACATGAAACAAGACAAATAAAAAATATTAAAAAAATATAATAATTTTTTTAAATCACCAAAATTAATTATAGAAAGGGCCTGTTTCATTAACGATATTTTTGTTATAACATTGACTGAAAAATTTCTTTCGCACATAATTTTATATGCAAATAATATGGAAATTATTTAAATCAATTAAACACATCTAAATTATTTCCTAAAGTAAAATGTTAAATAAAACCAGCCATGTTAAAATATATAAAAACTTTTTATTTTTCTATTCTTTTGTTTATTACTTTTCTTTATTTTGTTTATTAGTTTCTTTTCACCTAGTTTTTTATTTTAACGAACACAATAATTTTCAAACAAAAACATGAACAAACGAACTGAAAAATATGAACAAGAAAAATTGATCACGCCGTGGTTGATTTAAATAATGAAAATTGTTACGTTTTTTAAAATAAATTGACAACGCTACATTGGTTAAAATAACCACGTTCGTATTAGACGCAAAATCAAACAAGCTTTGTAGTTGATTCTACCAACGTTTTTTTTTCGGTGGATATGATTCTGATCCGGCCCTGGTCCGGCATTTACTACTAGGGATGAGATAGGTTTTCGAAATTCGGGCCGGATCAGGACAAATACGGCACGCACTAGTAGTGAAATCAAGTGTGATTTCTGATAGGGGTCGAATACAAATGTCCTATAAGGATTTACCTTATTACACCCTGATCCGGCCCGGATCATAATACGGCATACCTGAACAGATTGCTAGTCGGGAAGTCATGAAAATAAATAGTTTGAAGTTTGAAACAATAATTTTTTGTTTTTGCATACCAATAAAGAAAAAAAATTAAGTTGATTTTATTAGTTTTGGCTTATTAAGTGAAACATAAACTCTTGTATTCAACTCTGGCGTTACTGGGTATTAGACCTATCCCACGAGTTCCATTCTTCTGGCCAGAATCCTTCAAGCTAAATTACGTCGATTTCCTGGCATAATAGCCTCCATAACGCCGTTGGTACATAAATCGCTTACATAATTTTTGTAGCATTTTATGAGCGGGCGTTATGAATTCATAACGGCCTGGTTATTATAAATGACTTTATATACCACAGTCCCCGTATCATAGATTTTACATAATAACTTTATATCAAAGTGAAGCATAAACTTTTATGGATGGGTAAAGAATGCAGGATTTTTAGTTATTTCGTTTTACTCATCCTCAGTTATGAGGATGATAGAATGGTGGCTGCAACAAACACCGTCAACCACCAAACAGGACCATGAAACATATAAACCAGGCATAGATCTGAATAAACTTAAAAGATTATTATTATTTTTCTGTTGTCTCATTAAAATAGAAATGTGTCGTAGTTAAAATAGTTAAACAAAGTAGAAAACAAAAGCTCAAATTATAGCATTAACTTAATTTTATTTCTATCGACTAGTTTGTGTACTAAAAATTAATTTTATTCTTTTTCACATTATTCCAGGTACACTAACTGTTAATGTAAGCGTATTATTGTTAAGTTTGGCATCACCAGATGAATCCAGTTTGGTAAGTTAATCAATATTTCATTGGCAATTATTAGAAATGTTTGTTGTACGAAAAGTTTTAAATAAATATTTGATCGATCAATATTTCTTAAATTTAATTTTTTCTAATCAAATCAAAATCAAATGTTTTTTATTTTATTATAAATCCACCTGTCACTTTTAAAATTATATTATGGCTAATCGACGATATAAGCAAATACACAGGGATCGTGCATTGCTATTTGATTCGACCGTCGCGCTTTAAGTGTTAGGGTCTGTAAATATTGGCTTTTTTTTCAACCAATTACACGTAAAATAAATTTTATGATCTAGGTAAAATTCCGTTCAAATTATTCGATTGTTTTGTTGTTTGTCAAAATATTAAAAAGAAAACAACGTAAATTAGGTACTAGTTATGCGATATTTTATACAATGTATATAAATAGATAAATATTTATTAAAGTATTAAGTAAACGACAAACGTCAAAACAATTTCAAATAGAACCAAAAGTTTGTAAACGCAACACTTGGCGCGTAACAATCAGATACGCACGTTCCCTATATTAGTTTTAATATTGTGAGCTTCGTGGATTCCTCAATAATTCTCAATGAAAGACATTGCGAGTTTAAAAAGGAAAAGAGATGGCAGATTTACTTTTTTTTGTCGGAAAAGTCTGACACAATTGTCTCTAGAGAATCATGGCGAGACTTTCAGTGTTGTAGTTAATACATATATCCAGCCTTTATAAATAATAATCGATTAAATTAAGTCTTCAAGTGAAACTTAACTAGAAAATGATTGAATTGTTTTAAATACCACAGATGACAGACACTTGACAAATGACTACGATCCCTTGTGAAGCATCAGAAGAACCAGAAAATTTATATTTTAGCTACAAACAGTACACAAAACTAAAAGATTATAATAATAATATTATTTCATTTCAGTTAATTTAATTTTATTTTCATTTCAGAAATACGAAGTAGAATTTTTATTACAGCAACAATGGTATGATCCACGGCTAAGATATGCAAATCAATCAGTTTATGATTATTTAAATGCGATTCATCATCACGAAGAAATATGGCTGCCCGATACATATTTTATAATGCATGGAGATTTTAAGGATCCACTTATACCAATGCATTTTGCCTTAAGAATATATCGTAATGGTACTATTAATTATTTAATGAGGTAAAAATACTGTTATTATAATTTCGTATATTTGAATTGTATTGAATAGTGTTGCCAATTTCATTTCTTATCGAGTTGTTTAGATTTCCGTTTTATGTACGTAATTCTTCCATATATTTTCGGCTCGATCACTAAATCAAAAGTAATGTGTACAAATACATTATTGATTTTAAAGGTTTTTCAGTTGCTTTCGTTCATTCGTTTCTTCATTTAGTCGATGTGTTATGTGTGTGCGGAACAATTTTTTCGCCATCAGTAGCCCTATTCCGGTTCATCGTGAAATAGGAATTGACAAATAAATTATGGCAATTTTTTCATAACTAGTATTCCGTGTCGCGGGAAATAACAAATTCGTATTAGAATAGTAGATTCTAGTATGAGTTGAGAATGATGGCAATTCTTCACGAGGATGAAGTTTCCCGAAACGAGCGTCGCGAGTGAAGGGAATCATCCGAGTGAAGAATTGCCATCATTCTATACGAATACAAGATGCTATTTTATCCACGACTGCAAAATATTTCGATTTATTTCCAGTTTGCCTGTTAAAGTTTGTATCACCATATTGAAATACATGCATCAAAGATAGCATAAAAACAAAACAAGTTTTTTTATTTTATATTTTATATATGTATTGTTCTCGTTTTAACCTGTTTATATTACTATACCAACAAATGAAGTTTTTAATTTGTTAGGGGAATATTTAATAAACTATAGAACTGTTGAAGAATTTAATTATACTCACTAGTTGAAGAATGAATACAATTACAATGGAAGATATACTCATGGAAAGCATATATTCTTTAGTAGTCGTGGATAAAATATTTCTTTATTTCATTTATTGCACTTTTTTCTCAATTCCCAATTCACAGGGAAATGCTGAAATAGGCGTACTGTAATTTTTTTTCGATAGTTTTTATATCCATTATTTTGAGAAAATAATGTGCCTGTAATTGTCGTAATCGTTAATATGATTCCCCGATTCTTTAATACATAGTAGTTGAGTAAAATTTATACATCAATTATATTTAATATTTGTTTAATTGTTTGCATAATAAGTAATGACCAAAAATTCTTCAATTTAATCTGATGAATTAATCTAATGGTCATATGATTATTGGACAAACAATTCAAATACAATACATAATGTATCTAACGTCACTCCGACGAGGATATATTTGGTTTCCTACATCACTCTCTTATTATAATTTTAATTAATTCTACCAGATTTGTAAATAATTTATAGTATAAATATGTAAACAAATATTAATTTAACTTTTATTTCATTCATTTTTAATTCACAATAAAATTATTAAATAAATAATAAGACAATCATTATTTAAAAAAGATTAAGATTTCAGTAGTATCAATGTCGACTAATATAAAATTTTATTATGCATGTGTTGTGTCAATCACGATATTTTACATTACATATTTACATATTTATAATTTAAACATTTTTTTTTTTGCTTACTTCATTTCTTTAAATATTACATTTCTTTATGCGTCACTTTTATTACAATTAATTTTATCACAAAAGATAAATTTATTCCAAAAGACACAAACAAATTTTATCCTTTCGAAAACTTTTACAATAAGTTTATTTTTGTTTTTCATAACTTGCATTTCCTACGCGAGATAAAAATGTTTTCATCTCTTGTAGGAAAATATACTATTTTTAATGAAATTTGGTTAAAACATTTTTTCTTGTGATTTGAATACCTTGTAAGTTTTTCAAATCAATATATTAATTTTTCGATTTTATACGAATTCAAATAAAAAAGCATAATTTACAATCGAAAAAGTTGGTTATGAAATTTTCGAATTTTTAACTTTTTCAGTGCTCATTTTCTTCGTTGAAACCTTAACTTTAAAATGGAATAATAGTATATTATACACCGGGGTGATAAAGTTAATTTTCTACATTGAGGTGAATTAAGAACCGAAATGGAGAAAATTTTCTTCACCGAGGTTTATATATTATTTTTTTTACTACTTGATATAAAAAATGCACAAAACTCTTAATTATTCACAAATTGAAATGTCAATTAAGGGCAATGATACATATAAAAGAAATGTCTTTCAGACATAAAAAATTTCGCATCTAATTGGTGAGGGGCGGTAACAATTTTTAAATTTTACGAAAATATTTTTGACTGAAAGACAGAAAAAATATCTTAAGGACATAAAAACATAACCTAAAAAGATATTTTTTGCTTGAGAATTGAAAATGATTACTTGAAAAATGGATTTAAAAAGTACGTTTTACCAATAATCAATTACAATTATCTTAATTTGATTATTTAATTACAACTAAAATAATTTGTTTACTTATTCATATAGATTTAGTCGATAATTGCAACAAAAAATAAAAATTTGGTCTAATTTGGTCTAATTAAATTCAGTTAATTTTAATTGATTTTTTGTAAAACTTACTATTAAAATCCATTTTTCAAGTAATCAGTTTCAATTGTCAAGCAAAAAATATCTATTTAGGTTATATTTTTATGTCTTAAAGATATTTTTTCTGTCTTTCAGTCAAAAATATTTTTGTAAAATTTAAAAATTGTTGCCGCCCCTCAACCAATTAGATGCGAAATTTTTTTTGTCTAAAAGACATTTCTTTTATATGTATCATCGCCCTAATAAGCAAATGGTGAATAACTACAAATTTTGTTTTGGTGAAACAGTGTATATTATATCATTTAAAATCAACATTTAGGCGTATTGGATATTTATTATTCAGGACTGCTTAGTTAGAATTTTAATTTCAATGAATTTTTTTTTAAAAACCATATAAAAATCACATATAGTTTGGCAACGGCAAACAGTGTTAATTACATATAGTTTGTATTAAAATATATAGCTTTTATTTATTTTTGATATGAGATTGAAAATCTATTGAATTTTGGCGAGCCAAATTTAGATCTTTGTTAGCCTACAACTCACAACTAAACTAAATTTCAACAGAATTCTGTTTAACATGAATTAAATTTCAAATAAACTAACCTAGTTGCCTTTTGAAATTAAACAATTGTCTTAAGTTTTCCATTTGAATAAAATTTACAACATTATAACCGTGACTAAAGAAGATTTTGCATTCATTCATTATTTATTATTATTAGAATAAAATCAAAACACTTATTATTTTTTAATTCAATATTATTATTTTAAGAAGAAACTAAAAAAAATCAAAGATGTATTCAGTTTAACAAACTAACAAAAGTTGTATTTTCATTATTTACCAGAAGTGCGTTCGATTACTAAATGAGATATTAACCATTTAATGAATCATTTAATGAATGACAGATAACAGCGTTCGAGAACTTGAAAAACCGATTTCATTTAAATTTTCATTTAATGAAACCACGCCTCTTTTCATTTAATTTTAAATGCAGTAAATAGCATATTTAAGTTTTAATGAAGTTTTTTATTTAAAAAAATTTCAAATCGAAAACCATAAAATTTTGTTTTATAATTTTTAATTAATTTAGCAAATTAGGTATTACGAATTAATTGTATTATAATGAATTAAGGAATCAATTTTATATATTATAATAATTAATTCTCAATTGAAAAATATAAACAAAATGGATGAACATTTTGAAATTAGTGAGAGATAAAACCAACAGCTCCTATTACCAATTACATTTAACGATCGAAAATAAAATTAATTAATAAGTTTTTGCAACCAATTCAATCACCAGTATCAAACTGCAGATTCCTTAAAGTTTTCGAGTTAGTTATAATCTTAAAATTGAATTCGTTTTTGAAAATTTTTAAAATAAATTTAATTACGACGGAAGTAATTGAAAAATAATGCATTAACAAGGAGCAAGATTTTAATTTGATTATAACTTTTATACTCCAACATTTCGTTTATTTATTCATAGAAGTGTCAAAATTTTTCAAATTTGACATTATATACATTAAATGAAATTCGTTCGAATACTAAATGAACATCGCGTTTTTTGATTGGTTCATTAAATATTTAATGAAAATGAGATCTCATTAAGTTCTCGAACGCACTCCTAGGTGCTAAAATACTTATTATTAGGTGTGGGGAATAATTATTAGTAATTGTAGCTGAGAAAAATAACTTTTGTCTTGGGTTTTTGAGTAAATAATCGAAATTTCTCATGCAAGTAGCAATAAAACAATATATTGTTCGTATGGAAAAATATCGTAAAAAATGGAAAAAAACAAAAAACAACTGTTTCATAATCGAATTTTAGGCTAATCTTGCGAATTTTTTTATCGTAAGTAGGCTTTGGAATTGATGAACAAGATTAATCTCCATGTATTATAGTGTCATTTACATTCGATTAACTGTGGTTAATGGTTTTTTAAATGACCAAAAACAAAACAAAAATGGAGAAGGTTAAAGTCTTACTCAATTGACGTCAATAAAAACGGCTCTGAAAGAACATAATGTATTATATTATTTAACAGCGGCAGTAGTGATGATATTACAGACTAATTAATGTGATCCATCTTTCAACCGTATAGAGTCCGACAATTATAGACGAAACCAAGTAGTCACTTTGCCTGTGAATAAAATATACTATTTTTTGGAAAACTTTTCAGAACTTTATTTTGCATATTCCGCAACATCGGTGTATGTGGAAGACTATTTGAGAACAAATTCCATTCCATTTTAAATATGAATGTTTTTTCTATTTAAAGAATTTGTTAAGAACAAGGATAATTTGTTAGCAAAATTTTATATTTACCCCAAATCAGAATTAGAAAAAATAGTTTTTCTATTTTGCGTCTAAAATAAAGTCATTTCGATACCCAAATGCGTATCGGCCTAAATGGCCTTCATTAAGATACGCAAAGTTTTGTTTTTCAAGGTTGGTCACATTGGTCATACAAACGTCAGTGAAAGTTAAAACGAATAATTATATAAATAAAATTATTCTTATTAATTAATCTTATTATTAAAAAATAATCTAAATTAGTGTTAAATATTTTAATTAATTAAAATAATTAGTAATAATAACAAAATATCAAATTGACTATATTTTAATAAAATACACATTTTATGAAAGCTAGTTTTGCAACCAAAAAATATATAGAAATATGATGAAACGCAGAGCTTACTATTTTGAATTGACATTTTTAGAAATTTTCTTTAAAACATTAAAACATAAAAAATATTTTTTAAAATTTCAAGACAAAAAACGCAAAATAGAAAAAATAGTATAAAAAACTCGTTTCATAAGACGTTTTATCGCACTTATCCCTTAGAAAACTCCCCGCTGCGCGGGTCGTTTTCTAAACGGATTGCGTGCGATAAAATCGTCGATTATGAAACTAGTTTCTTAATATACTATTATTTTCCTACAAGAAATGAAAGCACTGTTTTTTTCGTAAGCGTTTCGTTTCGTTTTTTAACCAACTTTTCCGATTGAAAATTATGCTTTTTTTATTTAAATTCGTATAAAATCGAAAAATAAATATTTTGATTCGAAAAAATTACAAGCTATTCAAATCACAAGAAACAACGTTTTAACCAAGTTTCAGGAAAAAAAATTATCTTTGCGCTAGATAAAAAAACGAAAAAACAGGTTTTTAGTGTTCTTCTCGAACATTTGAGGTTATGTTGAAAACTGACCGATGAAAAAGTTTTAGATTTTTTAATTATCTACAACTTTTATTTTAGTTTTTTTCGATAGGATGCATATTTCAGTCACAAATCATAAAAAACCAACAATATACCCTCAAAACGTATGTTTAGTTACCCGCACCCCCTTTCCGGAACTATGACCAAGTTAAGTTGATTTTCTTAAATTTACTTAATAATTTCCTCCAAATTTGCCGACCATCCAATTACCGAAGAAAATATTAATATTATCCAAATACTGCTAAGAATTTTTTTGTTTCAATACTGATTGACCCTGGTCTATAATCATTTAAAGAAAGCGCAATTTTTTTAAGTTTATCATAGTAGGCGGATTTTTACGAATTTGTTGGAATTTATCGTAAAATAGTAGATTATACAACAAAGAAGAGAAATGCGCATGTTTTTCTCCCGGGGTGTGTTTGAAACCCGAGGGCTACATATCACTGAGGGAGATGACATGCTCTCTCCAGAGCATTGTTGACAAGTGTTCCTCATGTGAGGGCACGCCGCATGATGCAAATCACCTATCCAATTGTCCAGAAAAATAAACCAACCTGACGAAGGAAGATTTGTGGTACCGCCCAATGGCAGTAGCAGAGTTCCTGAATCTGGCCATGGATCCGGAAGAGGAGCACGGCACCGTGACTACAACAACAACAACATGCTCTCTCTCTCTCGAGGTGTATATACTATTTTTTATACGACCACAATATAATTATGATATTAAAAACTAAATCTAATCGTGTAAAGAACACGAAAATTATAATTTTTAATATTCATCATAGTCGGCACTTTTTATACAAATTTGTTTGATTTGTTATCGTAAAAATTTCTGTTTCCATGAAAACTTTCATTGTTGTCATGATTTGTTATTTTTTACTCCCTAGGGAGTAAAAGATGCAATTAGGGGAAGGTCTACTATTCTTGACAACTTTAACTAAAAAGTTTTAAAAAATTTGATTTTGTTCATGATAAATGAATGTTTAATTTTATGAAACTGACAGAAAAAATCTTGATTTTTTTTATCACATTTATTCGACCGAACACCACCTAGGTATGTTTGGATATTATCTATTTTTAAATTGTCATATTATTGTCTCTTTTGTGCATAGAAAAATGTTGATGAAAAAATGCAAAAGAATAAAATTAGAATATTATTGAATTGAACGAACGACCGACCGCAACTTAAAAGCGCCCTAACAATCCCTGGGCCCACGCCGATTTAATGTGATGATTACCACATATTTTATACTTCGTGGGGCGCCTGTCCTTGATGAGTCCGAAAACTTTTGTTCTGTCATTTTCCTCGATTTGGCCGCTTTTTCGTTCGGCATGCTCCGAAAAATGCCGATTGCTCGGAAACTTGTAAATTTCTTTTTTAACTATTTTGGGGTTGGGGTTGGAAATTTGTTTTTTAACACGAGGGTAACCTTAGCTGACCAAAATTTTTCTGCTATTCTGCCGGTCCGACAACTCAAACATACCAAAATGTCAACTTTCGGACTGGGAAATAACAGACACATTTTTATCGGACAAGGTTATCGTCGTGTTCTAACAAATTTCCACCACCCCTAGTTAAAAAAAAATTGGGGTAGCAAATTTACAAGATCGCGGGCAATCGGCGTTTTTCGGAGCTTGCCGAACGAAAAAGCGGCCAAATCGAGAAAAATGGCAGAACAAAAGTTTTCGGGCTCGTCAAGTACAGGCGCCTTACGAAGTATAAAATATGTGGTAATCATAACATGAAATCGGCGTGGGCCCAGGGACTATAACAGTTCTACCAAAAACTGAAATAGAACGCAATATTGCTTATTTTTTTTTTACTTATGATATTTTTATTTCTTTCATAATTTTAGGAGACATTTAATATTATCATGCCAGGGACGTTTAAATATATTTCCGTTTGATGATCCTTTGTGTTCGTTTGCATTAGAAAGCAGTGAGTATAATAACTAACATTTATTTATATCAAGCAAAATTTGTAGTTAAAAGATTTTTGCTTAAATAGTTTCATATGAGCAATCAGCCATAACTTATGTGTGGAAAAATGATGAAGATACACTGCGAAAGAGTCCATCTTTAACAACGTTAAACGCATATTTAATACAAAATCAAACTATAGCGTGTCCAATAAAAGCGAGCTGGCGAGGTAAAAAAATTTATTATATTTTTTCACAGAACTTTATGAATTGTAACAAATGTTAAGAATCATTTTCAGAATTGAATGATATGTTTAATCTTTGAACCTAGTTTTTCTTTTCTAATGTCAATTTTCTGTTTAAGTTCATTTTATATTATAAAAACATATTAAAACTATATTTACATTTTTCAAACAAAAAAAAACTTAACTAGAATTTAGATGGTTTATGAGGATGGAATGTATTTAACGTGATTAATTTTTTCACATCTTTTATTGAATTTTTTCAATTTTTTGTTAATGAGATTGTTTTTTTTTCAAATTCTTACACGAATTTAAAATTTGTATTGTCTAAAATAGAACTGCTAGAGTTGTAGTAAGTAACACAACAGTATTCCAATTTTTATTTGTGTCTCTTTCGTTCTTAGTTTTTGGTGGCTTCAAAAAGACGACGAAGAAATCAATGTAGTTCTAAAATTTTAATGAATATCATAAACCATTTAAACAATTTTTTGATGGTCAATATCTCTAGATCCAAAAAATCTCTAACGAAATATAACTTGATGACTTTCTTCACTGTCGCATGTATTCCTTCTATAGTATACAAAACATTTATAAAACAAAACAAAATGATAGATTATAGACTTTAGCTTTATTATATATTAATTTTAGCCGAAGAGGAGCTATTTTTTATTGTGACAGCAACGATTATCGGTAAAATGAAATATTTTTTTAGTTTTATTGAATTTTAATTTTAATAATTAGAGTAGTATACAATAAATAAGGATTTTGTATAAAAGCTTTATGTAAAGACATTTTTTTCAAAAAATTAGAAAATAAAATTTTAAACTTTTATAAGCACAATTCTTAAGATTGAAAATTTAATTAAAGTCTACAAAGTCTACAAATTTCAATTTCTACAAAAATTTTAATTATGCTAATCGTTTCCCGTTACATCAATAAAGAAACTACAAATGTAGTTAATTTAAACTGTATGACGACACTTGCATCTATAATTTTACCGGTGAAGCCAATAATTCCCATAATTTCAATTTTCTGATTCAACTGTATTCAACCATCCTAAAAAAACATAAATTAAAATAGATTTGATAGTATTTAGCCAACATAAACTAGTTAATCCATCTGAAATTTTTTTGTAAATCATAAACTTGAGGCTATCTAAGGTGGCTAACAGAATTTCTCTATCTCTTTATCATTTAATAATTAATGCTTTACATTCTACATAAAATTAAAATATGTAACTTATTTTTTAAAATACCTTACATGCATGTAGCAAACTTAATAGTTCTTATTTAAACAACATATAAAGGTATGCTTTAAATGTAAAATTCGTTTAAATTTATAACATCAATATAAATAAACAAAAATATTTTCAAAAGCTTTCGATGTGCTCAATTATAAACAAATAGAAAATAAATAAATAAATATTAGCGGTGATTAGAATTGGCGATATAAAAAACAGTAACAAAATATTGGTTGAACTCTGTCAACAACGACATAAAATTTTTTTTAAATCCTTGAGATATTGTTATGCTAGAAAATTTAAAAATAAATAAACGGACTTTTCACTTTTATAGAAATTTCAGACAATTTTCTTTATGTAGTATAAGTTTTCCAATACCTTAATAGAATCTGAGAAATTAGGTTCCTACAAAAATAAAATTTTCTTCAATTAGAATAACGAAGTACTTGTTTTTTATAAAGATTTTTCCAAAGCACAGTAGATTAGCAGTATACGTAGGCTATTTTTCTCGACTTGTGATCAAACATATTTTCCATTATTTTATTATTGAAAACATAAGGATACTAAAATTTAATAGTTGTGGCTTGTGCTATCAAATATTTCAGATGAATATTTTCTGAAAAATATTTCTATACAATTGTTGCGACACAGTTGTTTCCAGAATTTGTTCTTTAACATCGATCGCTGTCAGCTTCTCAAATACAAGTTTTTTAAACTAAGATTCTTGAAATTTTTAATTACACAGGATCACACAATTGTAATTGCTTATAGACTATAATTCTATTAATCTCTCAAAACTTACATTTTATTGGAGTTGTTCTTTTACTTTAAAGAATTGAAAATTTTATAAGTTGATGTGATATATTCAGATTGCTAAGAATAAACCATTATTACAATAATTTATACAAAACTAAAAGCATTTTCTTTTTCATCCGCAATAATTTCATTTATACAAAAGAAAATTAAATGTAAAATCTCCTTATGTTTTCAAAATAAAAAATGTTTAGTCGATTTTTCTTCTGTATTCCGTGAAGAAAAAAACACTTTGTTTTTGTTGTTTTGTGTATTTTTTTTAACAAAAGCTTTGGTCTTGGCTTTTCATTGATTTTGAATTTTTTTTATTTAAAATTTCATAATATTGATTGGTAATTTAAAATGAATAACATTTATAAAATAAATTGCAAAACAAAACGCAACAAATGTTTTTTTTATTGTAAATAAAATCAATAACTTTTATTGTAATTAAAACTATTTTATTACTTTTATTATAATTACTTTATTTAATTGAAACAATATAATTTTTCCAAAAAACATTACAATATGAAAAATCAAATATTATATAAACTAATAAAGCGGAAGGATATGAATTAACGCAAGATGATGAGGATTTTCTTTGTTCACTATGTCAAAGACGATTTGAAACACAAGGTAAACATTTTGTTAATTAATCTAATTTTATTTATTTATTTTTTTGTAATTCTATATTTTAATATTTTATTTAGTTTTTCAATACAATAATGAGAAATTTCCAAGACCTAAGTTTTTCAGTTAAAGAATTCCGTTCAATGTGATTCTAAGATTAGTAAATGATTTAATCGGATTTATTTCTTCAATAAATCAATAAACATTAACTAATAACTTAATAAAAGTTCTAAATTTGAAAGTACTTTTTAACGAGTTCCCATTTTGATTTACTGTTACCATAGACAAACAAGAATATAAGATAATCGAAGTAGAACAAAATTTTGTCATACTTTTTATATTTTAGTTTTGGATATTAACTATCTAGTGACACCTGTACTTAAATAGATGATTCGTTTAAAGTTGAAATTAGTGTTATATGAATAAAATTTAACGTTTTTATTTATTTGGTTTCTATTTATTCTTACATATACAAGATTAACACTTCGATTTTTATTGTTCTTTTAAATGTATTCGTGTACAACGTTTATAAAAAAAATCTTACTAACCATATTTTTTTTGGAAATAACTTAAAAGAAAACAAATTTTTTGTTAATTGAAAAACGATTTGAATTTTTGTATTGTTTTGTCATTATGTTCGTTTCAATTCTTGTTTTATTTATTTGTATTAAACACAAGATTTGCAATAATTCCAGATGATTATTGTTTAAAGTATTCTAAGGAAGGTGTGAAGCGACTTGAATTAAATTTAAATTATCTAGTTTGTGAAGAAAATTTTTTTTCTCACAATTTGTTTTGGCTAGTAATTTAATTTTGATAAAGATTTTGTTTTCGTTTCAAAAAATTAGAGAAAATTTAGTAAAATTGTTATTTATAATTTTACTGCATGAAAAATATAATTGGATTTTAGTTTTGTTAGAATTGTTTTGAATAATTTATCAGATCAAATTTTATTAGATTTAAATAATTTCAATTATCTATTTGAGTACTGGTGTCACCAGATAGTTAATATCCAATACTAAAATATAAAAAGTATGACAAAATTTTGTTCTACTTCGATTGTCTTATATTATTGTTTGTCTATGCTATTACTTGCTATTTTTCGTATTATGATAACCATAGTTCCTTAATTAGGTTTATAAACAAAACGCCACGGATTTCTGAGTATTTGATTTTTTTCATTTTTCAAAAACCCATGAAAATCAATCAACCAAACATTTTTGTAATTTATGAAATTTTGCTATTTTCATGACAGTTGATGTGGGTTATTTATTGGATGTACGGCATAATAGCAGTTTTATCAATACATAATTGCTATATGAACATGAATTTCACAACGGTAAAGCAATTTCGTTATCAGAAATATCATTTTATAGCTAAATGTAGCTACCAGAGGTTTAGTTTTAGATTTTGATCAAATTAGATAGATGACTAAAGACATGACTAATGATTAGACTAAATCCTTAGTTTAGCACATTTTTTTATGTATTCCAATCATAGAGTGAACAATTTCATTTCATGTTTTGTTGTTTATCCGACCACGTTAAAAACTAAACGTCTATAGATTTGTGAATACTTAAATAACGACTGTTTAGTTTGCTACATGTAAAGTCCTAATTTATCATACTTTCCTTAATCATTTTTACTTTTAATTTTTCGTATTTTTAAAACTAACAAATCATATCATTTAATACAACATTATAACATTACATGCAATTCAACATATTAAGCAAAAAACAATATTTTATATTATACATAAAAATAAAATTTATAACCAACGAAAAAAAAACAAAATTCAAATTTTAAAAACAGGAAACTACAGTTGCCTAAAAGTTGATCTAATATTTACAAGAGATCGAGCATTTTATTTCACAACCGTTTTTATACCAGGAATAATATTAGTAACATCTTCGTTTATAACATTTTGGCTGGAATGGAATGCAGTGCCAGCACGATCTATGATAGGTAAAAAACTCGTTAAAGATTTTCAAAAGTATACAAACTTAGATGTCATCATATGAAAACATTATATAAAACGAAAACGATGAATGGTTTGAAGTAGAGAGGAGAGCTTTGATTTATCTTGCTATAACTTTCTATAAATATACTTTTTGTTTTTTTAATGTTGGTAGAATTAAGTTATTTTGCATGTGATAAATTCAATTATGTTTTTTGAGATATAAATTTATGACTTATGCCAAAACTGTTATTTTTTATCAAGTTTTTGTTTTATATGGGATGTTGATCGATATCGCTATAGGTTTAATTTATATTTGTAAGGTACGTTGTCTTGTATGATTTGTGTAAAAGAGGTCACATCAATATTCTCAGTATAAAGGAAATGGTGTATGGTACAAAAATTTACAATTTTGAAAAACAGTCGTTTGTGTTTTAGTTTTTTAAATGTTTGCTTGAATTCGATGTTTGTTTATTTCTAAATTTTATAAGTAAAACATGACAATGGTAGTTCTGGTGGCAAACCAAAATTTTTCACTTTTCAAAAGCACATTTTTAGTAAACTCTCTCTCATTCGTTAATGTTTACCGTTTACAAATTAAAAGATCTACTGGACGGAAGACGTTCTTATAACAAATTAATTTATTAAACAAATATAAAAAGCTCTATCATTCTAAACTATTAGTGGTTATTGTTAAATATATATTCATAAAACTTCAAAACTCATAAATTTTGAAATAATTCATAGGTAATTACAGTTGCTTGAAAGTTGACCTAACATTCACTCGTGATCGTGCTTTCTATTTTACAACCGTTTTTATACCAGGAATTATTCTTGTTACATCCTCATTTATTACATTTTGGTTAGAATGGAATGCTGTGCCGGCTCGTGTTATGATCGGTAAGTTACAATGTTTTTGCCTTTACGTGTGTGTAAATATAGTTTTACAAATTTTTGTTTTGCAAAAAAAAAATTTCACTGAAATTAAATAATTGCAAGATGTGTGTTAAATGTTTATCTCTATTTGTTTGTTAGCTTTTGAAACTTTTCTATCACACTACTTTAAGCAGAGTGGTAATCATTCAAATTCATGGCAAAGTTGCTATAATAGCTCAAACAAACTCGCCGCGGTTGAATATCAAAGACGCAATCAATAATGTAAACCAGTTTGTTTAAAACATACTGAACGTGAAATATTAAAATTTATTATATAACTTAACCAAAAATTCTTTTTTCGCAAGCTTTCAATTAATTAAAAATACGAATATTAAAGAAATAATTTTGATCGGGTTTAAGTGAAACAATTATTAATCGGGTCTGTGAAACAATTTTTAAACTGCTAGGCTAATTAGGAACTAGCGGGATGGGGGTGTGACCTTAGAAGGTTACGAAAATAACACCTAGTTTTTTCACATGTTCGTAAAAACTCACACCAAGGGAAACCAATACAAAAACAAATGAGCCGATTTCGGTAGAAAAGAAATGTACTCTCAGTAACGCTAATATACATCGATTGTGACCATTTCCGTTGAAATCAGACCATCGTTGTGTAGAAAGTGTTAAATAAATGTTAGTCCACATGCAACGATACACACAAACATACATAAATACTCAAATACAAATGTTTGTACAGACTGCCAGCTAAAAATAACCTAAACAGGACAAAAGTAAATATATCATAAAAATTTCGATTTCGAAAATCTATCCAAAAAACGATTTGCACGTTAAAAAACACAAATTGGTTTCGGTATATTAACGGATTTAAAAAAAACATGTATTGTGCCACTTAAAAATGAGAGTTGCGGAGAGATACATTAGCTGCATTTCTTGACGCATGATCTGATCAAGATCAGGTTATGTTTCATGAAACGACACAAAAATATAATAATGGGTGAGTCCGGTTGGTATAATAATTGCCTAAAAGCACTACTCAAAATTACATTGAAATATTAATTTTGGGACTACTCAAAATGATATTCACTTTTATTTAATATGTCATTAATTTTGTTTTTCATTTCTTTAAATTCAATTTTCAAACAATTTTGGTGAACATCCCAAATAATTTTATGTGAATAAACTTTTTAAATTAAATTTATTAGTTTTTTATTTATAATTTTTATTTATATAAGTTTTGAATGCGTTCGGTTCTTAAATTTTCTGTTTTTTTTTATTATACCAATTACGAAATACAAAATATTTTTTCACCTACATTTTCAAACTGGAACTAATATTTAGATCATGATTTGTGGTGTCCTGATAAAATATCACGCGAAAAAATCACACACGAAAGAATATCACGTCGAAAATATCACAGCGAAAAAATCACACTATACGAAAATATCACATCACTAAAATATCACATCACGAAAATATCACATCCAAAAATCACACGCGAGAAAATATCACACCCTAAAATGACACACGAAAAAATATCACATACAAAAATCACACGCCAGAAAATATCACATCTAAAAATCACACCAGAAAAAATATCATGTAAAAAAATTTTATGTATTTCAAAAAACAAATTGTCCGTATATAAAATATAAATTTTTTTAAAGAATTCTGAGATAGCAATCTTTCATATGATACCGTATTTGACTTAGTAAAAACGTTTTCAACGACTTCACGTCATTACCCTATCAAACAAATTAATCTTATTTTATTGATTTTGGATCCCAAATTATTTAATCAATATTCATCTCAAATTTTAGATCGAAAAGATTTGTAGTTAACAGATAGGACGGTAACAGACAGACACGCAGCAGCCGGTGTATAAAAGTAATACTAAAAATAAATTAATTGCGTCTTTTCACAATTATGTATTTTTATTGTTTTGATTTCGTATACCATTTATGAACAATTTTTCTTAACATTTTGATTCTCTTTCTCAGGATGGAAATTTGTAAAAATTTTTGTTATCCTTTCTGCTAATATTCTGTTCTTTATTTCACTGGATTCCTTTGCATGAACACACTGCTGCATATAATAATCATGTTTTAGCGACATCTTCAAAACCTGAGAATCCAAAAAATTACCGATGGTACACATTACTGCAATCTCTAAATCTGTAATAATTATTCTAGGATTTGCATTAGGTATTAATTCTAAAACTGCCATCAACATTTTACAGTAAGTATCATGTCTTATTTGGTAATAATGCTAACATACATGGCTATGTAACGCAAGCATATCATTAAAAAAATAAAAATATTTCTGGAACCACTTTAAATGTTCCATCTGCAAGCCAACAATCATTATAGCTACAAATCTGTCGAAGTTGTATGAGCAAAAAGAATTATTATCAATTCCTCAATCTTATACCATATTATATTTTTCAAATATTAAAATATGAATATCTCTCGGATAGGCTAGAGAATTTCCATTTGTTTTACTTTTGGCGTACTATAAGCGTCAAGTTAGTGAATTTTTTTGGGTAGAGCACACCTTCCGAAGTTTGAGCCATTCCAATTGCAATTGTGAGATGAGTTGAAGCTCCAGAATTGGCTATTGCTTGCTTCATTTCATTAACTAGCTTATGAGCTTGGCCCTCATAGTTTTCATTGGTAGAATTGACTTTAAACGAAGACTGACATATTTATTGCATCGCCAATGACTAACATCAACAGATGTATTCCTGTGGTGAACATATCCAAGAGTTTTTACTTAATGTTGAGTTGATAGGAACTATAACGTGAAGTTGTTGAAAATGTTTGACACTAAGTCAAATACGATATCAAATGAAAGATTGGTAGCTTAGTTAGAGTACTTCAAAAAAATTTATTTTATATACGGACATTGTGTTTTTTTACAATAAAATTTTTATGTGATATTTTTTTGGGTGTGATTTTAGGATGTGATATTTTTTCGCGTGTGATTTTTGGATGTGATATTTTCTCGCGTGTGATTTAAGGATGTGATATTTTTTCGCGTGTGATTTTAGGATGTGATATTTTCGAAATGTGATATTTTCGTTATGTGATATTTTCGCGGAGTGTGATTTTTTCGCTGTGGTATTTTCGACGTGATATTCTTTCGTGTGTGATTTTTTCGCGTGATATTTTATCATAGAACCAATTTGTGATCCAATAATAAAGTTGGATCTCAATTTGCATGTAGAATTTATGCGGATCCGGATCACACGGTTTCATGAAATGCAGCTATTGTCTTTCACGTTACCAGTAAATCACTTTGCCATTTAATACTTTTATGTCTTCTATAGACTATAACGACTTATAAGGGATTTTTGTTCGTTGACTTATAGCTGTTGTTGAATAGAGTAGAGCATGGTAATGTAGAGTAGCGCAGTGTAGAACAGTGCAGTGTAGAGCAGTGCAGAGCAGAGCAGTGTAGAAAACATTTGCTTTGGACTTGATAGCTGAATGCATGAATATCTGCTGCCTCTGAAGTTGAGTTTATTAATATATTTGATGCTGCTCCTAGCTTCACTCTAATTCTATTTAAATTATCCATAGTTAAAACAGATGAACGTTGATCTTCAAAACAAATGAAATAATATTCTTTTGGGTTTTCGGGTCGTTAATCACGTACTGAGTTTATATTGACGAGATCAGCATATTGTGAAAATACACTCAAGACGCCACCTTCAGTCAGATTGTACGATAAGCCACCAACTTAAATCCATGCACTATTTTTTAATATTAAAACTGTTATAGTTAGATTTTAGAAAGATTTTAGAAAGTACTTGCACGATGCACCGATTTTAACAACTTTAACGCGTGATTGACGCGTCCGGTTACAAGATTTGCATGACTGACGATCACAAAACTTATTTTTAGTTAATATATTTCTCTCAAATTAATTTTCAGGTGTTAGAAAGTGATTACATGGTATATGGTTTTTTTACAAATTTGGAGCCGCCGGCGCACCAAACGCTAACGAATCCAGCTGACTGACGGCAGCCTATGTCTTTACTCCACCTGTGTGGCATAATATTAAAAAATCAGCCTCTAGAAAGCGCTTGCAATTTTTTTTTCGCTCGCCTCTCGGACTATTATTTTGAGTTTATTTTGTAGCTTGTATTTGAGTTTTAAACCAATAAGTTGTTTAATGAATGAATACAAAAAGAAACAAAATACATTGAGGGAACTTCTTTTTTTTTTAACACAAGACTGACATAAAACGTGTTAATATTTTTTTAGAACTGTCAGAATTGCCTAGGCATTACCAACAACATAATTAAAAATTTGTTAAAGCTAGTTCACCACAAACGCCTTCCCTCCCCCTAGTACCATCGAAGATGAGACAATATAGAAAGATTATTGTGCTACATCACGAAGGAAGCGAGTGGGGGTACGAGTGGAATGACTGCTTGGAAGGGGCCTTCGTATGGAGCTAAGAGCGCTTTACGAAATAAGTCAAACGTAAGAAGAGATGCAAACAAGACTCGAGATTTTGGAGACGTGTTAGGAGAATTGAGAAGGAGAATTAGGAGAAGTGTTTCTTGACGCAATAGAGGTACAAAGGTGATTGAAATGTTGTGTCAATTGTGAAACGAAATCAGATTGACGAGTATAGTTAGAATTTTGGCTAAAGAATTCTCCAAGAAGACGTTTGTTAGTAGCGTAGACGAGCTCAACCGACGAAGATTGGAAGTCTTCGTAGAAAGTGGTTCATAAAAGTAATATTGACGGTAATATTCGTGTCCAGTCCGTTCTATCGTAGATTTTTATCGCGGATTTTAGAGTTTGGTACCAACGTTCGATTAGTCTATTACATTTTGGATGTTAACTTGTAGTTCGTTTACGTTTATAACCGATAAGTTTTGACAACTCGTTGAAGAGATTGGATTCGAATTGGGAGCCCTGATCAGTGACGATTACTGAAGGTACTCCGAAGCGAGATATTCAATTGGAGTAGAGAGCTGATGCTACCGTTTCAGCTGTGATATCCGAGATAGGAATGGCTTCAGGCCATCGAATATAACGGTCAGTGGACCAATAATGTCCGTATGAATCTCGGAAAATCTCTGAGAAGTGGAGGGATGATTACCTAATGGAGATTGAGTGTGACGAGAAACTTTTGCCTTTTGGCAATCCAGGCAGTTCTGTGCCATTTGTCGTACATCCTGCTTAATGGATGGCCAAATGACTTTATTAGTAAAGAGTTTGATAGAACTGTTGACTTCTGGGTGAGATAAATTATGGAAACTGTGAACAGTTTGGTGGAATAATAATAATAATAATGGCGGAATAAATGCGCAAATATTGCCTGTCGAAATATCGCATAAAAGAGTTTTACAGATTTGACGTAGCGATAATGGCATCGGATGGAATTTTAGTGTGGGACTGGTGTCCACTAACTCCTTGAGTTCGAGATCGTTGAACTGGGCGTCAGAAATTTCGTCGTAGGGAATATTTTCTGGAAGTCACGAGAAAGTCTGTCGGCAACTACATAATTAATTCCACAGATGTGGCGTA